>VZRE01012786.1:543257-574075 GCA_013396775.1 Cephalopterus ornatus | reverse complement strand
TCCCAGAGTCCCCAAAGGGCCGAATGTGCTCGCAGTATTCCTCGTGTAGTATTCGCCTGTTTCTTGCTGTCGTTTTGTTTCGAGGAAGGAGCCGTCGGTGGGGTCGCGGTGGCAAGGTGGAGGCGTTGAGTTGCAAGGAGGTTTTTCTCTTGGGTTTTTTTTTTGACTTTTTTTTTTTTCTCCTCCAAAAACCCCCACTGNCCCCCCCAAAAAACCCCCACTGTATTTTTAGACTATTCAGTAGCAACCAAAGGGTTCAAGAATGACGGTTTTACTACCAAAACTTGTCAGGCCGCGAAGTTAGCCCGGGTAAGCGTAGTTGTTTAGTGCCAGCAGGTGTGTTTTGGGTAAGTAGAGAGAAACTGCTGAGGCTGAAGACACGGAGGGAAGTTACGGGCAGAAGAGAGAGGCCGGTTCACAGCTTCCTTCAGCAGTTTTGTTCATTTTAAATGAAGTTCCTTGTGAAGACGCGGGAGCCGAGTACCAAATGTACGTCCAGGGACGTGGTTTAGCGGCGGCCTTCGGCAGTGTGAGGTTTAGGTTCGGATTTGATCATCATAAAGGTCTTTTCCAGCGGGATTGATTCTGTGATGGTCCGTGTGGATCCTGTCGCCGGGCTGCTGGGTTGGGCTTTATCCCCATGGGAGCCACCAGCACTGTCCAGGGAGGTGTCCAAGGGCAGGGTGGGCACTTGACCACCCTTTCCCAGAACATCTTTTTGGCCTCCAGGGATTTAGTGATCAGGAGTTTCTTGCTGGCCGATAGGCCTTGCTGATTCTTAGTTCTGATTGTGGTGATATAGTTCGTTACCCACTTGTTCCCTTCTCTTGGGAAAGGTGGTAGATATCCATTCTCACGAATGATGTTGTACCCAGCTCTAGAAACTTGTTTGGTTTTTAGATTCCAAGTTGAGGTTTCATTGCTCCTTCCATGGAAGCTGAGCTGGTCCTTTCGTTATCCTTCTTGTCTTACTCTGGGGCTTTTTGAAGAATTATCTCTTATGACCCCAAAATCTGCTTTCCAGACAATTCAGGAGTTGGAGTTTGATCCTTGTGGGTCCCTTCCAGCTCAGGATATTCTATGAATTAGCAAGGGAATACTCCAAGGTGCACTGAAGTCAATTCTACCAGTGGACCTTTACACCATAAAAGTATTGACTGGAATCCCTGTTCAGCAAATCCTCAGTTATTATGTCTATTCACATTTATTTAGTGTGTTCTTTTGACAAGAAGTTTGAAGCAGATTTGTGAGTGTTCACAGAACCAGAGGCTCAGAAAGAAAGTAGGCCATGGAAGCTTGTAGGAATGATGATTAATAAAGAAGAATTTTGTGCTAGTAAAGTAGGGAAGCCTCTTTACTGTCAGTTCCCTTATTTTTAGAGTTTCTTTTGTAGCCTTCCTTAAATGCAAAAATGGAGATATTTGGGGTTTTTCTTCATAGAGATTTTCAGAAGTTGTCCTTTGAAGTGCCCAAGTCCTGCTTTTAATTTAGTGGAAGTTCTGAAGTTCAGACTAGGATGTAACATTTGGAAGTCAAAAGGAAAGGCACCTGATTAGTTATGCCATTTGAAAAACTGCATTTTCTGTCTGTGCAAAGTGGCCAGTCTTCCTTCTTCAGCTGATTAATGCAAGTTTTAAAAACTGCTTAACTTCTGTTATGATTAAATGTTGTGTTTGACAAATGAGATGGGAAGCAATGATAGATCATTTCACAGTGAGGTTTCTTCATGGGAAAATGGTGCTTATTATGCTGCAGTTGAGTATTTTATGGACAAATGTACGAATTGCTTATGGGAATCAGGAGATTATTCCTTGCCCTGAGAACCTGGAATGTGGATGTGTGCTTGGAGTAATCACAAGCTTTGCAGGACCATCACCAGGCTTAGGACTGATGAAGGTCTTGTGTATGTTTATAGGAGGATGGTGTTAATCTGGAGTTCTCTAATGAGATGATGAGCCGTCAGCCTGCTTGATGGCTAAAAAATTACTGCAGGCAATGCTAGAATCAGAACTTTGTGATTTCTGAGCATCTGCATGGCTCAGGAGATGCCCTGGGTTATGAACAGGACCTGCCATAGTCTGACTCTTTCCAGGTTGTCTTCAAAGACTCTTGACTTGTACTTTCTCTCCTAAGAAACACTGAGCTTCACAACTAATGGACAACTTGTTTGGGTGATGAGAGTGATTATGTTTTCAGTCAGATTGGGGAGGTATTTAGTGTCGCTTAGGATACTAAAATGGAGCTGGTGCTCGATGGCTGCCCCTGCAGGAGGATTGGGCAGCTCAGATTCCCAGATCTGACCTTAAAAAATGCCATTCTGTGTTCTTCCAGTGAACTGGAGCGTCTGAGCAACCTGGTTGGGAAACCCTCAGAGAACCACCCCCTGCACAACAGCGGGCTCCTGAGCCTTGACCCTGTGCAGGACAAAACCCCTCTTTACAGCCAGCTTCTTCAAGCCTACAAATGGTCAAATAAGGTAACATTGATATAATTTAGTTGTGTATTCCCACAGAATGTTTGATTTGTGACACAGCGGACTACTGCGTGATTTCTGAGGTTTTTATAGAGTTGAGGAGCATAATATTTATCTAAATATACTTTCAAGGGTAAAATGGTGTTTTAATTGAGAGGAGACCTCATCTTTCAAACTTCCAAGCAGAACAATACTTAAAAATACTTTTATATTATATCTACATAAGGTGCTAATGTTTAGCACCTTATGTAGATATAATATCAAAGTATGTTGTGTTCTTGCATCTGGCAGTAAACACTGTAGCAGAGGGCAGTGGGATACTAGAGCAGAGAATCAACAGCTTATGTCATCTCCAAACTAGGTGGTTTGGGTCTAGGAATCTTTTTAGAATTTTCCTAGAAAAATCTAGGAAAGAATCATGTAGGGAAGTCTTCATCATCGGAAATCTTGAAGCCTTTAATACCCTTGTGTAAGACGGCAGGAGTAAGCAGGAATAATAAATCTGAAAATATTTAGAGCATTAAAAGAAACAGTTCCACTTTAAATTATTTATTAAGCTACATGAGCCAGGAAGACTTTGAAAGTACACAAATACTTCATAGGCAAATTCTTGTTATACCTTGAGCCAACCAATCTAGTATTGTTGAGATTTAAAATAGAATACTGCAGTAAAGTTTGTATGAATACCACAATAATATTTGTATAGTCATGTTTCAAAATACAGATATATGTTAGTGTCTTCTAAAATCAGAATTTGGCATTTATAGGAATTTGGTATGATTGGAAAATGAAGGACAGGAAAGATTTTTAAGTAGAGATTTATTAATTGAGAAAATATTTCACGTTTGCTTGTGTTTCTTGCTGTTAGCAGCAGATTATTGGCACTGAAGAAAAAAGAATTCATATGCTACTTTCAGCAAAAATAAAAGTATGAAAACTTCTAACTTGTAAAGCAGTTAAGTCTTCAGGGATTTAATTACTGCTCTAGGTCATTATCAGAGTAAACTCAGTTGGTAATGAAACAGCTTTGACAGAGCTGTTCTAGTGTCGTTTTTTATTAACTTAGAGTGTTACGGAGCTTTGAAGAGGAATTTTTCGTAATCCTGGATTCTGATTTCAGAAAGCTGGAAATTTCGGTATCCTGTGCTCTCGTATTCACAGTGAAATGTTGCAGGAGAAAGCCAGTGGTTTGGTTTTTTTTTTCCCAGACTCTGTTGATGCTCCTGTTTACTGCTAAAGACGCTCCTTGAAGAAGTGTTACTCCGTGGCTCCTTTTGGCCGCCTTCTGTTGGTGTTACGTGTCTGCTGTTTTCAGTCGCTTCTCGGGGAGGGTTTAGAAGTGCTGCTGTGTCGATGCACTTCAGGTCTGCCTGCATTTAATTTTTAATTTGTGACCCCTTTGTGGCTCGCCTGCTTGTATTTTTGATGAGCTGAGATAAGGGCATTTTGCTCTCCCTTTGATGGTTCGTGCATTGCTGATGGCAGGAGTGGCCCCGTGGCTGCCAGGGGAGGAGAAGTGGAGGAGAGTTCTGGGGCTGTGCTGCAATTCCAAAAGGACACTCATGAAATACAGGGAAAATGAATACATGGATTTTGTGTTACATGTTTCAGTGCATTCTGTTTAAGACACGAAGAGACTGTTGGAAGTCCCTTTTAAGGCAATAATAAGTAAGATTGGTAATGGCTGCGTTACCTCATGAGAACAATATATCAAAGCACTGTTCATAGAACTGCAGATTTAAAAAACCCTCCGCTTTGCTGCATTATTTTTGTCTAATATCGAAAGGACAATCAGAGGCCTGAAATGATAATTCTTAAAGAAACCCTACCCAAATATCAAAACACCAAACAAAATACGCCCAGCACTTAAGAAGTTATTTTACAGTCTGTTTTAGATGGGCCACTTATCTTGGTATTTCTGCTTTGGAGATGAGTCTCAGGCAGTTTTTGGAGAATAAAGTGACAGTACCCTTCCCAACACCATAAACCACATAAACCTCTTTAAAGCATAGTGCTGCCAAATAGATTCTTTTTTTTAAAGTGTATGAATGAACCTAAAACTTAAGCAGTTTTGTAAATCTGGAGGTGGATCATATCTACCTATTTTCCATTTATTCCATTTCCTATCTGCCTTATTTTTATTGGTTGTATAATAACAGCTTGTTTAGTTTTATTTTGTTAAATTTAGGCTGAGGCTTTACTAATCATGGTTCCATGTGGTTCACGAGGTACTTGATGTTAGAATAGTTGCTTCTTTATATTTGCAGCTTTGTTTTGATGTTGGGTCCAGCAAATGTCCAGTTTTGTTCTGATCTTAGAAACACGGGCAAGGTTTTGGGTGTTAAGCGTAACGAAGATGTCACAGACATAAATGGAAAATGCGTGTTTAAGATCTGACTGTTAATGCAGGAGATTAGACTGACCTGACACTCATCAATTTGTTTATTTACCACAATTAATGCTTGTAGCTTTGCTTGGGTATGTCTTGTGAGAAGACCCACCTTTAGGTGCAAATTTACCGACCTCTTTGGCTGAGTGCAGTAGAGAGGGGCTGCATTTAACTGTGATTTCACAGATGCTTGCTCTGAACACTATTTTACTGCACCTGTTAGTCACAGCACTAGTTCCTCCGGTTCTGAGTATTTTAAGTTTACCTGCTCCAGGAGCGTGGAAAAGTACAGTGGGAAAAGTGAAAACTTCCCTTCCAGAAGTGTGTTTTCTTGGCAGTGCTTGTTATTTATTAGCACCTGCTCTCCTGATATTTACTTTGTGTCGTTTACCCAATCGTTTTGCAGATGGTAAAGTTGTCAGTATAATGGAAGCAGCTGTTTGGGAACACAACAGCTTGTCAAATGCATTAATTACGTACACATGCAGCTGTAAAGGAACTTTCCTTTTCCAGGTGTTTAACAGCCCTCACCAAGCTATAGCTGAAAACACAGGAAGTTTATTTTATTGCAAGCAGCAGCTAAGTGGTTTTTCTTCTTTGCTTTAACTTCTTTTATGTACCAGTAGAAATCATAGAAGTGAATTACTTGGCTGACTGTGGGGTGCATGGAGACATGTAGTAGCCATGGAACAGTATTTAGCTCTACTTGATACATTTCTTTTCCCTTTCTCTTCAATTTTATTTAAGAAAAGAGGTTATCTTTATTACAATTGAAGTGCTGTTTCCCAGAAGGATCCATATGTGCCCACTAATGTAATGCTGAAGGCACAATATTAGATAAGATAAAAATGAGCTATCATTCTGCAAGGGTAATGCAGAGAGTATTATGGGTAAGATAGGGAGTTTGTAGATAGAAGTAGGGTGTTTTTTTTGTGGACTGTCTCTGTGTAGTCGTTGTACTTGAATTCTGCTTTTAGTAGTTATGTACATCTCGACTGTTGGTTTTTTTCTTGGTAATACGCTGTTGTATCTGAGCAGGTGAAATCTGAGCTGACAGGAGCAGTCAGAAGGATTTCTGGTTTTTGTGTGCGTGGCCTGATACTGCCTGGAACATTCAGGACTGGCTCTCCAGTGCTGCTGCTTTATCCCTCATTACCAGGTGCCTGCTTCTTGCATTATCTTGGAATTCAAGGGAAACCACCATGGGGAAAAGGCATCAGCTCTAAGTTTAGATTAAAGGATATTTTAAAAGCCACTTACTGGACTGAAATACTGATTAAGATTTGGCTTTTTTTAAAAAAAAGATATGTGACCTCAGATTTGTGACAGACATTGGAAGAACTCTGTTCTCTTGCTCTTCAGGACATTTTTGTGACAAGTGCCCACTCCTGGTGCTGTTTATTTTATGCAGGTGATGAGACCGTCAGCTCATGAATAAGAGCATCATTTAATAAGCAGCTGCGTGTTTCTCGATATTTGTTCTCAGTACTTGGTGACAAAGAGGTTTTGTGGGGGAAAAAGTACTTTAAACCAATATTAGATACTTCTCCATATATAAAATATTCAGTGAGGCTTGTGGTGGTGTAGTTGCTTGGTGCAGCTGCAGTAACGCTGGTGTTCAGAGTAAGTGCGGATTTTTGGAATCCAGGAGTGCGAACTCTGTCTTTGAGGGGTTTTAAACGTTCTGGTTTTTCATCTGCAGCCTCAGAGAGGTTGGTTGTTGCTCGTAGTCTGCACTCGTGCATCCTCTCTGCCCTTGGCAGAGCGTTTCGTGCCCTCGCCCTGTGGGTGCCCGAGGCAGTGTCTGTTCAGGTGTTCCCACTGGCTCCAGTGGAACACAAAATAATGTGTTGTATGTCCACTGAGCAGGGCAAATGCTTTTATGGGAAGGTTTCCCCCCCTCTTGATGAGCTGCGCTCAAGCAGTTCATGCCCAACATTTGAGCTGTAATCACTGTAGAGGTTTTTTGCCTGTTTGCTTTTATTTGTTTGGTTGAAGGGTGTGTGGAAAATGGATCAACTCCCAAAGCAGTGCTCTGGAATTATCCTTTCTACCAGACTGCAGAAACACTGTGTTTGTTGGAAAGCAGCAATCATAGTCTTCCCTGAGCTGCAGCATTAGCAGAGTTCACTTGCCGAAGTGAAAATGGTCTTTGCAAGTTGTGTTTCCTTTCCCCCTCCTCTTTGCAGTAAGGGATTTGTTCTCAGACTTTCAAATAATGTTATTAACAGCAGTAGAAGTGGGGAGAAGTTAATGCATTTGTGGTCTTGACCGGGTGATGTTATTTTAATTTTTTCCTCGATTTTTAACTTCACTGAAGTGCAGTGTTGTGTTCCCTGTTTTCAGAGTTGCATTTGTCCTTGTTCTTTACTCCAATTCCAACCCTTCTTGAACCTGTCTGTGAGTGGTGGTGGTCTGGTTTTATCTTCGTGAGATGGCACTTATAAAGCATGACAACTGTGTATTTGGGAAGGCTGCTTTTTGCTTCAAGCAGAAAGCAAAAAATCAACTTTTCTGACTTTATGACTTTCTGGGGAAGTAGGATTTAGATCACATTATTTAATTTACTCATCTGTGAGAAGATGATTTTGGCAACTTGCATGAACTCTACAGTATCTGTGCATTGTAAGTTTTTCCAAGTGAACAAGCTGAACAAGAGCCGTCATAAATTTATTTAAAAGTAATATCCTGGCAAATACAAAATGAAATAAAAATTACTGTTGCTCTGCATGTGGAAAAACACTAAAAATATTTGGATTTAAATTTGTTGCCTCATAGCTTCCTCTTGTTTCTACATAAATTTAAAATCGAACTGTTAAGATTACCATTAATGAGTTAAAATGATTTTCTGTCACATGACTGAAGAGAAAAGGTATATATAGGTTTTGTTTATTAAATTATTTTGATGTGTTCCCTGATAAATTATTTGTACAAATTGTGTTTGTTGTAGGACTCAAAAAAAAGAAATCAATAGAGTGTGTAGAGAAAGTCCAGACTTGTTACGACTGCCCTTGGTAGCTTAGTATTGATTAGACACAAATATTGAGTTTAATGACAATAAATGACATTAAATGTTAACCATGATAGTGGAGAAACACTGTTGAACAGGAAAAAAAATTACTTCATCTTGATTGTAAGAGGAAATGTTCATTCCAAGGAACATGAATTGTGAATTTTGGATGTGCTCAAACATTTTGAATTTAATGTAGTTTTACAGTAGCATGGACAATGTAACTGAATTACTGTGTTGGCAGTTCTTTGGAATTTCAGGCAGGTGGCCAAAATTTTGTCCTTTTCAGGACTTTTTCTCTATGAAAATGCGACCTTACGATTTTGTGACATCCTGTTGCATGGAGACTCAGCTCGTCCTGCTGAGATTTCATCCACCCAAACTGAGAAAGACGTTCTTTCCATGAGACAGACATGTGGCACTGAGGAGAACTGGGCCATGGCAACTGGATCTCTCTGCCCAGGGCTTCTGGAGGTGGCTTTTGGGGATCTCCTGTGTTTGCTGGGATAGGAATGGGAAGGTTACTGGTGCCGCTGGTACCCTCAGTGAGCTCTAAAGAAGTTACTTCAAGAAAGGATTTGACCAAAATCCCTTGGTTTGCTCACAGAAGGGAACAAATGAAAATATAAAATAAGATTTCAGTTGAAGCGAAGTGACAAGTCCCTACAAAGGTTTCTCTGGTGGATGCTGAAGAGCACATTTTAATCTGCTTTGTTAAGAGCAGAATTGGTGCTTCCTAGAGGGAACTGCATTGGAAAGGCTCATAGGGATTACCAGCTGCGGACTCCTTTCCTGTGCAGATAAGCCATGGGAGTTTATATTCCTGTCACTGGAGAAATGAATGATACACAAACTGGTGTTTTCTTGTACACTGGGCACAAAATAGGAGCTGGGACATTTGGATTCTATTCCTGCTTTTCGTATTAATTGTCGTTGTAACCTTGAACAGGATGCAGGATTTTTTTCTGTGCCTCATTTTTCTTACAGATAAAATAGGATAATAATACTTAACCTATTTCTTCTAGTCTAAATGTGTCTCAAGTGCATCGGGTTCTTTGGACAGAAATGCCTTGGAGATGCCAAGTATTATATAGCCAGTGACTAATGTTGTTTGCCTGGCAGTCTGGAAAAATGCCCTTTACGGGCTCTTAATTCCATGTGATTTTAGGCAAATGTTTTGGTGAAATGCCCTTGCTGTTCAGAATTACATTAATGTTCTTTTTTGTTTTTTTTTTCCTTAATATGACTAGGAAACAGGTGGTTACCTCTCTGCTTCCAACTGCTGCAGTTATTAATCACTGCTCAGTTGTCTGTCTGGTGGAGGATACTGACTTGTATTATTGCAGGGTTGATTTTAGTGACCAGCAATGACAGGGATGGCAAATGCAGGTGGTGTGCAAATTATCCTTGATATTACAGCTTATAACCAGAATGTAGTGGGGGGAGTCAGGAATTCCAGTACTCTACATTTACTTTACTGGAGAAGGAAGAAGGTGGGACATGAAGTTCTTCTGAGGGGCATTAGGGATGGGTAACGTTAGTTATGTCCATCTTTTTGGAGGATGCATCTTCCCTCCTCACGTGTGAATCCATGGAATCTTCAGTTCTTGGGCTCTTGTGTTCCTTTGCCTTTGATTTCTCTGTTGGTTTTGAACAAAAGTCCAAGCCAGTACTATCACAACTATTTTATTGCTCCCATGTCCAGCTGTAAAAGTGTTTTTGTCATCTGATAATAAGAATGAAAGGAGGTTAAAATGACCAGTATATTTTTTCCTGTGCACTACAGAAAGATGCTGTGGCAGGGGAGAATTTGCCACATTCTGCCTTGTGCCAGTAGAGAGATGAGTTGAATTCTTTGATATTTTAGTAGACTGAGGTTAGTTTGTTACTTTGGGAAGAATGATGATGAGTAACTTCTTGCTTAAAAAAAATGAGAAGTAATTAGCCTTTGATTCTGACTTGTCTGCTTCATGGTTTGAATGTTTTATATCTGTGATCTTCCCAAAGTTATCACAGTAATAATTCACACCAGACTACTACTGTGAAGTAAGGTTTCATGTGTCCAGACAGAATTTGCCATTCTTACTGAATTTTGTTGGAATACTTTGTTTCAAATGTGAAGCAGCCTGAGAGCATGATATGGTGATTTTCTGTTGTTGTGCCTGGTGTTTGTTGTTATTCAGCAGTATTTTTCAAGGCTCTGATCAAAATAATGCTGTAAGCAGTACCAGTCTCACTTTTCCTAATTATGGGAAGTGATCTATCAATACACACTATTATAAATCACAGCCCCCTTGTCAGCTGGTGGGAATTATTTAATGCTTTGCAACACCTTTATTTGCTAATGAGTGGGGTTTTTTTCCCCTGTTTCTTTGATAGGTATTAATGTTCTAGCTGTTAGCCTATTTCAGGATGGAAATGATTGATGTGGCTCTGTTTTAACCAAAACACTTCTGCCCAACTCCTGCTTCTTCCCCCCCCCAACTCTTTTTTTCCCCTCTGCAAGGACTCTTCATACAGGTCCTGGTGAATGGCTCAATTGTGTAATTTGTGTGTCAGTGATCACTCTGTGATGGGATCATCAAGCCAAATTGGTTAAAACTGCACTGCTTTGTTTTAATGGAGTTTGAGTCAAGCCAAGCCAGGCACAGACCCAGAAATGTGGGCTGTAGGTGAGGAACTCAGGGGACAGCCATTAGATGAGTAGGAAAGGCTTTACTTTTAGAAGCTGGGGAATACAACAACGTACAGCTGGAAATCCATGTTGTCTGGGCATTAATTGATGAATATGTAGGACTGCAGAATGAGAGAGTTGTGAGAAACCCTTGGACCCAGCACTCCTTTGAATTTCCAGTTTGCTGCTACCCCAGCTCTGAGTGCCTCAGACTGACTCTGCTGGTGATGAAAGCCTGACCATCTCGTGGGTGGTGGCCACCATGAAAGCACAAAGGATGTTTTTTCGGAGACTCAAAGTTCTGTCTTGCTTTCTTTGAGGCAAATTAAAGATGTTTGTAAAGCATTCAGTAACCTTCATGTGAAGGGCATTCAAAGAATACGAACACTAATATAAAATAACTGATGCAGGTGATAAGCATCCCACTGATATTCTTTATATGGAAAAGATGTTTTTGTAGCTCCTAGAGGAAATCAAATAAAATGGGAAATTTAATGATGTCACCCTGTTGCTCTTTACTTTTGTTGTTGTCAGGTCTTTTTGTGTGACTGTTATTTGTTGTTTTTAATGCAGAGCTATGCTGATCTCTATTCTTCTTCGGAGTTCTCTTTTGAAGTTATTGAAGTTGCCCCCTCAGACAGTTCACAGAGTGATTTAATTGTTTGAATTGCATATAAGCAATACTCAGTTCTTCCCCATTGTCTCTTAATCAGATGCTGTTGGTAATTGGGCTGCAAAACATGGAGATGGCCTAAAAGCAAGTAAAATTGAGAGTAGTCTGTGTAAGGAGCTGTTTGGAATCAAAAGTGCAGTTCTGCCCACTGCCTTGGCTGCTGCTTCGTGGAAATGTACGTTTGGCAAATGTGGGGCAGCAGTTTTATACTCAGCAGTTAATACTGAGTTTCTGTGTTGAAGGTGTGTAACCCAGAGGGTCTGTGGTGATCCTTGAAATCTCTTCCCTCTTGAAGGTCATTGAAAACTGGTTTTTATTTTCCTGCGAGGGAAGAGTAATCCTGCCCTGGAGGAGTGGTGGTGTTTTGTCGCTCTGCTGCTGTGACAGTTGAAGAATTTGAGTAAGAAATTATAGACCAGGCCATCAGGACCAGTACTGGACTACGCCTGTGTAACTCTGTGTATGACTGTCAGGCTTCTTGAGTAGCTTCAGAAAGATGTCTTGGCTCTGCTGGAATCTGAGTAGTGCCGTGGTCAGGCAGGTTTGGGGGTTGATAGTAAAAGAGAGATCAGGATATGAACATTGCATTCAGAGCTGCCTGGCTGCTAACTCCCAACTGGTATATCTCTTGGTATGAGCTAGCATTTAAATCTGCTAGGGTTGTAAAATCCTGAAGTTCTGGAAATAAAGACGACGTACCAGTGCATGTTATCACTTCCTTTGCTGATACAAGATTAGCCCAGGCACGTATAACAGTTCATTTAATCTAATTTTAAATGCCTGAATGTAAAGCTGCCACTTGCAGAGGAAACAAAAACCATGAATAAAATCTTTTGGGCTACTGACATTTGTTCAGTTACAGTATATCTAGAAAAAGATGTCCTCTGAATTAGTAAAAGCAGATTTAGTGAAAGTTGATTGATTCTACCAGGTGCTAGTCTTTCACATTTTTGATCTTTACAGAGAAAGATCAAAAGTTTCTGTATCCTGAGCAGCATTACCTTGTTGTGCTCTTTTGTAAGGTTCTTGGCTTAGTGGGAAGCATTCAGTCAGGCTTTGGAGCTCCACTGAGTGTGCTGAGAACTCAAGTTAAATGCCTAAAACCAGACTGTGTGAGTAATATGAAAGGTGAATTGCCCATGGCTGCAGTTGCACACTTGCCTCGTGTTTTAGTGAGTTAAAAATGCATTTCTAGGAGTGTACATTTTTTAATAAACCCATGAATTGGCTTCTTCCCAGATACCTCTTCTTCAAAAGCCCGTATACTGACAAGCTGACAGTAATAACTAATATCCTTATTAGGTTGAATTATTACATATCATCATTATGAGAAGTAATGACCACGTTGAAATGCTAAGGATATTTTCAAGATTACTTCAGACTCGGTTGGGTAGTAGGGTCTGATGGCTACATCTTACACATAATAAAATCACAGGGGTCTTTGATGTTCAGAGTTGTGCTTTGGAACAAACACTTCTGTTCAGAACCAGCACCAACCTTATTCATTTGGCTGCTGTATCTGGATTTTCTGAGCTTCCCTAAGTGGCAGTGGCACGGTATTAGAGGTGCTTTGTGTACTGCACGGGCCATTAGACACAAAGGAGTTGTATCTGGATGTGACATTTTACAGTGTATTCATAAAGGGATGTATTTACTTCTCATTACATGAAACTGCAATTCCCGTGGAAATCAATATTGAAAATACCCACTAAAAGGCTCCCAGGATCTGCAAGCGTGCACAAAAGGAGCTGGATGCATGTGCTGTTACCCACAAGTGGTGGGTTAAAGTGAATTATTTTAATCTTCTCATGTCAGCATCAATTGAGTGTATTTTACTGCTACAGAAGATGCAGAGAACGTGGACTGGAGCAGAAAGAGTCCTCAGGTGTCTTTAAAGTGTTTTAAGCTGCCCATGGTTTGAAAATATTCGAGAATCTGTGATATGAGCTGTTTGACATTTTTCCTATTCCAAATGCTCAAAGGAATAAATCTACATAAAGAGTGTTAAAATGAGAGAGTCTTTGTGACAACGTCTGGATCTCAGAATGTTACTTTATTTCTCTCTTTTGGCTGACCACCATGGTAAAACAGCTGAATCAAATACATTCCTTTATGTATAAAATATACTTTTTGGGTTTTGACAGCTTGTTTCCAGTTTTAATCTAATTCGGTTTGAAACAGCTGTTCCTGATCTCTGCAAAACAGTTTTTTGATGGAAATCATGACATTTCTCAAATACTGCAGTGTTACTGGGCTCTACCTCATTTCAGATGTTGGCTTTTCTTTATGGAAAAAGAATTCTTCATTCAGATATCAAATAAGCTGCAGTTGAAAGGATAATGGCTCCTCCTCTCCCTGAGGTTATCCCTCAGTGAGGGTGGATATGTGTTTCTCTTCTAAGAAAAAACATCCCTGTGTGTTTTACCATTAGTTAGATTTTGATTCTAATGTTCCATGCCCTACCCATCTGCTTTCAGTTGGGTTCTATTTAGAGTCTTCTCTGCAGTTGTCTCTGCGCTCAGACTTAACAAGTTCTCTGCTTCGCCTTATGCTTTGGTTTTACTCTGGAGTCAAATCTTGTATTTTCAGATTTTTCAGTGTAGCATTTTCAGTTTGCTCAGTGACATCTTTTTCTTTTTTTTTTTTATTTTTTGAGTTGGCTGCCGTGTCTCGGTGCCTTTTCCAAAGCTCTTTGTAGAAATTTCAGCGATCACAGAGCTGATCAAGTCTGTATCAGGCACAAGAGAACTTAAAACAAAATCTGACCTTTCGTCTCCAATTTTCTGGTTCTTTTGGACACCCTGGCGTGTAATACAGAATGAAGTTAGTGACTTTCTGTTTAAAAGAACTTGCTGACCAGATGACTCTGAACACAAGTGTATGATGTGGACTTCTCAAAACACTTCTTCTGATGGGGAGGATGGAGGTTTCAGGCGGTGTTGCCAAGTTTGTAATGGGACTGGAGGGACTCTGGAGTTGTTGGGTGAGGTTTCGCAACTCACTTTGTTGTGCACGTCTTTCTTTTCCATCTATAAAATATATAAAAACGATAAAATAAGGGATTTCTCTCTGACCCTGACACGAGTAGGGTCACTGGTGGCTGCTGATCCTCACTTCCAAGCCCACTATGGATCATTATCATCTTGAAGTCTCTTGTTACTTGTTAAAGCACAATTTATCAGCTGAAATACAACTAACATCCAACACCACAGAAAAGCTTTACTTCCTAAAGAGCTGTTAAATATGTTTTCCATTCCAAATTCAGTGTTTTGCCTGGCAAATACCTTGGGGTGTTTATAGTTTTCCTGGTATTTATTTTTTTTCCCACAGTCTGAAGAACCTGACTTGGGGCTGCATTAGGATTAAGTGAGATTACTGCCATCTTCTTTTCATTCCTCTTGTGTGCCTGGTATGAATACATCCTAATAACTATTGATACTGCATTCATCCTGCAAGAGGCGAAGACCTTTAGTGTCTGCTGATGCTGCAGTTTTGCTGGTGTGTTTTTCTTGCAAGTAAAATCAATTCAGACAAATCTTGGTAACTTTTACAACAAAATAAAATGACTGTGCCGGGCAACCCCGGGAAGGTTTTTAAGTGTGGGCATTCTCTTAGATCACATCTACGGGGTTGTTCCAGCAGAATCGATTGGTTGATCCACTAGATTTAAAGGTCAACTGTAATCACATTTCAGGAAGATGGAAGAAGATATAAAATTGCTACTGTGCTTTTCTGCGTCGTGTACCCGCTTCTGGTGCTCTTTGCTTTTCCCCTGTACATCTTAATTTACTCAGCCAGAGCATCGATACATAAAGGGCACAAGTCAATGCGCTCGCTTTTTGCTGTCGATGAGGGAGCTGGTTAGTTGTTGTTTCCTCCAGGCCAGTTCTTTCCCTCTGGAAGAGCTGAAGCAGAGAGGATTTGTCCACTACACCCTACAGATGTGGAAGGAACTAATATCTCTTCCAGGGAAAAGCTGTGAGGAAAGCTGCAGCCTGGCTGTCTCGTTAGATGAGCCACTCAGTTGCCGGAGTTGACGCATCCACGGGATGATTTGGTCCGTTCAAAGTGGGCACAAGTGGAAGAGAGAAATCAGCATCACCCCCTTCATGGGGGCAGACCTTCAAAAGAACATCTCACTAGATGTGTTTTCTGCTCCATCTTGCTATTACATGGGTGTTCATAGAGACCAGGCAGCTTTGGAATGAACTGTTTGTAAACATGGTGTTTCAAAGTCATATTTCTACGTAATAGGCAACAATATCTGCATACAGAGGGGAAGAAATTTCTTGTTAAGCAGAAACAACTGCTTTGCCATAGCGGGTTGCTTGAATTAAAAGCAGCAGGGACACAGAGCACTGACCTGCTCAGATACACTTAATTTTCCCTGCAAAGTAAAAGAGTCCTGAAATGAAAAAGAGGTTGATGTGGGGAAAAAGATTTAATTCAAGGTAATAAAAGAAAACACATTATTGTTCGAGTTTGTTCCCTCATGAACCATGTTATTGCTGTATTCCTTTGACAGGACTTGGTTCATGAAGTTTTGCCCTTTTCCTGTACTGATAAACTTCCTTCTGTGTGGATCTTCCATAGAATAACAGGAGGAAAAGCGTTTAAAATGGAATAGACTTAATGACATGGGAACTATTCCTGAATAAGAGAATACTACATTCTAAATGCTTTTAGCTGATCTTCAAACAAATTTCAAAGTAACTGTGATCTTTTGTGGCTAGTAAATGCATATGTGCTGATGATCAGGCTATGGTAAGGGGTCTGTTGCGTTAGCAGTACATGGAGAGATTATTCCCTTTAGAGTCACTTTACCCCAAAACACCTGTTGTAGGGCATGTTAACTATTTTACAAAGGTTATTTGTAGTAGAACTCCCTAAATTAACTCAGGGAGTACTGTCCTTAGTACGTTTTCATATGTGCTAACTTGCAAAATGTAGCAATTCCCAGATGGATGGAAATCAGGGTCTGTGGCTTTTCTTTAGCATCCATGACCTGCTTTTGAAGTAGACACGGACACAGAGCAGTGGCTGAAGGCTCTGCTTCAGCGGGCTGAGGAGACATTTACTGTGCATTTATTTAAGGTGGCCTTTTTTTCAGAGATTCTTGCTCTGATGGCTGCCTAAATTCAGTCTTTGTTTTGCTTTGTCAACCGCTGTGTGAAGTCTGGAAAACTGATGTCTCCTGTTCACTGCTCTTATGGTAAATATGGAAAGAATTTTTTGGGTTCTTTTAAATAAATAATGGACCAGGGAAAGTTTTCAGAGGCTTGCATGATCAAACCGGGGTAGCAGCACACCCTTTGTGGTTTTCCCAGTGGCTGCTGAAGTCAAACAGTGCCTTGAGTGAATGATTTGGTTTTTCTTTTCTTGCAAGTGATTAAATCTCTTTATTTTTTTAACCCTTGTTGATGTTTGTTTGTCTTCATTAAAAGGGTAGGGAAACAATGAATCTTGTAAAGAGCAGAAGTAGTTCGAGCAGGGTACTGCAAATGCAGTTATTCATGTCCTGTCTGGGGCTGCATGTCATCCTGATCAGTAGGTTAGAAAGATTCTTGCAGGGACTTCAAAGAGGTTGAAAACAAGAATACATGACATGTTCATGAAGTTTCCAGGCTACAGGGAATTGTCAGGTTATAAAAGAATGCTTTTGAGTGAAAGGAAGTTTGCAAAGTCAGAAAAACCTGTCAGTAGGATTGTTAGTGTCATGCAAACCGTGTGCTTTTTTTCCCCCTCTTGTTTTCCCTGCAAAGCCCAGGGCTCTTTATCCCTTCTTTCTTCACTTTGGTAATTGATGCAGCAGATTGTTGTTTGGAATTAAAGCAGTTGAATATAGGATCCATCAGTTGCCAGTATAAAATAACCATTAGAAAAGGGGAAGAGAAATCCCTTTATTATCAAGAGTACTTAAACAAAGTAGGTGTTTAATCAATCTTAATAGTTTGCTTTCTTGAAGAGCAGTGCCAGGAGCAGCAGTCCTGGCAGGAGGATGCTGGGACTGTACATGCAGCTTCTGTTCTAATTCTTGTTGTACAATGTCTCAGTCTTAAGTCTGGGAAAAGAGGGATGTATCTGAAGCCATCTTCCTTAAAAAGACCTTGCTTTAATTTCCTACTTGATAATTAAAGAACAATACAGAACTTACACCTCCATCAGCATTCAGACAGTGCACTGGCCCTGCACTTTGGAGCTGCTTCAGTACAATTTATTCTGGTTTTTTTTCCAGCTCCAGCTGCCACCAGTTGTAATCTGTAACAACATGTTGGTGTATTTCCTCACTACGGATCACACTTTTCTCACCTGCAGTGGGATTTCTGTTGAAATTTGCATCCCAGAAGTTGTTGCAGCCTCTTAAGGAAACATTTAGGTTTCAGGAAACACCCATAAGTAATGTCATTGAGCAAACAATATCTGGAGATTGCTTTACTCCAATTCCTGAACTATAAAAATTTTGGATGTGGAAAATAATTGACAGAAGCATGGGGTGGGGGGGAGAGGGAGGGAATGATTCTTTGCTGAAAGTTCCCTGGCTTTAAACCATATTGTCAGACTTGTGCGCTGAGGGTTTTGGGTTCCAGTGCCTTTTACCAGCATCAGCAATTGTGTCAGTGAGTTTTGATGTAAGAAAAATAATGGACATGTTCTACAGTAAAACACTTGTTTTAATGGATTTTTTTTTTTTGAAATTAAAATAATCTTGTAAATAAAACAGCACTGTGTCAGCATAATCTGTAGCTGAGTAGCATCACCTGTCAGGGTATGCAGGGCAATATTTCCTGTATTAACTCTATCTACTGAGCTTGCCCTTTAAACAACCTGGTTTATCACAGGAAACTTGCAGAGGAAGAAGAGTCTTACGCTTGGATTTAAAGCAAGGTTTTCACCTATGCTCTGATTCCACAATGAGTATATATTTATTCTAAGAGGTTCCCGTGGTCAAAGGGTTTACAACGATTTGGCCTTTTTGAAAAATTTCGCGTTAGATTTTCAGATTATAGTCCTTGCATGACTGGTATATTGCTTAGTCATGGTGGCCTTGAACCGTAATACTTCCAGAAAATTGTTTGGAGGTCTTTATGTGTTTGTCAGGAAGTCCTTCACCTGCTCTTCACGTGTGCTCTGCCATTGCCTCTGGGCGTTTCCTCAGGCCTTCTGTTCCCAACCAGCTGCTTGACTGCTCCAACACGTAGTTGGGAACTTCCCCTGGCCAACTTTGGTTTTGCTCCACAAAGGAAATAACTCTGCCAGAAACAAAACCAAGAACTAAACCCCCTCAGCTGGGTGATGCTGCCCAGTGCAGTCTGTGCCATCTCCATGGTGTTGAGCCTTCATTATGCAGCCTTCACTCCACACACTTTTATTTAAAGCAGAGCTAAAAGTAGAACCAAATAGCTGACGTTCAGAGACGTTTGGTGTGATGCAGAATTCCTGGGAGGGGGCCGGGACAGGAAGAGGACTGCAGCTCCTGCCCACCGGATTGAGCTCATTTGCGTGCGCAGAACTGAGCAGGACTGACGGGAAAACTCTGAACGAGCCCACGCTTTATCATGGAATATCAACCAACTGCATAAGAACTGTTTTGTTCTACTCTCGTTTACTTTTCTTTTGTTTTGCCCTTTGAAATGGTGCAGTTCAGTTTGCTGTGACTGTTACGACCAGGCAAACTCTTGCTCCTGTGCCACTGCAGCATCCCTGTGCCGATTGCTTTTCACGGAGCCATCTCCATATTGCAGAGCCATCTGTTTTCCTTACTGTCCAGGCATTAGGCTCAGTAGTATAAATTACTAACTGCTCCGTAGCTTTCAGTTGTTCCTGTTTGTTCAGTGTGCCACCAGCAAAGGCTTCAGCTCTCCAGCAGGATTTTTTAAAAGTTTTCCCTGCTGTTTTATTTTTTTGTTAATGCCTCAGGCAGAAACTTATAGTTGGGTGAATTGTCAGTCGTTTGTGTTGCTGAATTATTGGCTTGATAAAATGAACTCTGGGAGGCAGGTAGTGTCCTCATTTACAAAAGGATTTTTGTAGCTGGAAAAGGAGTAGAAACAAGTTAAAAAATCATGCTTTGCAAAAAGGCAGCATTTTGCTCCCCCACCGCCCCAGTTTCCTTAAATGCAACACCAGTTTGTCATGCTGCTGTCAGGATGAGCTCATACAGAAAGATCCTTTTTGGGTCTGTCAGTACAAGCACTGCTGAAGGTTTAAGGATACTTTTGGAAAACTTAATGTTGATTAGCTTGTGTCTGTTTCGAAGTTGTATTTGTAATGTAAAATTCCAACTGTAAGGTAACAGCGGGGTTGCGTTTTTAAATATTGTTTCCTTGTCTGTCTTCAAGACCAAAAATATACAAGATCTGTGGGGTTTTTTTTCCTTATATGTATAATATGTTTTTACATTCTCAAGTCACCATTCAGGCTAAACTAGACCTTTGCAGTAGTTCTCTGATATTCTGCACCCATGGTACTGCAGGATGGGCACAGGGAGTTTGCTTCTGGCCAACTCAGAACTGCTTTGAGGAGTTGCTTTGGCCAGCCACATTTCTGTTTATTTTTCTGATGGTGGCCACCTGAAGCAATAGGTTGATGTCTGCAAATTTTACTTCATTAATAATGAAGTCCACAAAGCAGTGAGAGGAATGTCTGTTTACTTGATGCCTTGAACTGGGGTCCTGATGAACTGCTGGGTTTTTGAGCTGGGAGGATTTTCTTAGCGATTATCGAGACGTAGAAATAATTAAGTCCAGATTTAGATGAGGATCTGAAATGTCTGTGGCTTAGGTGGTAGACATTTAAGTGGTAATTGGGTTATTGAAGAGTGCCTGCAAGACAGCCAGTGCATGGAAAGTCAAATGTACGTCAGTCTCCTTTGAAATTCATAAAACCCAATAATTTATGTTTTCCTATGGCTTTAACTGTGTTCCACAGCAAGTAAAACTGCCTCAATCTCAAAGCCTTAGTGTTCTCTGACAACAGCAGTGCAAATTCCTGGCTAAGTAATGAATCTCTAGTGTTTAGCATTTCCTAGAAGCACTTCCCCAGTGGTGTTGGGGCAGTCAGCTATGGGAGCACCGTGGGGCTCGTGTGGGTGGGGACATTTTATGCTGAATACAGTGACAGCTGCACGTCTGGTCTTCAGAAGCCCGGCTTTGGCCCTGAGTCTCGTTCTCCTTCCCCTCTGTTTCTATTTTGGGCCCCGTAAAGAGAAGCATATGTTTTCTTGCATCAGCTACGTTGGTGTTGCCTTGTGAGGCGTGACAAGGTCGTGTGTTTGAATGGCAAAAGAGGAAATCTCAAATAGAGTTTGAGCTGTCTCAGAACTGCTTCCTTCTGGCCGTGTATTAAAGATTTCCGTGCTGTACATGGTTAAATTTGGATTCCTGTAGGTATGCTTGTGTTGATGCTACAGTGCTGCTCCTGAAATTGGTACTGTTATATTATTAATATTGCAGATCGTGCCAGGGAGGTGTCTTGCATTTAATACAGAACCATCAGAAGGTTTGCCTACCCCATGTGAAAATCTCAAATTGGAACTGAAGATGCTATAAAAATTTAAAAGGGACAAGGTCAGCCTGAAAATTGCATATTTTAAAAAGCAGAAAATCATCTATTTTTTACAACAAATTTCTTCACCTGTTAGTACCTCTCTACTAATAACATTTTCAGTTATTACTTGAAATATGGTTTTAAGCATAATTTTAAGCGTAAAACCACTCAGATGCCCATTAATTTGGGGTTTTCTCGACGAGAGACATGAGAACTGAGCAGAAGCATTTGGGTTCCTGTGCTCCTTCTGTGTGAACAAACAAGTTCAGTTTATTTCCCTCAGGGGGAAAAAAAAGGTAATAGATGGCTCACTTTGCATCAACATTTTTATTGATGGGGGGGAAAGTGGGTTTTTCATTATAGCAAACAAAGTTAAAAACAGTAATTGAAAACAGAAGTTTAACAAATTTGAGCTAATGCTGAGGTGAGTGGTTTAAACACTCGTGGTAATTAAGCACTGGAAGAGTTGGAGAGGAATTGTGTGGCACTTCCCTACCTTGGAAGACGAGTATGTGTATATTGTATTATTTTCTAGCTGCGTTTACTGAATTATAAACACAGAGGTTACTTCAGTTAGGTGAGAGACAAGACTACATGTTCACCAAAGTTATTTTAAATTGACTTAATATTTCCTAGGAAGCTTGTGGAAAGGATCAAGTCCAGCTGTCCAGGCACTTAATTGTAACAACTCTTTTTTTCTTTTTTTCTTTTTGTTTTTTTGCTCTGTTCTGTGCTCACTAACTCTGTGCCCAAAACGAGAAGGGTCTATATCCATGAAAACATAGTGTCCTTCAGAGCTTAGAACTTCATTTGGAAGTTCAGAATCTCCATTTTTCACTTGTTTTCAGAGAATAGCTGGCAGGATGAGCTTTACTTCCAATTAATGGCTGGTCAAGACAGAAAGTTCCAGTGAACTGCTACCAACTAATCCTTAATTTCAAGTGATAGAGGAGGGGGTAGAGATTCCAACCTCACCATGACCTGGCTTAAAGCCTTTTCTGGCTGCTTCAAAGACTTCCTAAGCACCTGACTGCAATTATTATCTATAGAAACGCTACTACAAATATAGTAAGTAGTAAAAACATTTTTGTGTTCTTAAAAATCTGAGATTCCTCAGATCCACACCCAGCATGAGTGGAATAAGAATTGTGAAGGTAAATTTAACAGTATTTGTAAAGAAGGAAGATAAAGCAGGAAAATATGATAGAAGGCATCTGAGAGGAGAAGTGTGGGCATTGTGTGAGATCCTGCAAATAACATTCTGTGCATGAAAATGGTGCTGAGTAACTGCCTCTTCATCCATGTGATCCTGCAGACGGTGGTAATTTGAGGTCTGGAAAGAAGCACATAATGAAAGTCTGAATCCTTAGCACAGGCAGCCTGATTTAGATTGGATAGGCAATATGAAGCATTTCCTAGTTACGGAGTTCTTCATTTGTAACCTTAATTTTGATGTCACTTTTTTAGCAAATATAAAAATACTTGAAAAACGCTCCTTTCCTCCTCAAACACGCAGCGTACCACAAAACCTCACGTCTCCCTGGGAATGGGTGTGTTACAGATACCTAGACAAATACAATAGAAAGCTTTTGGGGAGGATTTCTTGCTTCTGGTTCCAGTAAATAAAATAAATTGTAAATAAAATAATTGATGTGCCCTGTTCGCTGTCGGCCAGGTTTCGTGCGGCGTGTCTTTCCTTCGGCGTGCACGGAGAAGCAGTGGATTTTAGCACCTCGCCCACAGCATCCACCTCCTGACAGCAAAACTTGTCAATAGAGAAGCATTCAGCACTTCATTATTTCTACAACCTGAGTGCATTTGCAAATTAATTGATGTGTGGGAGGAAAGGCATCTGCTATTGTAGAAGCCCTTGACTGTTGCAGCAAAACTAGAAATAAGCTGGTTAGCTGTGGTGAGCTGATCTGCTGTTGCAGGTGTTGAAGCCTCCAAAGTGGCATCTTGTCCTTTTTTTCCTGTTGTTTTTGGTGTGTTAAAAAAAAAAAAAAAAAAGCCAAACCAAACTTGTCACTGAATTGTGACCATGGAAACAAACAGCACAATAAAGATAATACCTTATATACTTCTATGTGGCTACTTTGCAAGTTGTTTCATATTTCTTGCTGGCTCAGCACCAAAAGAGAGTTTTAATTAGGCCTGTAATGAATGACTGGGAGCGTTTTAAAGGCTATTAATCTTGTGGTGTAATTGAGTTAATTATAATATCATTACAAGCTCCCATGAAAATAGGATGAAGTGTATTCCATTTGTTTTGCTCCTGAAGATATTTCTGAGGTCCCCCGGCTTCAGCTCAAATACTCCTACCGCAAGTGTTCGGTGCTGACAGAGAAAACGGTGAAAACATTTCATGTGACACTGCACCAAACCTCCTGTTGTGCATCATTCCGGTCCCAGGCTCTCCGAGCTGCCCCTTTCCCTGGAATTGCAGGTAGCTCCTTGCAGTGCAGCGTGTCTTTTTCCTTGCCCACAGTAGTATTCCCTTGTTTTTTCCTGTTTCCCATCAGTTCACTTTACCCGAGCGTGGCAGATGAGAGTAAGGATATGCGATCTATTTTCAGCCATAAAGATTACAGCAGCTTTCGAACTGTTACTCTTTGTGCTGTGGTTAAAAAAAAAAAAAAAAAAAAAAAAGTGTAGCAAAAGAGGTGTTTTTGCAAAGCATATGGCTCCTCCACTCGCTCAGGCTGCGGCGAGTTTTGGATTTGGTTGTAAAACATCTCTGTGCTTTTTGCACTCTCTAGTCAGAGTGTGACATCTCCAACAGATGGACAGATAAACTTTCCATAATCCATGCCTTTCGTTTCAGAAGAGGAGATGAGATTCTCATTTGTAAAAGTTGCTGAGGAAAACCTAATCTGTCTAAGTCTGTTGTGTGCTTGGATGTGGGGATGTGAAAATTTGATGGATATGCGGCTCAACGCTGGAGTTGCTGGTATTTTTGGGACTGTCTGTTTGCAAGTGCAAGGTCAGCCCTGCTTCTGTGTGTACTTCAGGCATTATTAGAGCATTTGCCAGGGAGGTTTAGGTTGGACATCAGAAGAATTTTGTCTCTGTTGGGGTGGTTGGGCTTTGGAAGGGGCTGCCCAGGGAAGTGGTGGAGTCCCTGTCCCTGGAGGTGTTCATGGCATGACTGGATGTGGCACTCTGTGCCCTGGGCTGGGGGACAAGGTAGGGATGGGGCACAGGTTGGATTCTCAGAGGTCTTTTCCAACCTTAATGATTATGTGATTCTACTGTGTCTTCAAAACAATGCACTTAGTGATGGAACAAGCTTCATTCTCCCATCTGCCTTTGCTCTGGTTTGGCTGATACACTGTCCTGTTTGCTTTTTTAACCCTCTGTTTTCAGGATTGGTTTGGTTTAGTGTTTTCTTTAAAGTCTACAATCAGGAGTTGTTTCCAACCTTAGCCCTGCTGGGATGGTAGAACTGCCTTTTTTTTTCTTTCGGGAACTTTGCTGGTCACACTTCTGTGTTTTCCATCCTCTTGACTATTACAGATTTTGTAAATAGTTTAGAAATGCCAGCTTGTGATGTATGGGCCTCTTTAACATTTCTTTGATTTATGTGCTCTGTGCTGAAAAAAAGCAGAGGAAGCATATTATTCTGGAAAATAATGTTGCCAGTCTTCCGTTTTTTCAGTCTTAGTTAAAAGCTACACTTTTATCAATCAAACCTGATAGATTTTTTTTTTTTCATTCCTAAGAACACTCATAACTTAACTCTTTAAAATCTAAAGAGATAATTTGACCAAGACTTCTATAAATGTCTCCTTCTTTTGGGGATGTCTAACTTGAACCTTTAACGTGATTTTTCAGAAGTTGGCTTCTTCATGCATTGCAGCTTGGTCACCTAAAACCAGGGTCAGTCAAAAATCACTAAGGGTAGGGAATTTATATTTTTAAAAAGTTTGGCCATGTGTTGCTAATTTTTTCTTGTGTCTGGTGGTGTTTCAGATAAAATGCCTCAAAGTTCAAGTTGCAAGCCATAAATGGCTATTTTGAAAGGTTTAAAAAAAAGGTAGTTGAGTCTAGAGTTCTTGGTTAATGCATAATGTTGTTTTAGCTGGAGAAAATTGTCAGTGAAACTTGTCAGAGAAGGAAAAGCTGGATTGCTCTGCCTCTCAGAAGTCAGTGTGAGATTGAAGGCAGGAGATCTGTCATTATTTTCTGATGACAGAAAACCTGAGTAAGGGCAGGAAAGTTCTTTTTTTAATTGCCTTGTGGGGGGACAAAATAGTTTCAGGTTTTGTTGACCATTGCATTTCAGTGTTCTGGTTGCAGCACAGTTGGTTTTGGCCCTTTCCCACAGGTATTCTGTGGTCGTTTCTTTTTGACACTCATCCTCCAGAACGCAGCTGCTGTCAAACTTCAGCCACCTGTGGTGATTCCAGGTTTTATCTGTGGTGTTAAGTGTGAGGGTGAGAGTTTAAACCTCCTACTCCAACCAGTTAGAACTGTGGCCTTTAATTTCAGATTCGCTCTTATTTGTGGAGGAACGTTTTCTGTGTCTTACTTTGTACTGTCTTGAAAAGAAGGATAAATTAATCTGATCATGAACATTCCCAAGCTATAGCAGGAACGTGCTTATAGGGAAATGGGCCACATGCATCTGTTCCAAAATTCACTCTCCAGCTTCAAGCTTTAATTGGTTGTCGCCAGCGGGCTGGAATTTAGCATTCCCCGCAGCCTTGCTTCAGGATGCCTGCTGGCTGTAAAAGAAGGATATTAACAAAAGTAACCATTTAAGGAAGAAGTATTTCCAGTTTAAACAGTATTCCTGCAATCCTTTCTGCTGGCACAGCAGGGTGATCACCTCTAGTGGAAAAGAGTGTCAGGGTGTAACCATCTACCCGTGGCATCCCTGCCTGGGGAGGAGCTGTGTGCTGGGGTACTGACCTTCCAGGACAAGTTCCCCTTCAGGAAGGCCGTGGAAGTCTGAGGAAAGCCAGGTTTCCATGTGCTGACAGAAAGACCCTGGGCTGGGCTGATGGCTGTTGTCTGACACTCGGGCTAGGTGTCTGCTACTCTGAATATATTGTGCATTTAATTACTGTGCAAGCGACCAAAAGCGTTTAACGGAAGTTGAAACAATTAAATTTTAATGAGTTAAGGGGAAAAAATAAATCAGCAGCACAAGTGCTGGCTGGTGTCATTACTGTTCCATTCTTACCCACTGGTGGGTTTCCCTCAGCTGCGCTTTGACCGTCAGTCTCCTCTGTCTGACTGTGCCCCTGGACTGGTTGGATTTACGTAAACTGCACCTTGTAGACATTTTATTGAAGAACAGTATTCATTTCTTTATTTGTCTGAGAAGTGCTTTGTTACAGTGAAGCCCAGCCACAGAGCTGCAGATGGTGGCAATGCTGCTGCACAGTTTGAGGAGTGTTTCTGTACCTGGTTGCAGCCCTTTATTCCACCGCTTGGGCTTAAAGTATCTTCACATTTCTTACCTCAGCACCTGAGCATCCCCTTTCATGGAGGCAGCAGGTCATTCTTTATACTGACACAGCTGCCACCTGAGCCCCTGACACCAAAGATTTAGTCTGAGGCTTTAGAAAATACTAATTTTAGAATGAGAGCCACGTCTTCAGAGTTCTGGTGGCTGTTTAAGGGAGCACTGGGGGAAGGTACTAATTGTGTCCTTACTCGGTCTGGAGTTCTAATGATGATGTTCCTCTGCTACAGATTATTTGTCCTGTACAAAGATAATACTTCTGTCAAAAAGGAGTTAGGGTTTTCTGTGAGATATTGATCACGTGCACTTCTTGGGTTTACAGATTTTAACGAAATCTAGATTTTAAGTAAACACACAAATGTGAATATACCACACTGAGCGACACTAAGACCATTTGCCTGTACCAACTCCCTTCCTTGAGCTCAGGGTTGCTTGAAAATGCTGTGGTTTGTTACTGCACATGGTTTTATTCTGTCATTTAAATGCAGAACACAATGTAATTATTTTACTTTGCTTTTTTGTGATTCTGTCATGTCCAGGTTGTAGCTGCCTATACAATGAAATAAATGCCAGTTCACTGAGTTATTGTTCAGGAAATATGTATGTTCAAGCCCTTCAGGACACCTGGAGGTATAAACATCTCGAGCATGAAATAGTTATCCTTCTGAAGAGCTAAATAAAGTAGTGTGTAACCCCAGATTGTGATTACTCTGCCTCTTTATCCATTTCAAAGGCTAGACCTCTTTAAAACTCAGAGTCTGTTGGCTGTGTAATGTCCCTTTGTGTTGACATTATCCCAAATCAAGAATATGTCACTGCTGTAACTATGAAATGGATTCCAGAATACTTTAGGAGAAAAAAGTGTGGAGGAGGAGCAGTGGCTTTTGCAGAGACTTTGAACAGTGCAGGTCATTTTATTGGCAGCAAGGATGCAGATGCTGAAGTTTTGACCAATTCCTTGCAGAAAGTGCTGCCAAATTTGCTATCTCTGCATGGTAAGAAGCCAAAGACTTGCAAGCAGTATTGGAGTGAGGGAGCATTCATCAGCAGTCATTCATCAGCAGAACCTTCAATGTTTTCGAAAGAAAAGTATGGGAAGAACACACTTTTAAGGCTGAAATCTGACAGTAATTAAAACAGCACCCTCAGCAAAAATACGAATTCAAAGACAATGGAATAAAAACTGTAGCAAAGACAGGGTGTTGAAAGAAACAGGGATATGTATCAGTGCATTTTCTACTGTTGTGTCATTATATATATATATATATATATAAATAAAAATGTCTAAACTTGTTTTTGAACTCCCAAGCTGAGGGAGGCAGGAGAGACCTAAGGGAAAAGCAGGATTGCCCATGCAGGCTGATGTTCTCGGGCTGCTCCATATCCTGGTTTATTGACCAGGATGAGGCCCTGGTTCTGTGCAATTTGGTGCAATCAAGTACCAAGGCATGTGAGAGGATGTTAAGAGAAGTGTGAGCTCATTACTTTCCCAGTTTAGTCAGATCAGGATGTTTAGGGAAACATGCAGTAACTTTTGTGGAGGGATTTTTAAAAAAAAAAAAGGGATGGGGGTCAGCCTTTGTTCCTGTCATGGATAGGTATTTCTTGCTTAAATGTTCTTGTTTGGGGGGCATAAATACTTTTAAAAAATTCCAAAGTGTCTTAATTAAACGGGAAACTAGAATAAAGGCAAAATGTCTAGCTTTCCTGTTAATTGAAAAGCCTGCAACCCAGTTCCACAACAGGAAAACCAATGAGTAAAGAAATCAGAGACAGTTCTTTGGGTTTATTGATGCTGTTTTGGTCAAGTCAAGAATTCAGCTATGCTAAAATGATCAAACGTTGTTTGGAGAGAAAGAGAGTTTCCAAACCAGCCTCATTATCTGAGAGAAGCTAAAAAATATCAATTAAGGTGGTGTAACTTTTCTCTTGCCTGCTTTAGCGTGCAGAGATGAAACTGTGGGAGTGTCCTGCTCGCTCGCTCCTTGCTCTTTTCAAAAGAACAAGTAGAGTTTTATCATAGTGCACAAATCCCTTGTTAGCTGGAAGGGGGGAGAAATAGTTTAATGAGGAGGGGCGGAGCACTGTGTGTTTTAGAGGAGGCAAATGTGCAGTGAACTCAGAAACTGCCACCAGGGGTAAGTATCTGGCAGCCACCTCTCTAAAACTCCATTTCTTAGAGGAATGGAAATAAACATTTTTTGTGTTACCTATAGCTGAGAAAAAGGCTTTTGTGTTTGTGGTCAGCAAGTACATAAGAACAGAAAAAACAGGGTAATGTGGTTGTAAAGAACATCATTCTTCTGATTTCGCTTTTTAAAGGAAACCTGTTGGTGCTTAAAAAGCTTTAAATAATGGCAGTATGTAAATGTAATGTGCATCTGTGAGCTGATGTGATCAGCTGTAAATGCTCCAAGTGGCTGGTTGTTTCTTTTTTTTTTTTTTTCCCTTGGGTTTATTTTCCCTGATTCTTACCTTCTTTCACCCAATTTTGCAACTTTTGCTTGGCCTCGTCCGTAAGTGCAGTGCGCTGACTTGTTTGCTCAGCACTCAGCACATGCAAAAACCTCCAGCCCATGAATTATGTAAACTGAAGACCTCTAGACCCAGAGTCATTCTAATGGTGGAGCTTTAATTTTTAAAGTTTGAAATGCCCATGTCTGTAGTTTCATAACATGGCACTGCAGAGTAATCCTACGGGCCGAGGTGCAAACGTGTCACGAGCTGCTCAGAGCATTTCTGTTACATGAAAGGGCCTTTTTCTGCAGGTTCTGGTTGGAGCCCTTTGGCTGCAGCAGAAGTTTTCTGTCTGCTCCAAACCTTGAAGACCATCTGCAGAACACAGTGGGATTTTGGGGGAGGTGGAGGGGTTCTTTTTAGTTGTTTTGATTGTTTGAGGAGGTGTGTTACCTTATTTCTGGTAAGAAGAGTCAGCAGGGTAGAAGAAATAAAAGATATTATGTGATTAATATCTTAAAAAATATTAATACTTTCGGAGTTAAATCAAATCTGTGACTCTGTAATACACCTTTTCTGCTTTAGGTTCATGTGAAAGCCAAAGAAATCTTATGTGTTTGAAGAAATTACCCTCCTTACAATTACAGCCATGAGGAAAGTGACTCCCAAGTGCTTTCTCTGTTGTGATGTATTTCCCTTAGTGAGGAAGATTGACAGCTGTTAGTATATGAATGTAGTTTTCATATACTCAGGAACACTGAAAATGTGAATTATGGCACCTGGAAAACATTAGTGATAATATTTTCTTCTAAAAAACATAGACCACGTGGCCATTAACATAGAAAAATAATGAATCGTAAAAAAATTTTAAAAGTAATCCAAGTTCTGTTTTTATTTACCTTCCTGTAAAGCTTCTGTATATACTGAAGTGTTATTTTCAGTACTTTTCATACATCCTTGAGAACTGGAGTCGCTTTTGATTTTAAAATGTAGAATTCACACATCTACTTGGAACCGCACTTTTAAGAAAAATATCAGCTATCATGAGACTCATCATGAAACTCTGCAAGTTGGCACTGGGGTAATTCCTGGCTGCTAAATGTTGTAAATTGATTTTTGTTGTCGTTGTCTTTGATTTCTTGGTTTTCTGAAATAGATTTTCTGTTTCATCTGCACGTATTTGGGGGGGGGGGAAGGATCTATCATATTGAAATTATGTGGAGGAATATTTCATTAGGCAGTAAAGATGAAGGAACCAGTTGGAATTCCCCGAAGCTGGAAGACATGGATGCTTGCTGTAATAAAGCCTCTGTGTGACGGGGGAATTCCTTTGCAGCTGATAAAGGAATGATTTGCAGCACCACTTGTGCTGCAACAATACTCATTTCGGGGAGTATTTACCATATTTTGCGGATAAAGCCGTGGCTTTTTGCCATTCTGTTAACCCTCAAAGTGTTGGTGTCCCGTGAGCTCATCTCAGCTCTCCTGCATGAGCCTTCCAGCACCCACAGCATCCTCTGACAGGACACTTCACCTGCGTTCCCCAAGGTGGAGAGACTGTCAGTAAGCAAAAATTTGGGGGGGGATTGACTTGTTTTTAGCTGAGATTTTCTCTCCTGGCCGATGCTGGCCGGCAAAGGTGTTTATTTTGCAAGACTGAATGGCACATGTTTTATCCATCAGACTGAAGAGTCTCCTGGTATAGTTCTGGTGTTTGTGGTCCAGCTTTGGCACTATTTTCAGTCTTGTTTCTGCTCCTCTGAACAAATGATTAAGAAATTTTCCCAATCCTTTCAGTTAACACCCCTCGTCCCCCAAAAGGAGTGCATCCTGTGCAGTGCACCGTGTTATACTTTAATAATGCATAAATCAAGTTGGACAGAAGCTGCCTGTCAGTTTTATTAACTTTGACCTTTTCTCCCAATATAAAGATGGTTTGGTAAATATTTAATCGCCCTTACAGATTTTGATAGTTGGATCTGCATTCCTAGGAGCAAAGGTAGATTATGAAAAAATACTTATAATTAATAAAAATAGCTTAACCACTGGGAGTCAGCTTTGAAGGACAGAATTGTTTTTTGGAATATATTTCTTTTTAATTCCTTTTGTTGATTTTTTTTTTT
>VZRE01012786.1:469151-543243 GCA_013396775.1 Cephalopterus ornatus | reverse complement strand
TGCCTGACCACTAAATGCCAGCCTGAGAGGTTATGAAATATTTTTAAAAGGTTGTCTTTAAAATCCATCTCTGATGAGCCCTGGTGATTAACTCCACTTCTGAGCAAGTGCCCAAATGTTGTGATTTACCTGAAGTACCTGCCAGTGTTATTCTGCACAGGGGACATCAGTGAATGGTGTCACCAGCCCGAAGTGGTGAGGAAGGACTGAAAGAGGAAAAGGGAAAAGCATATTCCTGGAGTCTGAGGGGTCTTCTGCCAGAGCTGTCTTTCCCTTTAATTCCCTGCAAATCCATGTAGTGAAAATTGAAAACTAAGCCCCTGACACTGAAACATCACGTTTCAAATGTGGACCCTCTGCCGCTCCCATTGATTTTTTTTTTTTTCCCCATTTCAGAAAACTGTCGGAGAGAAACAAATTTGAGGAAAATTCATTGGTTGGGGCAGTACAGTCCCCCCTCCCTGTTCCTGGTGGAGCACAGTTCTCTTCCCATTAGAAATTCCATGTGTCTTCTCTTGTGCCACGGCTGAGATCACGTGGCAAAGCAGGGCACATAAATCAGGAGCCTGTGAGAAACCCTTATGGATGTGCTGAGCACTGACATTTGAGGCAGGTTGGCTCGTGGGATCCCTTCCCTCCTTTTCATAGCCATTTTCAAGTGGATCACTTCCAAGCTTTGTTTCCCTCCTTTTCAGTCACTTCCTGCAGAACACCTTGGCCTAAGACCACTTTATTTTCTGAATATTTTTAAGTCACAGGTTTCTAACCATAACCCCTTTTTTTTAGCTGCAAACCTTGGGGTTAGAGGTGTCAGCCTGTGAAATGGTTCACCTTTAGCAGGACAAATCTTCAGACAATTTAATGAACACATGGATGAAGGCATTGGAATGATGAAGGAAATTCAGGATACTGAATCTTCTGCTTTAAAAATGTCGAACTAAGAATGTAAGTGAAAGTTTTTGGAGAGGAATTTGTAACTTGTTGCACTTGGAGCTGGTTTCAGGGCAAGCACAGCTCTGTAGCTGTTCTTGAATCTGAGAGCTGTGGGAGGGCACTCAAAATCCTGCAGATTCATGTTGTGTCCTTCATAAATTTGTCTTTTACTGGCAAGGAAAAGAAAACTTTAGAGGAGAAAGCTACTGAATGTGAATCTTTCTGCAGTGCTGTGGAGATGTGTGAGCAGGTATTTTAAAGGCAAGATTTTCATTTACAGTGGTAGAAACTTCTTTGTGAATGTTTTGCGGTTTTATGTTTAAGGAGAAAAAGATGAGTGTTATTTCTAAAAAGCTGGTTTATACAGTGAAAGGGTTGCCTCTGTCTTATCATCTTCCTAAAAGTAAGAATGCTTGGTCCCTTGGGAGGAGAAACAGTCTTAACATATAAAAGCAAGCCCGGGTTTCAGGAGAGTTAGACTTGAGAAGAAGTCTTTGATTCATGCTCTTACTTGCCCTAATGCGTAACTTCTTCCTAATGCCTATTTCACAGCAGACTTTTTCCTTGTGCTTTCATTCCTATCATCTTCCATCCAAGCAGTAGATCCAAAATCCCACATATTCACTGATTGACGGGCTGTAATTTGAGTCAGGTGGAACAGGTAGTAGAGGACTGACACAGGCAGAGTACTGCAGTGGTGTGTTTTTTAATATATCCATGTTTTTTTTTTCCCTCCTCCAGCTGCAGTACCATGCTGGGCTGGCATCTGGCCTTTTGAATCAGCAGTCCCTGAAACGTTCAGCCAACCAGATGGGAGTCTCTGCAAAGCGCAGACCGAAAGCCCAGCCAACAACTCTTGTCTTACCTCCTCAGTAAGTAGTGGAATATCTGGAAGAATTTCCATGGTGGGGGGCCAGATTATTTCTTTTGAACTTTTTATTGTAATTTTTGTCTTACCTCCTCAGTAAGTAACAGAATATCTGGAAGAATTTCCATGTTGGAAATTTATTTTGAACTTCTTATTGTATTTTTCTTTAATCATCGTCATAGCACCCTTGTGCCTGTATTCTTGTTTCATGCAGTACAGATTATTCTTGTTGGATGGGTGGGCACCTTGGGGAACCAATATTTTGTCTCCTCTGTTCACGGAGGCACCGTCACCACAGAAAACCTGCGAGGATCCTTTGTAGCAGGTCATGAAAAGTTTCCTGCAGCACCAGGTTGTCGTTGAGGAACGACGTCCCCCTGATTAGTATGACTTGGAGCTTCAAGTAGGACTTTTCTGAAGGTCCTGAAAGATGAAGCCAGAAAGTCTTTGGTGTGAGTACTTTCTCGGCAAACGTCTGTTCCGAGTCCATCTGCTCACCATATGTTAATTTTGCGTTGGATCCGAACCTCTTTTACAGGTGACAAGCAATTATGAGGACACTTAGAAACTATTTGAGGACACAGAGTATCAACACTTAAGGCGGCCTGTGTACTGATGCCAAAAACACAGAGATGTCCGCAGCTAAGCTTATAAATTAATAAACTGCCTCAATTATTTAGTTACATGTAAGAAAATGATTATTATGGAGAAAACGAAATGCTAAGCAATTGTTCATTGTACTGAGCGTCCCTGTAGTTTGTGGAAACTGCCTGCTTTTCTTCATGAAACAAGAGTCACTGAAGTATAAACACTGTGCTACCAAAAACCTGATAGTTGCAATAATGAAAGTCCCTGTTGTCACCAGAGCCCACAGGTGTGTGTTTAGTGGTTTTTTTTCTTAAAGGAAATGAGAAAAAAAATCAGAGTCAATAGAGCTTTCCCCTTGTAGATTAACTTTAAAGTGCTGGTAATTCAAGAATCCATAAAATGTTCTGTTGTTTTACCAATTCATCAGACAAAGGACAGTTAGAAGAGTGGCTTAGCAGAAGTTTGAAAACCAGATGTTTTTTCTCTGATTGATGTGAGAGAAGAGTGGGGATATTGTAACAAAACTGGCCAGTCAGTTTTCTCCCCCTGTTGGGGTATCCAGAGCTTCAAATGGACTTCTCCAAGAAGTCTGTAAACTGGATTACTGTGGTACCACTTGCCACAGTTTTTTCAGAAAGTCTGTAAAATATTTTGGTGTTTCGTTTGGTTGTTTTTTTTATTTTAATCATGGCTTCTCTAGTTACTAGAAATATATATAGAGAAAGAGCTGGCTTCTATTTTTGTATAGAAAAATCTGTTCTTCAACAGCTGCAGCTGTATAAATCTTAATGTGATATATATAATATGCATTTTTAAAAGTATTCTGTGTCTTTTCATCTGCAAGTGATTTTTCCTTCCTTGGTGTATTTACCTAGAATTTGCAGATAGAATGAAATTTTAGTGTGGTTGCTCAGCTTCAACCAGTAGCTGAATTATGTTTCAGTATCTTATTACCACTTCCAGCATTATTTACAGGGAAAATGTGTTTCTGCTGAGCTGGCCCTTTATCTGTCACTGGTTTCCTCTTTGGCTTCTCTTTGCCCTTTCCATATCTGTGCTTATTTGCTATCTTGGTGTGTCTTAAGAGAATAATAGTTATATTAAGTCAAATCAAATACCTGTTGAGCTCAATATCTTGTCTCCAACACAGGGCAGAAGCAGATTATGAGAAGACTTATGAAAACAGGGTTATGAAAAGTATTTTAAAAAAATAGAAGTGTGACAAATGGATTTTAATATCTTGATTTTGCTGTAGTTCCATGCAAATAATGATGAATCATACTGTGATATTCCCCCTCCCCCTTCATTCTCTATAAAATGCAAAAGAAGAAAACAGCCAGGTGCAAAACTACAGATCTCCTTGAAAGGGCATCCTGAATACTAATATTCCCATGGCAATTCAAGGACTGAAGTATTTTTTTTAGCTTTATTAATTCATCAAGAAAGGGGTAACTATTTCTTAGTCTGTTTTTGCTTTGATGTGTGCTATTAAAACCAAGTTCAGTGACAAGTCTTTGAGCTGAGTAACGGTGAGTCAAGTGTTTATTAAATGTTGTTCAGAGTAACTATATTATCTGGAGCCTTTCTTAAACATGAGTAGTCAAAACCAGCTGTATGCCAAAATGTCATTTTAGGAGAGCAGATTGGAGCAAACGGCAACACTGCAGCCATTCCTTCCTGCCAGCACAGGAGCGCAGGAAACACTTGCTCAGGAGATATCACAGGTGATGATTTGGGCAAAGAGTCTTCTAAAACCTGTTCTAATCTTATGCAGATTTTGCACGTGGATAGTTTGATTGCAAACATGTTTTGAGTTAAAGGAAGCATTAGAGAGCACGTTACTAATCTGCTTGTTTATTTATGTTGCTGTTTCTTGAAGAAGGTGCGTGAGTAACTTTGGCTGTTGCACAACCTCCTTAATGGCAGTGGTGCAAACTGAGCAATTATCTTTGATCTTTACTGCTGTGGTGAGACTTCAGTTGTGTTCCACAAACTAAACATGCCCAAATGGTGTTTCTTCTCATAAGGGTGGTGATACAGCACAGGAATCAAGTTTTGTGTCAATTCACTGTTCACTTGAGCCCTCAGTCTCTCTCTCTGCTGTTTTCATGTTCTTTCCTCTCCAAAATGCCGTTTAAAAAAAAACCACTGAGGAACAAACCAAACCCCAAACCTTCCTGGTCTCTCTTGGAGGCTCTGCCATCTCTTCCTTTATTTATACTCGCAGAAGGAGCTGGAGAAAGGGTTTCACTACTGGCAAAGCTGATTCTTGGTGGACCCCCAGCCCTTTGTCCCTCGCCGGCCTCAGGGTGTCTTGTGACAACCTCATGGTGTCTTGGAGGTGAGAAGCTCCAGTTTTTCACCAGTCAATGCCTGAAACAGCAGCAGCAGTTTTGAATCAGAAAGATGGCTGTGAACAGGGAAAGTCTTTGTCCTGTGCAACCACTACTAGGAAAATTTACATTTTCTTGCTCCTCAAGGTGCTGAGCAGTTTTGAAGAGAGGCCTTTTGGTTTTGCTTTTCAGTGGTGGTTTTCACTGGCTCTGAAAGTGCAGAAAGGAAGGCTGGATTGATGAGTGTCTCGTTTCTAGCCAAATGATCTGTGTGAGAAAATGACTAACTGCTGGCTGCTTTCTCTGCCTGCTTTGTCCCTCCTTCTGTCTTCTATTAACAAGACATCTCCCTGTACGTGTTAATAGATGCGTTCCCTCACATGCTTCTCATCTGGCTGCTGGTCCCTTCCTTCTGTTAAGGAGTCTCAAAGCAGTGTTTGCTGAAGTGCTGAAAGCTGTCAGCTCCTTCCCAGTGACTGGGGAAGTGTTTGTGTGCAGCCCTTGTGAAAACCAGGGTGGCTGCCTCTGGTTTGAAATCAATAAATAAGGAAAATAAGAAACGACGGCTTGGTTTTGCCTTTCCTCTTGAAATGTAGTAACTGATGCAGTTAATTAATCTTGCATTGCTTTGCTTGGCACCACATCTCCAAAGCAAATTGCCAGTTATGGGGTTGTCTCCATGACCCTAAGGGAGCGGAATGTTCCCAGGGGTTTCCCACAGAGGTGGTCCCTGCTGGTGGAACACCCTCCTGGGATCCCAGCGGACTCTGGAATGTCACTGTCCAGCTGGAAAATGACAGCAATGAGTCACTGTGAGATGAGGAAGAAAAAAGAAAAAGAGGAAGCAGAGGATGTTGCCTGTATTTTTGCAGTGGAGTTCATTGTCCCACACAAGAGGGTCAGTTAGTTTTAATGGGAATTTTTAGGGGTCTCAGTTGGAAACCCTGTGACTTCGGTAGCTCTGTTGTGTGGGGCTTTCTTAGTGCTCCCAGATTAATCATCTGTCTTCTCTGTCTGGAAGAAAATTGCCAAGAACAAGAACTTGATCACAGCAAAAGGTACTGAGACTCTTGCCCTTTATGGTGCCTTTTAGGGTCATTTGTTGTCACTTTGTGGGTTTGGAGAAATAAGCACACTATAAACAATAAACAAGTGAAAGTCTGGTTCTTGTTTGACAACTTCAGGCTCAATGAACAGAGAGCTTTGAGTAAAAGAGAGTCCAATTTTTTTTGTTTTAAGGCTCTTCAACTTGTCTTGTAAATCTCTTGTGGTCTGATGGATGCCACAATCTGACAGTGAAAACGTTGTAATAGATTGAGTAAAAATATCTGTGAATTTGTAGTCTGTTGCTGGGAGCACACCACCAAAATTACTTTTCCTTTATTAAAAAAAAAAAAAAACAAAATAAAAGGAGAAAAGGGCAGTGCTGCCCATGATATTGTTCTGGATAAATGAACCTCAAAACCCTGTGAAGGTAAACTTTCTTTTAGAAGATGGTAAGGATGTATTTGAGGATATAGAGACTCTGGACAGCCAGGTTGTTTCTGCCACCTGTTGTGGGTGAGATGGATGAGGTCTCTACTCTGCTCTCTACACCTCAGAATCCATTTGGATTCTTCTTCTAGAGAACATTAATATATCCAAAAGAAGTCTATACTTTTTCCATCTTTTGGAACTGTATCAGCTAAAGATGTGAGTGGTCTCCTTAAACAAAGTTAATTTACTGGCTCAGCAGGTATCTGTTCATCTGGATTTGGAAAAAAAATGTGCAGATATCCCAACCTCTGTGTTTATTGTAGCTTGATTCAATACCAACATAGTCAAAGTGCTGTTCTGTCTTAGCATTGATTCCCTGTCAATTTAATGTTTCTGTCATGTAATTACTGTCAGATTCTGTTGTGTTTGTGTACTGTGTACCCAGAATTGTGCACTGTCAATTCTGTTGCTATTTTTAACAATTAGCTGAAAGGTATGTGTATACATACATACACACACACACATCTATATTTATAAACTATACACTCAGTCATCAGATGTGCCAGAAGAAATTATCTGGAATTTAACTTGTATAATTTATCATTTTTGCATTAAGGAAGAATCCTGGTGAGCCCTTTGCCAAGAGTTTTTTGAAGGAAAATTTTTTTTTTTTTCAGCATTTTGTTGTATAAACAGCATCTAATTGCTTCCTAGGTTCTAGGATTTTTGTTATGAAAGAAAGGCAGGATATTTTAAAGGTAATGACAAAGCTTAAGGCAGTAAATGTTCATCAGTTTTGTATCTTTTATGAGAAATTGTTTAAAATAGGCTTCTCTAGTCTGACCCCGCTGTGTTAGAGATCTGAAATGCCAACTGGGGATTCACACTTTGAAACCAAGTGTCCAAGGCCAGGTTGGATGGGGCTTGGAACAACCTGCTCTAGTGGAAGGTGTCCCTGCCTGTGGCAGGGGTGGATTGAGATCTTCAAGGTCCCTTCCAACCCAAACCTTCTGGGATTCCATGATGAACCTGATGTGCCAGTTCCACCGTGGGCAGTGGGATTATTTATATTTAACATGTGAGTGTTGTTACTGCAGTAGTTCAGTACTAGGAGCTGGACTCCAACCTCTGAGCCTCTTCTTGAAGTATTCAAGAGCAGAAGAGCCAAGTGTGGGGCTGTATTTTCCCTTTTGAGAAAAGTCATCAGAAGTTCTTTGTGCAGTTCTGAAATTCTTCTTTCCCTGTACTGGCAAAAGCTGCATTAAGTATCAATATTCATTAAGTACCATGGAGATGATAATGTAATAAAGCAATAATCCTCAGGCCCATATCTATACTTCTCACCAGAAGAGCTGAGGTTGAGAATATAATTAAAGATTAAAACTCTGTTTGCATTCTGGAACATGGAGATATCTTTTCGTACATGATGGGGAATTGTATTAATAAGGAAGAGATCAGTTTCCAATAACTTTCAATACTGGGAGCTCATTTCATATCCCTGTTCATGTTTAAGTTTCTCGTGGAATTCCTTTAGCTTGGTTTTAGCAAGACAGTGCAACAGGAACTGTAAAAGAACGTGTTGCTGAAACATGTGACCCTTTTGCTCCAGAAATTAATCCCTTTTCATATGAAGAGGAAAAGATTAAAAATTAGTTCTTTATATTGTAAGACAATAATATTTACAAGAATAAGTTTAATTACTTTGCAGCCGTGTACCGTGCCGATGGAACATTAATTTTAGCACTTGGTGTCTTGTGCACAGTTTGGATCACATCATTCTGCTGTTTTCTTTTTATTTTTAGTAGATTGTTGAGCACCTGTTCCCCAGCTGTTTTGTGGAGCTGTTTCAGTGGCAGTTCCAGGGTGTTGCCACACACTGACATTGCATTTATCCCTCACTGCCATTCTGTTCAGTGGGCTCAGAGGTTACGTGCAGGATCTTTTGATACTCAAGCCTCATATTTCAATTAAATAGAAAATACCTTTAGTGCCTTCTATATTGTACTTCATCAGCTTGTTAAGTCACTCTTAGTTTCCCTTACTTCAAAGAATCTTAGCCCATGGGTTCTTTGCTCTTTCTCCTTCCTGCCCATATATTTGGTGTTGATGTATGTCGTCAGTCTTTGTTAAAGGTTTCTTTGTCTTGCTTTGTACTAAGCTTCCTAATTTTGCACAGGTCAAGAATATTGGCTTTCCCCTCTCAGATACTGGTATTTTAACTACCAAAGCTAGTCTGAGTTAGGTAGAGTGCTAGTTCTTTGTAACCTCTGATAAAACTGGTTGTGCTCTTGAAGGAGGTGGGTTTGTGAGCCTTTGTCCATTCCCTGGAGGCAAATCTGTTTCAGTTCTAAAACCCGGGCTGGGTTATTGCTCCATTCTGTTCTAAACACAGTGGTGCTGGAGGGGATTGGTGTGTTGATGTGTTTGGACAGTCTGTGCTCCTTGGGAATTTTTCACAGCAATACAAATAGTGTATATGTAGTACTTAGTTTCTTTAAAGGAAAAACTGCAGAATATCCAAACTGCCACCTACAGCTCTGCTTCAGAGAGCAGCAGCATCCTCAAGCGAAATTTCAAACCATGTAGAATATAATAGAGAATAATGAGCAAACAGGAAACCAGCATTGTGACAGCTTTGTTACAGCAAAATAAATGCTGAGGAATTCGGATCACAATGAATTTCAACAGCTGTTGAAAATACGATTGTTTCAAGTTATTTTATGATAGAGCCATGTTTGGTTTGTTTGGGATTTTTTCTTCAATTTTCCCTGCTGCTTACCAAGCAGAGATGATGACACCAACTGCTTTTTTAGACAAGTTGTTTTACAGAAAAGAAAGCTGACCTTTATAGAGAAAGGCTTGTTTTAGTGAGACCCTTGGGTACTTCTGGTTTTCTGAAACACAGGGAGTGATAAGTATTAAAGTTGGGTCGTAGGGCATGGGAGGAAGGTTGTAATTCTGTACCCTCAGTTTCTTAATTTTCCTCTTAACAGTGTTTCCCCACCACTGAAAGCTAAGAAGTCTGGTTTGTCTGGATTACTACAAAGTATGGTATTAGAAATTCTGATTTTAAATTACTCTTAGACTCAATGGCAACATTTATGGACAGCTTGGATCCGGTTCTTTCAGGTTCAGTAGCCAGGACACTGGGATCCTGAAGCTGGGGAAGCATCTGCCTTGACTGAGCCCACCTGTATTACAGATCATGAGGGACAGTTCCGAGGCGATAACACCCAATTTACCTGTCCTGAGTTGAGTTTCCCAGGAGAACAGTTGTGTGTGGGGGTGGGTGTTGTGTTTGTCCTCTCTGGATTTCAGGTGTAACACGGGTGAGTTCACCAGTCCCTGTCATTTGGGTGAGGGATGATTCTAAGCTTTTAAAGACAGATGTTTTCTGTTCCTAAGGGCCCATGTCAGCAGCAGTGACGATGTTCCAAGGCTCCGTGGCACAGGGCAGTGATGGGCCGGCTGGTCCTTTATCCTGCTGCTTTGTGTGTGTTTTGTGTAAATATTGGGGGGAGAAAAGCAGTCTGCTGTTAAATGTAATGGCAATCTGTCTCTCTGTGTTACGTGGCATTTACTGTTTAGTACTCAATATAATGTAACTGGAAAGAAAAAAAATCCACAGCCTGGCTTTGATTCGTGAGGGGCTTTATTAGACAACTCCAACGAGACCAAATCCAATAATATACCAGGGATATAACATGGGTCATCTTACTATTTGTAGCCAAAAATGCCTTACTAAACTCTGCTCCAAAAAAGGGAGGTAATCCAGTTGAACTTTTTATTTCAGTGTAAAAGGTAAATTTTAAAATAAGCTGCTCTTAATTTGCTTGATGTCTCTGCTTTGTTTTCAGTGCTGTTCACTTGGGTTATCTGTCCTGTTAACTTTGGAACCTTACAGGTGCTTTGGAACCTGTTTAGGTGCCAAACATACAGAAGACAGGCTTTGCTGTTTTGTGCATCTTCAGAAGTACAGTTCTTTTAAATGTTTTAATCTTGATTTAATCTCCTAATATGTTGATATATCTGGCAGCAGGGGGTTCTGCAGTAATCTTCTTTGTTTTGTTATGCCAAATCAATGCTTTTTTTTTTTACTGTAGTTCTATGCTGTATTTAATTTCATTCCAATAAGTGCTATACAGCTGCATAGTTTCTTACAAAGTAATTACAAAAAACCAGCAGGCATTCATCAACACAGATTGTCCAAAGGAAATACTTTGACTAAAACAAAATCTTCCTTATGATATTCATTAGCACGAGAACAATTTCTGTCCATACAATACAAAAGACAAGGATCTTGGATGTTGCTTTTTCTGCAGTTAATTATTAAAATATCCATTAGGGAATCACAGGCTGGTTTGGGTTGGAAGGGACCTTAAAGCTCATCTCATTCCACACCTTCCACTAGAGCAGGGTGCTCCATCCTGGCCTCGAACACTTCCAGGGATGGGGCAGCCACAGCTACTCTGGGCAGCAAACATCAGCTGTGATGTAAAACTTTACGATGTATTTTAACACGGAGGAACAATCTGTTACATTTATTCAGTTTTCAGCAACTATTCTAATTAACTGCTATGGAGAGAGAGTGCATGTGATTGAGGTTTCATAGTTTCTTTACAGTGTGTGGAGCTTCACTTACAGGTTGTGAGCCACCGTGGGCTGATGTGAACAGCCCCGTGCACGTGCCTGCTGTGGAGGCATGAGCCAGAAGGGACTTGGGACTGATGACTCCCCATATTTTGGTGTCATATTCCACAAATAATCCCCCAAACAGGATTGCTGTGTGATGTGCAGCCCTGTGTGACTGAGCACAGTGATTTGAAATCATTCCCATCGACTTTGGGGAGGATTAGTTGGAACACTCCATAGTTGGGAAGCGAAAAAGCTGAATGTTTTTGGAAACTCTGGGCCATGTACCAGCCTGATCTGCATCTTCATTTTCCAGAACGTGCACAGATCCAGAGCAGACCCTCAGTGAGTTTAGTGTTATGGGGATCTGCAGCTCTGTTGTAAAAGAACAAATTTGTGACTCTTTGATGTATGTTTGCCTTAAAGGTAATGTTTGTGTGAAACTGTGCCCTTAAAAGGTGGCAATTAATTAAAAGTTGTTCCACAGTCCCTACTATTAGAAGATGCCCTTGCAGCATTTAGAGCAGAACATTAATATTGCACTGTAGGGAATCCTTGTACTTTCAGTAAAAAAGAAAGTTAAGGATGAAGATTTTAATGTGTAATTAAAGAGTGCAAATACTAGTTTAACTGCTTGTTTCTGTGTCAAAAAAAAATTAAAAAAAAAAAGAGAACACAGACTATGAGTGGTTGAACTAATTAAGACAGTAAAGAACAAGTTAGATAAGAGAGGAAATTTGTATGAACATAATAATGATATCAAAGCTTTTGCTAAAGCTGTGATTTTGTAACTCGATTGCTTTAACCCCCCCTTTTTGTTTTTTAGATTTCCTATTTGGGGGATGGGGATTTGAGGCTGCTTTGCTGCAGCAGACAATCAATCTGAAAGGAATAAATTAAAACTGCTGCTTGCCAAATTCAGAAATGCATAACAGCAAGTGTTTCCATCTGCATTGGTTGTATTTTCCCTTGTCAGAGACGAGGAGCAGGAGGAGCAGAGCTGGAATAAGGTGGAGGGAAAAGGTCTTTATGTTTTGGTGGCTTAACCAGACCAGCATTATTGTATAATCCTGTTGTATAAAGTGATGTGAACTTACTGTGAGTGTATTTATTCATGGCTTTATTTCTTTGCATGATTCCGAGTAACCTTTGGTTATCTGAGAGGAAAACTAAACAGCTACACAGTGAGGGGGGATAAAAGCGATTTTAAATGTGAGCCGCTGAGGAGGAGGAAGCTCGAGGTGTTTGTCACAGTAAAAAGATCTCAAAATGCAAGTCATACCTGGAAATAAAGGCAATTAAAGTCCCCTGGAGTTTCAACAGTAACTCTGCAAAGGGGAAACGTTTTCCAAGTGATGAACTGCACGATGGGGTCTGGGGGGACACCTAAATGCCCTTTCTATCTACAAAGGATACAGAGTAGAACTGCTTTGCTCTGCTTTCTTTACCTGATGTTAAAAATAACTGTTATTACTTTTTAATTTCACTTTAGGGCATTCTCTGGGTATTCATGTGTTTACAAGGAACCCTATGGATGGGTTAAATGAAAAAAAGCTTGGGTAGCAAATTCCAGCTGATGACTTCATAGTTTTCCCCTCTAAATATAATCTTCATTTGTGATGATTTGAGGTATTTTGGTGCACTTATGTTGCTAGTCCCGTTTTCCCAACTGCCAGTGGGAAAAATAAATGAAATGGCACCATTAGAAGTTTCACTGGGTGAAGTGACTCGTTTTTCATCCCTTTATAGATGCTGCTCTACTGTTACTTTCATTCCTGATGGTTTAATTTTTCAAGGCATTTTCTCTTTGCTGTGCAGGTTTTACCTACTAAAGAGTAGCACCATCCTTTCCATTTCAGTGATGTTACTCAGCAGAACGTCTATGGTACTTTGAAAACAAGTGTATTAGTGATGTGATGCACATTTCTGATTAGATGTGGATACATTCACCTCATTATTTGTTTATTTACCTTTGTTTGGGTAACATAAGGAGTAAAATACTGGACAGGGAAGACCTTATTAACATTGGCAGACTTAGTTTTGACTTTGTTCTGTGGCTGCTTGCAGTTTCTTTATTGTCTGTGAGTCATGGCCAGGGGAATCCTGTAGTAAGCCCTTCTAATTTTAGCCACCAAAAGCATCTCCATGCAGCAGTTTTTGCATTGAAATTGAATTTACTCTTTTGTGTTGCTCAAGATTGTTCTTACGAATTCATTTTCAGGAAAGAAAGTAAGGGTTTGGTACGGAGGGAAAGTAGTGAATCACTTATTTAACCTTAACTGAGCTTACCTGGAATGAAGTGGAATAAAGATTGCATTCTGTGTATGATCATTATGCTCCATTATTGCCTGTAATACTTTGATTCTATCCTTCACATTGATTGTGGGATAGCATTCTGCATTTTGATTTTGTGTCACGTGTGTTTGAAAGCACTTAAAGATACAGAGATTCCAGAATAAGTTCCTGCAGAGCAAATTACTGTTTCTTAGAGTTGTTTTATGCCTCAGTTTCCCCACGTGAACAGTGTGAGTTGTATCATCTGGAAACTGTGCAGGGGAGCTGAGAGTGACTCGAGTAATATTGGTACAAAGCTGGGATAAGAGAAGAGATAAGAGAAGGCATTAACCATAAGGCAGATGCTTTCATCCAAGGGAATAGTCTGGATTTTTGTCTTTTATTGTCAGTTGTTCAAAAGCAGTTAATTTTTTTACCAAATCCGAAGTCCGCCAGTGAGACGTTGTGAGGAACGTATGACCAGATAATTCCTGCTTGCAAGGCCTAAGAGGCAGCTCCCAGTATCCACTGTCAGGTTTGTTCTGATAAATGAGCAGTGATGGATTATCCTGTATCCTTTGTGTTCTTGCCTTTAGGTGTTCATTTCACTGATGGAAGACAAAGTGCCGACACATGAAATAATTACACACCCAGCCTGGCTGGAGCCTGTCAGTCTGTGTCGAGCTCCCTAAACTTCTGCAGTCTCTAAACTGTTGGGCTCTTTTGCTGATTGTTGTCAGTGTTTGGTGTTAAAATCAAATGTGCTCTCGAAGTGGCAAAAAACACCCTACTGTTTTGATGCATTTTAAGCCAGGGTTTAATATCTGTGTCCAAAACAGATTTACAGCACTGTAAAACTGAGCTCCCCTGAAGCCAAAACCCAGGCTTTTCTACTTCCCTATTTTACATGCAGAACCTTCTTTTGTTTTGGCTTTTGCATTTTGACAGTTGCTCAGCAAAGATGATGCTTTTGCTCATGACAGATTTGTATGAGCCTTGTAGACAGGTCTGAAAAAGAGCCTTTTGTGAAGGACTGAAAGACAAATCAAACTTGGATCTAAATTCGGGGCTAATCAGCTACATGGCAGACTCATACTTTGAAGAATCATAGTCATATCTAACAGTACTTTACCTTTATTACCAATAATACCTAAGCTTTAAAATTTATTGCTTTTTAACTTCTTGTTATGGTTCAATTTTACGTTTAGGAAAAGAAGGTATAGGGCTGATGAGGCAGATGTCGCTGAGGTGACATGATAGCAAGTAACCCGTAAATTTGAAAGTGTAGGAAATAATTCCTGGTTGATAATCACTGGTTTGGTGTCTCAGTTACTGAGGTGTGATGTGCCCATGGAGCACAATGAACAAACTCTGTAGTTGTAATTCCTGCAGCTGTTCTCCTGTGCATTTATTCTTCAGGTGCGGCCTCCTCCAATCTCTCCCTGCTCCAGCTCTTTGTATTTCCCAGCCAAGTAGGTATTAATGGAAAAATGTGCTGTGGCAGTGGCTGCTCCAGCCTCTCAACTCTGAATCCTCTTTGATTCCTAGTTGGAGGTTGAGTTGGAAGGACCTAGGGTAGTGATCGAGTCCATCCTCCCGTTCAGAGGTGGTCTTTTGTCACAGCTCAGTGAGATGAGCCGTGAGATTGCCCAGCTGAATCCTGAAACCTCCAGGGATGGAAGGCTGCACTTGTAGCTGTCACCAGAGCAGCCCTGGAGGTGCAGTTAGTGCTGCTTGTTTAGGCAGGTGCTGAAAACCCCCTTCTTGGGAAGGAGGGTTTGAGGGAGGTGGCTGATGGAAGGAGAAAGCAGGTATTTTTGGAGAAACTACATTAAGTGATAATGTAGATTAGAGTAGCCTGCTTAAAAAACCTCAGTGGGAAGCAGATGAGTTAACTAAAAGGAGTGCTATGAGGAGGAGAGCTTGGCATTGAAAATAATAAAATTAAAAAAAGTAAAATCTAAAATCTGACTTAAAAGCAGTTTATTAAGTTGATACTTCCATGATCTTTTCTGCTGTGAAAGTTGCTCTTCATTTAGACAAAAAGATTCCTTCTTCAGCAACATGATTGTACAGCCTAATAGATGATAAGCAAATCTGATGCTATCTAATCTTGGATATTCCTAAGGAAGTGAAATGGATTTCTTGACATGACAGAGCAATGGTGACTCTTGTATGCCCCTTGTAAAATGAGCTTGTGGACAAAAAATGCCAGGTAGAACTATTTTAACATGTGATTATGCTTTTAAAATGAAAATTTATTTTCGGTGCAAATATAGCAGCTCTAACACCACAGACAGAAAATCAATTATAATTTTTGCTAGTACAACTAAAATATTATCTGCTGCTACTAATTTCTTTTTGTTGTTCCACAATTGCTGTTTTCCCTCTGTTTTTTTATTAAGTCGTCGACGGGCAGAGGGATTCCAGTATTGAAGCCTGAGTGTTGTAATATCCTTTCTCTCCTGCTCTGTACTTTTGCTTCTCTCTGCAGTGCCATGATTGAATCAGCTGTTTTCTGCGCTGGTACGTATTTAAGCCATTTAATTCTTTGTGTCTTAGGCATCATCCTCCACCAAAAAGCTCTTATGCAAGTGAGCTGCTGTTTGTTTTTCACTAATTATTTTATTAAAGTGTCAGCATATACTAGATCTTAAAGGTCTGTGTTTTGCATATCTCTCAAATACCTCGTGCTGAAATTCTTGACACATCTTAAAATGCTGGTGTGAAGAAGGTACACAGAGAACCTGGGTATTGGAAGGTCCTTCATTTTCAGGTTGTTTCAAATATTTCGTTATCTCTTCTTAACCTGCTCTGGTTAGTTGCTCCAGAGAATTTCAGTAAAGAGGTTTTTTCCTCTCACATAAGGTCTGTCCATAGTTGGCTCTCTTTGCTCTCAAATCCTAAATAAGTAGTTCATTTCCACCTCCTCAGCGTGAAGGAGAAGATGCTCTGGGTGAGCACAGAGCCTCTCCTGGCATGTCACTGATGCTGCCCTGTGGTGCTGGGAAATGTTTGTACACACGTGCATTTAAGCTTGTGCTTTAGGAGTTTGGGGGGGTTTTTTAAAGCCTTTGAAAAGAGTAGAATGAGCCCTTTGTTTTGCTGTTGCTGACTTCTCAGTGGGTGCAGCTGACTCCCTCTAATGGGTTGGGGTGCAGGACACCAGTCGAAGCAGGAAAGTGTTCAGTGGTGGATGTAACTTCAGCTACGTTTGTTTTGTTCTCAGTCAGGCTTTCTTTTTCAGCTTTCCCATCTTCATGCTTCTTTTTCAGAGATACTGCACAATGTTTGTCTCGTGTCTTTTGCCAAATAGTTACACAATGCAATCAATAGCAAATATTTTGTCTCCTTTTAAAAAGTGCCTCTGAAGTGCTCTTAAGAATGGATCTGACATTGGGTGAATGCAAGTGTAGTTTGTGTTTTGAACCTACAGGAAACTTGATGACTGCAATTTTAGGCAAAAAGCAAAAATAATTAAGTGGTGGAAGCAAAATCAAGGACAGAAATGCACATCAGTGTCAGTGCTGTGAGTAGTGAATGCCAAGTGAGTGTGGATGGAGAGCTCCCTTAAAACATCTGCAAATCCACTGAAGTTTGGAAGTATGACTGCAGGACAGTCTTTTGAGGCAGTGGGTGCCATTTAGTGATATTTTATCTGTTTCTTTAGGGCATCAGTCTCAACTGGTTGACTCAGAGTAGCTGTGTGGGAGCTAATTAATCATATAATTTGCTGCCATGTTACTGGGTGAACCTCTATCCTGGTAGCAGCATGAATTTGAGATAATGGTTTCCTAATGATTGAAACAGCTCTAATAGCCCTGGCCCTCATGGTTGACTTCAGCTTTCCTCTGGTGGCTTTTAGAAAGATCTTTGATAAAATTTTACTCTTAATGAATGTTCTGTTTGCTAATACAGATAGTTTGCAGCTGTATGTATTAATATAGCTGAGTCCCATTCTCTACTTTATCCAGTATATTTTTAATTAAAACACTGTATTACAGTATTACATTGGTATATATTGTACATGTGTTTGGTATCGAACGATTCTGCAGCTTTTACTCTGTGATAAAGCAAATTTGGGATGTTTTGTTGGTTTTTTTTCTTTTTAGTTTGGTATGGTTGGGGTGTTTTGATGCATCAGAACTTCTCCTAGGAAAAGTTAGGGCTCTGTATTGGGTGGAATACTTCAGCAGATTTGCCTAGAGAGTTTTTAATCAAAAAATCACTGAACTCTTTTTCACAAGATACCTTTAAGCTTGGACAGTGTAACTGGATAATGTAAAGAGCCATCTCAAGAAAAGGAAAAATATAAACAGTAAGTTTAAAACAGAACACAGAAGTAACCTTGCCTTAAAATAGACTATAATTTATCTCCATATTTAATATTTTGTGTGTGTGCAGGGAATGTCTTTAGTGAGCGTAAAAATCTAATTAAATCTTCTCACGGCAGTGATTCAGGGCTGACCCTCTCTTATTGGAGCATCTTCCTGGAATAATAAACCACTCCCTGCTGAGAGCCACTGGCATTGACAGACGGGCCAGACACCCCGGCTGCAGATCAGCAAAGGTTCATCAGGCTGCTCTTGTCTGCAGGGGCTGCAAGAAACCTTTTATTTGCCCGTCTGTAGCAGCACTTTTGAGATGTTGTTTGGCAGAGTCTGAGTTCTGGCTTGTGACCAAGTACAGTCCCAGGTACAGGTGGATTATTTCATGCCACTCAAGACTGTCCTTTTTTTTTTTGAATCTGTACCTATTTACTATTATAAATCATCTGACAGTTTGGCATTTCTTTGCTTTGAATAATCACCTTGAAGGAATTTGCTGTTTACAAGTTTTGAACTCGATATTCACGAAGCGCATGCTCCAAATTAGGGAAACATAACTAGCAACCAAGCTAGGCAGTGCTAATAATCATGTTTGTATTTACCTAAGGAGATCTTCATTCCTTGGATTTCACTTAGGCACTTTTCCCTGCTAGAACACTTACATAAACAGAATCATATTATTTTTTAATAAGCTGAACATTTCTCCCTGATAGCAGCAGACGCGGTGGTTCTAAAGGGGTTGTTCTGCTTTAGATACATTTGCCATGAATGCTAGTTTATGTTTTATTTTTTAGGGAACCTCTACAGGTAATGTAAAACAACTACACTTCTGAATTTCTGTATTTGCTTACAGTGGTACTTGGCTTTAGTCCAGGCCTCAGCCCCAGGAAAGATTTTAAACTCTGCTCTGCCTGTTCAGGGCAGGGGCAGAACACAGGGAGCACAGAGGCTGCAGCATTTAGAAAGCCACGGTGAACATAAAGCCTGTCTGATCTCCGTGGTGGCTGCACAGTGATCCTTGTGAGAGGGGAGATAACAAATGAGAGGGAAAATGGCCAAAAGAGTGGGAAAATGGCCAAAAAGGTGCAGTGAATTCCTGCGGTCGCTTTGCCGTGGTGTGTTCAGCAAACCCAGGAGTAACTGCCATGATAAACCCTTTCCTTTAACCAACTCTTATTTAAAGAGAAAAGGGTTTTTTTTTCAGAGAATTTCCTCCAGGGAATTCGCCCTCCTCCCCCACGTTGACTTTCAGCGGAAGCCACGCAATTAATTTCCATAAGCCCTATAAAAACTCCCAACCTAAGGAACAGCTTGTCATTTTGGAGGAAGGAGTGATGAAAATGTATATTTTAGAAAATAATGTTTTGAAGGGCTTCTCTCTCCTAAATGATTGTACTGGGAGAGGCTTGAGTTTATAAATGCCTGATTATACTTGTTATCTCCAGTTTTTGTACTGGAGTGTGAAGATGACCTTGACGGAGTCTTTTGATAAACCTCTGAGTTTTAAGGTAGATTTTTATCTTTGTAGTATCACAGGCAGATCGAAACACTTGGTCAGAGCATAATTGTGAAGAGGTAGAAATCAGGACTAATTATGAAATTCCCTCGAGGAAAACTTAAAGTAGGTGATCACAGAAGTTGAAATGTGTATTTGGTAAAAAGTGGTGTAATAAATTGCACTGGGCTGTGTAAGTGATCATTTGTATCTCATCTTTTCTACTTTTTTCCTTCACCTTTACTTGCCTCTTAATTACAGAATAACAAATCGATCTTAAGGGTCCTTAAAGGCTGATATCAAGTACCCTAAGTACCCTTAGAACTAGTGCTATTAAGACTTGCCTGTTTTTAGCACAGTTTGTAATTTTAACAAAGCATTAGATCTTGAAGTGGATGCTCTTTTTGAGTGGCTGTTTAAAGTCTATTGATGAGGCCTAAAATTTGAGTCTTCACTTCCTAATTCTGTGTATTTCAGTCCTGTTTTGATGTTAGCTGTTCTCCTGGAAGTTATATCCTTAATCCTTCCTTCCTCCCATCCTCTGGAATTTGTGATGCCTTCACAAAGTTCTGGGACTTGCTGTACCTAACAGAAGTGATCACTAAGATCTCTTCCTTCCAGCAGTGCCTGTCATATGGTCAAACACAGTGTAAAGAAAGGTCTGACTGGGCACAACATTCTCTGTTTCCTGTTCATCAGTCTCTCCACCTAAAGGTAAAATCTTGCTGCTTTTCATAGGTATAGAATAAATAATAGGTATCATGCATCATCTGTTGCTGTTCATGAAAAGAGGTGAGTACTGTAATTTCTGCTCTTTTGAGTGAGAAATAAAGCACAAAGAAAGTAAGTGAGAAGGCTTTGCTATTGCAGTAATTCTTCAATAGCAGAGCTGAAAATAACATGTTATAAAATACTGAATTTTATCTTGAGGAGGCTGAACTTGGGACTGACAGTGTGGAGTAATGCACAGCATCAGGATCCCATCGGGTGGTCTGTCCACACGGTGGGACCTTTCCCAGATGGCAGAGAGCCCCATTCACTTTGTTTGGCAATCTGACTTGGCAGGTGGGTTAAAAACTGGTGTAGCCCATTTTCTAGAAGCAGGACTGAACTTGATGCCTTATTCTGAGATCTTTGTCGTCAGCAAGTCGCAGCTTAATCCCATCTGCCTCACTCAGGACTCACTGGGAGTGCAGGAGAGGTTGTTTTACCTCACAGTGCAGACGCAGCAACCTCAGGTGACCTGCTGAGCCACAGGTAGTGGAGAGGGTGGGCATTACCCAGCTCAGAAAAATCATGGGGCACAGCTCCTGAGGAATTTTGGCACAGCTCTGCTGCATGGAAACACATATTTGCTGTATGGAAACATGTTATGTACACGTGCAATTTTAGGCTTACATGTGGGGCACAAATTGCTCAACAAGTCAGGAGTAATTCAAGAACCATCTTGTAGATAAACGCTGATGTAATAACTCTGATTCTTATCCAAGCCCCTGAGAACGACTGTTGTAAGCATTTATTGCGGGGCTGTGGAGCAACATCTAGTTTGGTGAAGAAGTGGAAATATAAACAGTACATATGTACTGTGAAGTATTGGTTCTGAAATTATTTTACCACTGATGCTGCATGGGTAAGGGAGGGCTGTTTCTCCTCTCAAGGTATGTATAAAGCAGTTAATGTTTTCCATAGAGCACGGACTAGTGCAGGCTCAGGCAGGATCCTGGTGATGACTGTAAAGTAGATTCATGCTTGTTTTGTTAACCAGTTTTCACACATTCTAATATCCATATTCCTCTCGTGATTACTGCTGTGAATTAAAGGCACTTTGAAGAGTGTTCCACGTAAGTACAAAGAAAAAACTATTTCAGTGCTGTAAGAGAACAGCTCTGGGAATTGGACTGCAAGGTCTCTATTTGTAACTTAGTTTTCCTTATTAAAAGAAAACTTATTTCCTTATTCAGGGTGGTTCACTGGACTTTGGTGTTGTGAACAGCTGTCTTTTTGCTGCATCTCAAGAGACAAAGTATGCACTGACAACATGTGTTTTCAGAGTGTGTTACAGAGGTGTTCCTATTTAATGTAAGAGTGCAGGTGTCCAGAGACTGTTTGATTCAGCACCAGGTTTGCATTCCATGAGCATTCAGCGGGAGAACCTGTGTGTGTTTGTACCCTCACTGTCAGCTCATACCTTTGAGGACATTCCTCGCAGGTTTATGTCTCTTAGCAGTGGACTCACGGCAGCACTGAAGAATTCAGAATTGTGTTTGCTGTACAAACAATGCAGTTTAAGTAACACATTTTACCATAAACCAATATTTTATTGTTGTAATAGAAGGACCCCGGTGTACCCGTGATGCGTGATCCCAGCAGGAATTGCGCTGGCACGGAGTGGGGGGGGAGTTGAGTCATGAAACTGGTATAGATTTAAACTAGTACTTTCTCTTTTTTTTTCAAACCAGCTCAGTTGTGAGCTCCAGCTCCTCCAGCACAGCACAGCTGAGGGGGCTGAAGGCTGCCGTGTGCGGGAGGGGATGTGTCAGTGCCTTATGGCACTGGTGGTGCTCAAGGCTGAAAATTGTTGAATCACAGCCTCAGGTTTCTAAATGTCTTTGTAAATCCAACCCTTAAACACCCTGCCTTGGCTTCTAGAGAACTGTCCAAACGATTTCACATGCATCCTTAAGTGCTGTACCAGGTTTGGCCTTTTGTGAGTGTGAAGTGCAGATGGTAAGTGTTTGATACAGCTCTGTGTGCATATGCTTTTGCAGCAGACCACCCTGTGTTTATATGTAAACACTGCTAGACTATTTAGGCACAGAACTTAATCTTTTGCATCCACTCAATAATAAAACAAGACTCCTCTATGACCAAAATAACATCCGTGGCAAAGTTGAAAGCAAATGAATTTGTAAGAATCAGTGGAAGTGTGCCTTCTCTCAGGGATGGAGTTGGATCTTTCAGTGCTTTCAAATGTGTGTTGTCTTGCTTTCCCCTCTGCAGGGCAGAGTGAAGTTGGGCATGAGTCTTAGCAAATTTGTTCCTTAGGACCTTTGTTCAGGGTGTCTTAGCAAATTAGTTCCCTGTAGTCCACACATTGTGACTGACTTCTTCCCACACTTCTGGATTCATATTACCAAGACTTTGGTCAAAACTCCCTCCTGCTCATTCTGTGTTTTAGCCCCAAGACTGAAGAACTGTGTACAACTCTCGGGGCTCAGATTTACTCCTTCTGCCCTCAGTTTACCTCGTGCTAGTTAGAAGTCAGTTATTTGAAAGAGAGATCAGTTTTTCTTTTTTAATGTATCATCAATAAAGATTTTACAGTGGGAACAGAGGCACTGAAGGAGTAGCAGAGACCGAGTTAATGTGCAGATGAGAAGGGATGAGAAGACACAGGCTCCTATCTGGAGCCTTCCACCAAGAGAAACTTGAAAATCTGGTGAGAAGAGAGAGAAAACTGCTGAAGCGGGACAAGAGGACGATGTTAACAACTGTAAGAGAAAACAACCTGGCAAGGAAACAGCTGGAGGAGAAGTTGCTCAAAACAAGCAAGTTTCGTACTGGAGCCAGGAAACGTGAGCATTTTTATAGAGGTTTTACAGAGCTAAAAAGCAAGAGCCTGAATTAACAATAATAAAAAGAAAAGAAAAAAAAACCAGCAAAACCTGTGGAATTTGTGGAACGAGGCAGAGACTTCCAGGATTGTTGTACAGATGTCAGGGATTGTGCCAGCTGTCTAATTTAGTCTTGAGGCTTGAAGTCTCTTTCGCAGCGTGAGTGGTGTTGAATTTCTTTTCACACTCTTCGTTGCCTATCCAAGCAGGAAGTGTCATCTCACCAAAGCTGGCAGAGGTCACTGTTTTAATAACTGTTGCTAATTGATGCTTCTGAAAAGCCTTCTATCAACTTGAATTTGCTACCTGCAGAGACTTGCCTAGCAGGTAGCTGAATCAAATTAAAACTTTAATTCCGTGATGAATAAATCACACTAGAACTGTGTGATTACCTTGTATGTGTTAAAATATACTATTTCACTAATCAGGTTGCCTGAAAACCATTGAGTCTCTTTATAAAATCTATGATATTTTAAATCCTGCCGCTGCCTAAAAGCTTTAAGTTACATGTATATTGAGTTTTGGTTGTGCAAAAATTTGCTGTTCCATAGGTCTTGGAATGAGTGCAGGCAGGCTCTGTGTCCTGATGCCTTCAGCAGCCCATGATTCTGAAATATCACATGTGTGAAAAGAAATTATTAGCTGGGTTGAAAATAGTAACTGAAAGCCAAAAAAAAAACAAAAACAAAAAATCTGAGAGCAAGTAAATACTGTGCTAGTAAGTGAGAGAATGTGTGGAGAGTTTGCCCCCCTCTCTCTTTTTTCCCATCTTGCCAAGATCATGTAGCCAAGTTTTCTTTCTTCCGAAAGACCTCTTTGGAAAATGATTATTAATACCTGTATTTTTGATCTTGAAATTGTTGTATTGAGTGGATAAAGTGAACAGCATGCAAGTGAAACACTGTGGGATAAATGCCATTAAAGTCTTGTCTAAGCTGTTAAACATCACACTAACACTGGATTGCTGGATCTAATCCAGTAAAAATTAAAAAAAAAATTAAAAAAAGGAGGTCACGTTAGAGAACGAAGCCATCTGTCCAGAGTGGAACTGAAAGGCATTTATAATTAATTACTTTTCTATATTGCTGTCTTTTGGGGGGGGGCTTTATGTGAATCAAAGTGATGGTACAAGACCATTTATCTACAGAAATGGTTCCTGAATTATTTCTACGTTGTCAAGCTGATGTTTTAGCACTGCAACTTTTCGGTGAGTGTTTTGCATAGATAATTAGGCCCTTCTAACCAGTATTTTCTAACTGGCTTCAGAGGAGTCTTCTGTCTGTTCTGGGCATTGTTCCTCTAATAGAGACCAGAGGATTTATGGATGCACTTATTGGAAAAACAGCAGAGATACTCATTGAAAAATATCTCCATTACTTTATTGCTTTAGTACTTGGTAAGATTTAATGATGGGGGGTCTTGTTGGTCAAGTCCATTGTTCTTTTTTGATTAGGATGCACATAGATCTGGATTAGGAGATGCACATGGATCTGGATTGGGATGCAGGCGTTGATGAAGTTACTGGAAGCTTTTTTGAATTGAATGGGACTAACTTTGGATGTTGCAACGAGATGGTGTTAATGTATTGCCTTTTGAGGCCTAGAAGAGTAAATAATATGAAATATTTTCTATAAAGAGTTTAAATACTGTGCTGTAACACAGGAATTACTGGGTATGATCTTTTGCAGTCTGGCTTCAGACCTTTTTGAACATCCTTTCCATCACAGGAAGCGTGTCGAGGCACTCTATTCAACCCTTTGTAGGTGGAACAATGCCTGTTCTAGTACACAAAATTTCAGCTTGTGTTTAATTCTGAGAATTTCATTAATTTGTTTTTCTTAAGATGAAAATAGGCCAAATGCTTGAGCAAATCTATTTCCATTTGCTCTTCCCTGCTTTGCGTTATTCCTTCTGGGTTTGTAAATGCTCCTTCCAACCGGCATCTTTTGTATGTAGGAGAGAGCTGAGATGTGGGAAGGACGTCAGAACTTACAAGTGCTCATTGGCAAAGTAAAATTAGACTTTTCTCCATCCTCAAGTGCTTCACTTCTCTGAGACTGGGCAAGAGGTTCTGGAACATAAATAGGAACTATCATATTTTTGAGCTAAAACTGGACAGAGATGTGTAAGTTGTGACTCTGCTTCTTTTGGCACTAAATTAGTGTGTTTCAGTTCTGCAAAATAAGTTCCAGACAGCAGCTTTTTCTCTGACCCTTTTTCCAGACAGCCTCAGGAGTGCACTTTATCTTGTCTTTATCATGTGTTCCTCAGTTTTCTCGGAAGTCATCACCAGTTACACTTCTGCATTACTTTGCTGCTTCTGATTTATCATATCCATCCCTTCGCAAGATGTTTTACCAGATGTCCTCTCTGAAGGGCAAATCTATAGAAGAATTTTGCCTTAGATTAGGTTGTTTGTCATTTTATATTTGAGGCCGCCATGTAGTCGGGCTAATTTAGTAATTATATATGCATCTTTGAAGAATCCTTCTGTTCTGATGAGTGCTCGGGAAAGCCTGATATCTACTTGAAAAAAGGCAAAACAATGCTGTGTATAATCATGCTCTTTTATCCTCTTGGTCTTGGGTTTTCTCTGCCATCCCACTGACTGAGAAGAGAAGGAGAATGCTCCCAGTGTGGATGGTTCTGATAGAGTTGCCAAAGTAAAGCATCTTATTTCCTGAGGCACCTGGGTTTCAGCCGATCTGTGAAAAGTGGTACAAAATTAACAGGCTTTTAAGCCCAAAAAGTCACATTAACTCACCTGTAAGTGGTTTCAGAAGATGGTTAATACAAATGAGACGATTTCTGGTTTGCTGTATGTGTGATTTCACTTAAAGGGAACAACTCTCTGTGAATTCCCTGCTCTGCCTCACACTGCTCAGGTAGTACAAGGTGACAATTGCGTTTGGGTCAGGGTTTAAGCCTCGTGGTCAAGACAAGTTTTACATTTTAAAAGTAATCCTATCTAAGAAAGACTCTGAAGAATTGATTACCTCCACCCAGCCTGGATCCCATTTTCAAAGGATGAATGTACATGTCTGCTGGGATTTTCAGAAGGACATAAAGCAGATTAAATGCCCGAGTCCCACTGTGGTTCACATGATTTAAAATTACTTGAATTTGCCTTCCTTAATGCACTGTGTCAGTGTCTCGTTTTATGCAGCTTCACGTTTTGTTTGGCTTTAACTTCTTATTGCCCAAAGCTTGGAAAAACTTTGGAAAACTTAAGCTGTGAGATAATCTGCCTCGTGCTGTTTGAGACTGTGCTGATGGAGAGCCACAGACCCTCTCCTTGCCTGTACCACATCTCTGTCCCCTCCCCACAAGCCAGAGATTAATCTATTTATGGAGCCTGGAGTAATTGCATTTACAAAACAACATAAACTCTCGTGCTTTACAAACTAAGTCTGGAGTTCGGTAACGTTTCAAATCAGTTGGTGTGTGCCGCCGATGTGTGGCTTGCTCATCCTGGAGCAGTGTCTTACGTGCCTCCTCTTTGCCAGTGCTGAGGAAGTTCTTGGCTTCTGGATGTTTTGGCTTTTCTTATCAGCAGCGAGTGTTAATGAGTCACTGCAGTGAATGAGGGAACTTTCTTGTGCACAGCATGGATTAAGGGTTTTATGCAAAATTGTCATAACTCATTTCATTCTTTAGTTACTTTTAAAAGTGGGCTGACTTAACCAGCTGTGGAAGTGTAGCTTTCCTGATTTGATTTTATTTTTTTCTGATTATTTTCATCCTTTGCTTTGTAAAGCAGCAATTGGAGCATAGGGTGTTTTAGCGCTAACATTAGAACTGAATTAGACTGAAGAGCAAGAATTCAATATTTTTGGCCTTTATTTAAGCAGATTAAAGGGAAATAATTGGATGCTTTAGTTTTACTGTTAATCTAACTCGGGCAACCAATTTTTTCCAAAGTCTTTTCTTTTTTCTTTTTTTTTTTCAGAGAACAAATGTGAGTTAGCATGAAAACAGTTTTATTGATGAATTCATTCATGGATCTGATCAAACTGCAGAGTTTGAGCAACCTGCTCTGGTTGAAGGTGTCACTGCCCATGGCAGAGGGTTGAATGAGATGAGCTTTAAGTTCCTTTCCAAACCAAACCATTCTGTGTTTCTGTGATGACAAGAGAGGAGCTGCTCCCTTCTGCTGGGTACTTCAGGAGAACCAAAAACAGTTCTCAGAGGACAGATCAGAGCACAGACTGTCCTGTAAACTCCGCTAAAGCAAATATTTCAATTTTAATGTGCCCAGAGGAGGGTCTGAAGGGTGTGAGACTTGCCCATAGGATGGGGTGATGTGCCCTGGGAAACAAGGTCTCTCTAAGGCTGTTTTCAGTGTTAGTGGATGTCAGCTCTTAATTTGATCCCAGGGAACAAGACAGGTGTGTGCTGGCTCACCTTGGCCTGCAGAAGCAGAGGGGTTATACCCAGCAGGAAGGATGTTATTTTACCTTTGTGTTTGATCACTCCAGAGAAACTCCTGCAAATGTACTAGGCAATTTCAGAGTCACCAGTGCATGAAATAAATTGGAAAGATTCACGGGGAAAAAAAGCACCCCGAAGAATAATCTGAAGACTTTGATAAAACCTCTATCAGTTTAGTTCATCAAAGAGAGAGTAAGGACGTGACAGCCTCTGAATTCCTATGATGGAAGAGTAATTTTGATCATGTGTCCTTCGATCCCCCTGAGGAGAAGGTATAGAAATACAATGGCAGGAGTTTGAGACTGACAGATTTGGACTAAAAAATTGCCTGGTTTTAAGGGCAGAGTTATTAATTTTCGAAACAACTTGCGTAGGGCTTTGGTTTGTTTCCTCTTATCAATGACTCCTTGAATTATACTTGCATGTGTTTTTGAAGAATATGCAGAATTAATTCAGGAAAGTCCCATGAACATTGTTAAAAAGGAGTCAGAATCCCAGTCTGCGAGAAGGAGCCTGTGTGTTAATGCTGCTGTTTTGGTTTGGTTGGTAGATACGTCGATGATGTGATCAATCGGATTGATAGGATGTTCCCTGAAATGTCTATCCAGCTATCCCGGCCAAATGGAACCTCTGCAATGCTTCTGGTAAGTTGGATCATTTAATCCCTTGGGTTGAATCACTGTCCTTAAGATGCAAGTTATTAAAGATAATTCCTTCCCCCCCCCCCCCCCCCCGAAACATATAATTTATTTGTCACAACAGTGTAGCATCTTTCTTGCTCTTAGGCAAACGAGTGATAAAAAGAATTTCCCCTTTCAGTTGAAGATCTATTGCTTTTTTTATTGTTAAATGTGATTGTAGAAATATGAGCATAAACTCAAATATTCACTGTGGTTTTCAGCAGACTTGGCAATGAGTGAGCCTTAATCATGATAATTAAGAAGGAAGAGAGTGTTGTGAGGAAGAAAAGAAGAAGGAAACCAATATGATTTAAATTTGTTCACGTTGTTCTTGGGTCAGTGAGTTTCTGTTTTATGATGAAGTTAAGAATTTGCCTTCGAAGTAAATGAGCGGTAAAGGCTGGTTTAGAGATAAACAAGTCCAATACATTCAACTTATTTCTGCCTGGCCAAGCAGGATTTCATTCCAGAGGAACCCGTTGCTCACATCCATTGCCACGGGCAGCTGTTGTGGAGAAGTCTGTAAAGCTCTTACTCCAAGACAGCAACGTGGAGGTGGAGTCCATAGTGTGGCAGGTGGATGCTGATTTTCTCCAAGTAGGGTGAAAGGCAGAAGCCACATCTTTTGCCAAATATTAAATAAAACTAGAAAATACACCATACATCGGACAGGTGAAGAACTGAGGCCAGTTCGGTCTTTTCCATTTCACATTTTTCGTGGCACTTTCTCTTATTTTTTCCCTTCTCACACAGACAAAAGGCTTGGGCACACTGTACATGTCAGTGTATTTCTCATTCCCAAAAAAATTAATCTGATAATCAGATATTTTGTCAAAACAAAACTGATAAGTCGATGTAAGTCAATGTTAGGACTGCGCCTTAAATTTTATATTGTGAGTTTCTTGACTGTAAAACATTCCTGTGGTTAGATTTTTGCTTGTATTTTTCTGAGGTTCTGTTGATTTCTCTATAGAAAGTACTGCTGTGATTAATTTTAATTTTAAATTATTTTGAATTGCGTTTAGTTTTAATTAATCAACTGTCTAACATCTTGTTATTAACTTTCTTTGAACAGCCTCAAATTCACAAGAGATTAACTTGAGTCAGAGGTTAAAATAAACAGCTGGCATTAAAACATTTAATCTGCAATTGTTGGATTCACCAAGTGGAACAATATATTCCAGAAAAGAATGGAATCCATCAGTGCAGCCTTAAGAAGCTACAAGTCTTGGGAGTTTTTGCATTTCTGCTTAAGCTGAGTTTATATTCATCTATTTTGCTATAGAAAAATGTCTGGGTTTGCTTCTTTGAAACCCTTTCCATTCTCTCATAGCCCCTCTTTGCATATAGAAGTCCCTTGTACTTTTTTGAGGTCAGGAAATAGATGATGCTGTTCAAGATTCAGGCACAATTAGGAAATAAGGTAAATTATCTTGGATGTGACCAAGGAATAAGGTAGGGTGGTAAGTGTAAAGGAAGCCCCTTTTTCCAGCAGCAGTAATGGAGTGAATTCCATGTGGCAGTTGCTCCCTAAATCATGGACGTTTTTGTTGCTACAAGATCGCAGCCCCATGTTGAACCAGTGCTATACATATTTTCCTTGGATCAGAGATCAAAAAGATTGTTTTTAAGGTATTTTTGTATGTGACTGTGTGATGGGTTTATCATTTTTTCTTTCAGGCAGGTTTTCCCTCTTCCCCATCTGTCTCAGTTGATGTTGCCAATATGGCACTTTCCATCTGGCCCTGACTGCTACAAAAGCTTTTGCTGTTTTCAGGCACAGTTCCTTCAGGGAAAGGTGCTGCAGGATGGGCAGTGTGAGAGCACCTCCCCCAGAAGGAGGGAGGTTTCATCACCACTTGTGATTTCTCACTCTGAACTTAGCCCAAGTTACATCTGGAGCTGCTCCCTTGCAGCAGGGTGGTTTGCCACAATACCAAAGTGTTCAGATAAGGCTCATTTTATGTAAAATTATTTTACAGCCATCCTGTTTGCCCAGAGTTAATTAACTGACTGTATAATCTCAGCCATTTTCATCCTTGCACTGTTCATGTCATATCTGATGTTGCCCATGAAGGTCCTTGATGTAAAGGTCTGGTTTTCGTGACGTCTTCAAACACAATCATTCGAATACGAGAGAAAAAGAACATATATTCATCTTCAAAGGCACTGCTAAGCATTATCCATATCTTAGGAATGTGTAAATGATTGGAAGGAGACGGGGAAGAAGGGGAAAGGGATGCCTGTGAGACTCTTTCAAACTTCAGAAATGTTGGGGCCTTTGTCAAATAAATCATCTTTAGGGAAAGGACCCGACACAGCAGGTTCCAGCCCCAGGCTCTCCAGCTTTGTGTGCACATGGGAATCAGTTCATGTCCTCATCTGGTGTTTCAAGGAGATGTCTTTCTCTTCAAGAAAGACAAGGAGCTGCTGGAAAGGGTCCAGTGAAGGCCACAAAGATGATTAAGTAACTGGAGGAACTCTGTGCTGAGGAGAGACTGTGGGAGCTGGGCCTAGTTCGTCTGGAGAAGACTAAAAGGGGATCTCACTAATCATCCTCATCCAGGAGGATGGTGCCAGGCTCTCTTTGGTGATGCCCAGTAACAGGATGAAGAGCAATGGCCATAAAGTAAAACACAAGAAGTTCCATCTCACCCAGCGGAAGAACTTCTTTACGGTGAGGATGGCAGAGCACTGGAACAGGCTGCCCGGGGAGGGCGTGGAGTCTCCCTCTCTGGGACATCCCAAACCCACCTGGACACGTTCCTGTGTGACCTGCTCCAGGTAACCCTACCCTGGCAGGGGGGTTGGACTGGATGATCTCCAGAGGTCCCTTCCAACCCCCAAAATTCTTTGATTCCATAAGAATTAGCAGCTGTGGGAGCCTGTGGGTCAAACCCGCCTGGGCTCTCCTGACCAGGGCACAGCTCTCACAGGCACTGGGAACTCTAAGCAAAATAGAAAAATAAACTATTTCTGAGATCATGAATGCTGTGTCTTGAAAAGTTGCAACCTGCCAGTCCTGTGAGATTGCTGCTTCCTCCAGACAATAAGGAGGGTTTTTTGTGCTTCAGATTTGCACGCAGCAATTGTTCCTCATTAGTCTGGATTTGTGCTACGCAGGCCAAACACATAAATAATTGAAACCTCTCAGAGCTCTGTGAAACCCTCAGCTGACTTTAAAGGCAGTTGATCGTGGCTTTAAAAGGTGCTGTTTAATCCCAATCTTCAGTAGTGGTTTTTCAATTAATCTTTTAATCGCACTATGTATAAAATAGACTAAACATAGAATTATATCAGCTTTAATAACTGTGTTATGCAAAATTAATTTCCAGCAGCAGCAGAGGGAACTGTGGACTCCTTAAGGTTTTTGTGAGATTTTGGTCAAATGCCAGAAATTGTAAAATAGATCAACCTCCTCTTGTATGTTAAGAAAACATTAACTGATCTTTAATTAATGAAAAATACCTAGATTATTGCTTTTTTTTAACAATTAGTTGTATTCCTAGCTACATACTATTTTTTCCTTATATAATAATCACACCATCAAATTATTTTGATTGTTTCACACACTTTGTTTCCATTATCAAAATTAAAATGGTTTTTTGTGTGAAACAAATCCTGTGTACAGTTCATTCATCCATATCAGAAGTACTTTATTAAACAATAAAATTTAGCCCTACTTTTCCAGCTGTCAAGTATTGACTTCCTTAACTTCATGTACCCAGCTTCTCCTACTCAGGGGTAGAAACTTACTTTCCTGTCTACATCAGGGAATTACTTCGTCTTTGTATCCCCAGTGTTTATAAAGAACTCCTACAGAAGTTACAAACTGAATAAATAGTTTTGGAGATAAGTGAATTGTTTTCTGCAATTTCTGTTTCTAAAGCATAATGATATGTCTAAGTAACATCTCATTGGAAAAACTGAATTGTTTCTGCCAAACTCATGGCAGAAATCCTGATTTCTTCTTTTCAGGTTGTCTTAAAAATTTTTGATTCTGAATTAATTTTTATGAATTTCTGCTGCTGCTGCCTAGATTTTTAATAGAGCTCTCATATAAAAATACAAAACAGGTTTTTATACAACTTTATTCATTCTCCATAAAATCAGACACATTTGCATTTGAACTTTCAGATCTTGTTCCCAGCATTTTAAGCAGTCTGATTGTGTGGCAGTGGGTTGTATTAATTGCAAATAGGCCAGACATCTGTTCGCTGAATAATTCCTTGTGTCTCATTTTTGTTTATCGGTGTTTTACATAAAATCATTATTTTTGCTGGGAAAATGGATCCTGAAATGTATTATTTGCTCATTAAGAAAGGCTCTAAACTGATTTCTGTGCAAGAGACCCAGATGTTGGAGAGCTGGGGGGGGGGGATTTGCAAAGTGATTTGAAATGGATATCGGTTGGAAACACTTCAGTGCTGTTATTTCCAAAACAATCTCTTTTCTCCAAAATTCTTTGCAGTGTAAGCATTTCTCCTTGCCTGTGGAGTGGTTTATTAGGAAACTGGATAAAAGGCAGGTTCATGGAAGGGATATGGATCTGATGGTCACGTTTGGGGGCTTAAGCACCTAATTTTTAGTCCCTTAGGATGAATATTCATTTAGGGATTTACTGCCTTGGAGACATTAGCTTGGTTTTGATGGTTGCTGGAACTCCTGGGATGTTTCAGGATCTCTTGGGTGAGCTGGAGCAATCACTCCTGAGCTCACAGTGGGACTGGTGACTGCAGTGCCTTCATAGTTTGTGCCTTAAGATGGAAAACCAGCATTTGAAAAGCATTAAAACCAGCATTTGAGGTGAAGTATGCAGGGGAAGGACGTCTTGAATTAACAAAGAACATGAGCAGGGGTTGGCAAGTAAATTGTAAATTATTCTCTGCTTGTCTGATATAAGAATGAGGAAGATGAGGAATGACCTTTTGATGGCAAAGGGAAGAAGAGTTAAAAAAGAAAGTAGAGAAAAGCCTGTGAGAAGTGTCCTCAGCTTTGCTCCCTCCACGGGGTTACTGTGCCTAAAGCCTCTCAGGTGTGTATTGATATTCCCATAGATTTACACTGCGCAAGATCAAACATGGTTTTCATCTCTATAAAATTCCTTGTGTGCTGTAATTTAGAATGGAAAAAAGTTTCCTCTCCCGTAGCAAAGTTGGACTGGGGTGACCCTTGGGTAAGTGTGACTGGCCACTGGCAAAATCTGTCCTTGAACCTTTGAACAAAATCCTGTGCCAGGTTTTTTTTTTGCCCTATTAAGAGAATATGGAATGTTTTACCGAGGGAGAAGAGCACCAGCTCACCCTTAATATGGTGAAATCATTTAAAGTCCTTCATTTGTGTTGACTTTTTATCAGGCACTATTGCAATTAGGTTGGACTAATGAAAGGTAAATTCCAGCCCTTGCATAAAAAAAAGAAATCCTTGTAAAGAACCTAATTAGTATGTTTGTTTATTTAGACTCTAATGGCTTAATTGCATCTTATCTTGCTATTTACAAATAGGCATCATTAAAGAATAATGAGCATGTGAGGGAAGGCTCAGCCTTCACACCAGCAGCAGATGAGACATAAAAAAATGAGGGGAAAAAACAACTAGTTGAAAGTCTGGGTGTTTGGGGTTTTTTTTTAACTTTATTTTTAATACAAAACCTTATTTTTCAGCACATATAAATATGATTTCCACGCATTGTACTGATTAGTAAGAAAGGATCTGCAAGTGGGAGGGTGAGCTTATGGCTGCTTCTGTGGCAAGGAGCAGGTGTCTGGCCTTTTGCTGGAAATCTGTAGCTTGGTTATGTCTCTGCTTGGACGTTGCCTTATTTCTGAGGTGAATAAAAACCACACACAAACTTGTGCTCCTTTTTATAGAAGCAGGGAGGTGCCCATGTTAACTGAAAATAATGTTTTCTTTCTTTTAGCTCTGCATTGCAGAGCATCTGCAGCTCAAATCAGCAGCAGATTCCCTGGAATGCTGAGGGGAAATCTTGCAGCTTTGGGAATTTTTTTGCAAAGTGTTGGAGCTCTCGGTGTTGTCAGCGTACATTTTCCTGATGTCAAACTTAAATGCATTTTAAGAAAGAACATTTGTTAATGCGTCTTGTAAATTGTTCATAAAAGGGCTTTTCACTTGATATTGGTTTCAGTGAGGAGGCAAAATTAAAGTGGGAGGGGGTTTCAAGCTGTTTCCTCCAGGCAGAGTCCCTGTCATGGTAAATTGATTTTCATCCTTTTCATTTTGTAAACTCATCTGGACCCTGGTTCTGACTTGGAAAGTTACTTATTTCTTTTCCCACTATAAGTGATGTTAAATGGGAACTTTTTTTAGCAGTCTTACAAGAAATTATCCAAGTCATTCTCCCTGATTATTCTGTTTCCCCTTCCCCCTTTCTTGGCATACTGTGTCTGTCAGATGCTCCTTGAGATTTATCTTGGTGATAGACAAAATATTTTTAAAACTGGGATATTTCAAGAAGATTTTTATTTTATATATCTTTGTCAGAAAAGCTGCATAATATTGCAGATTTCAATCAGCTGCCTGTCCTACCTTCTTCTGGAGCTTTCCATTTTAGGAAGCAGGGGGTTTATGAATAACTTAACTGCCTGAATTTAGTATACTTTAGTTAAAAGGAAGTTAGAAATACACTGTTATTACACAGAGCCCAAAACAGAAGCTACAGAAGTATTTAACTTGCAACTGTTCCATTTTCAGCACACAGAACTGTGGGGCATATTTTTTCATTCATATTAATTGAATTTTAAAGTGACCTTGTACATGTATTGATTTGAATTAAAATTTTTGACATCAAGGACGAGTTGGCATATATCCTTCAGGCAAAATATTAAAAAGCCAAGTGCTGTCTTAACAGGATATCGACAGGAGAAGTTGAAATTTAATAGGAAAAGGTGGCTTAGAAAGGAAATTGTCGCCTTTTTGTCGCAATTGAAAGGTATCTTTTCCGTATAAGCAAAGAAATTTCTTTGAGTTGGTACCTGTGGAAATGCAGGGACATTTCAGTGCCCATTAAATAGGGACCATCTGGATGAGTCTTGACCTCCAGGAGAAACCTGCACTGTTGGAGCTTGGAGTAGAAATATCAAATTACTGTTTTACCAAAGTCATTAGTTTGTTATTACCTTCTTTCAGGTGATCTGTAGGGACACAGTTTTATGACTGTAGTGTAAATTTTATTCCATACATAGATCTTTTCTGAATCCAGGCTCCAAATAGAGCCACGTTGAGCAGGAATCGAAAGAAAATGGTTCGCTGAAAAACATGATTTGAAAAATATGTTTGAGGTGAGCAAAAACATCAAGTCCTGAGAATAGTTACAAATCTCGATTACTAGAGGAAAAAAAATAAAGGGTATTGCATTTAGTGTGTACAATATGGAATGGGCTTCACCCTGAAAATAGCTATGGAACATACTTTTGGCTTTGAAATCTAACAGCATCCTCCAGTCTAGTGACAGGCTGTTGTTCATTCTTTGTACTACTACCCTCATTCTTTCAGTGCTGTTAGAATGATGAACTGTAATTTCTCTGAGCTACGCTTAGTTTTACAAAATTTCTGCTTCTGTCAGACTTAACTAATGATGCAGTCCTACAAAAATCATCTGCGAGTCTTGATCTGTCTCCCAGCCAGCGTAAAATCTATGGGAGCCCCGTGTCAGAGTGGTGCAAAATAGTTGGAGTGCCACACACGGGGTTTTTCAGCTTGTTACATTCCACTCTTCACTCCGAGGATTAGTTCATGAACTGTTGTTCAGACCCTGTACTAGAGTTGTCCCTGTCCCAGGCCAAAGACTTCTCATCAGGATTTGTAGCTCTGCCCTGCTGTTTTGTGATTATAAGTGCAGTATTGACAGTAGTTTGGGTAACTTCTGCAAAGCTCCGTATGGTCACCCCATTCCTACCCCCATTTCCCCTCCCAGCCCTCCTCCAGGACTTCCTGCACCCGCTTTGGGTGGAGCCTTTGTGCCACATTTTCCATCCTCCTCCTTAGAGGGAAAAGCATCTTGGCACTTCAGAGTTGTTTGCCCTTTAGTCTCCAAGTTATTCAGCACCAGGTTGGGGTTACTTGTGTTGGAACAAGGTGGTGGGAAGGAAGCATTTGCAGAAGTTAGAAAGCAAAAACATACAACAAATCATTAAAGGTGAATATTGACTGATGTCTTTGGGTGTGGATTTGTCTGCTGAGGTCAGCAGTAAAAACACGGTTGTTCTTGTGTGTGTATAGATTAATACAGGATGAAATGTTGGGGCACAGACAGAAAATGAGCTGCTGCTGGTCGGGAAATATTAAAATGAACTAATTGTTTCTTTTTAATCTCGGTTTTATGCTTTTGTGGGTGAGGAGAAACTCTCTAATAGTCTCTCTATAACAAAACACAAAGACAGAATTCTTGTTAGACACACATCTGAACCGTATTGAAGTGCAAGTTCATCTTTGAAATGTAAATTGATTTTTAGATTAAAATGCCTTCATTATTGCATTTTTGTCAATAATACAATTTAGGTTTATTTCTGTTATACTCTGACTGACCTTATATGTTTTCCATGATTCTAGTTTTATTCTTTGCACTTTAGCACTTTGACGGGAGAAAATTAAACCTTCGAAAATGTAACATTTTTACTTTAAGCTGTAGTTTCCTTTGAAATAATTTTACATTTTTATTGGACCGAAAATGTTTTCCATTAAACTCATGGCATGCTTTTACAAGCCAGCATTAGGGCAGTCCGATTCTTCTTTCAAATTGTGTTTCTCTAAGTGGACTTATATTGGAGAATATCAAATTCATCGAAAATAATCACATTTGCCCATTGTTTTTGACAAGTTATTGAGTTGTGGTGTTAATAAAATGGAGAGAATTGCTTGGCAGTGTCCTGTCTGCACCAGGGAATTCTGTGAACTCATACATTTTCAGTTGCAAATGAATGTTTGTTTGTTCTGCACTTTATAGTCTCTCTCCTCCTCATAACACACGCTGCTTTTAGATTTTTTATTTTGGTCTCTCTATAAAATATTGAAAACTGAAATTGCATCAACTTAAGCTGTTAACTCGATGGTCTTATGAATTCAGACACCATCGATTCGCCTTCAGCTTGTTTTTGTCCTTCTCCTGTCCCTTCACAGGTTACCTTAGGAAAAGTGTTAAAAGTGATAGTGGTGATGAGGAGCCTCTTCATTGACCGGACAATCGTCAAAGGGTACAACGAGAACGTCTACACTGAAGATGGCAAGGTGGGTTATGGCATATCCAGCCACACCACATTTCATTTTTACCTGGTATTTACATGGCAGAAAACAGGGATCCCCTCACAAGTACACTGGAAACATAAAGCTGGCAAAGTCAGTGGGTGTTTGCAGAATGCACTGCTTTAAATTTGTTGTGCCTTGCTTGAATTTTGCATACCCAAATCTCTGACTTCCTTCTAAGCTCCGAAGCCTTCGCTTGAATTTCTGATTTATCACCTTAGACCCCCGTTGCTGCATTAGGAGTGTCTGCTGAGAAAACCTTTTTGCAGTCTAGCAGCACATCAACAGCTTTCAGCTTTCTCTTTTCTGGGAGCCACTGGGAAATGTTGGGCCGGTTTTGTGCTCGACTTGACAAACACAACGGAGAGGATCTTGCGTAGGTGAGTCCCCGATAATTTGCCCGTCAGTGGCAGCAGATCTTGAGCAGCAGCTACTAAAGCAAGTGTTACCTGCTTCCACAAGTGAGTTGTGCTGTGAACAGTTCACCCTGCTTGAACCCTGAGATTCCCCGTGCCTGCACACACTCCATATGGTTCTCTTAAGTGCATCAGGAGATGTTAACGGGACCTGACGGCCTTCAGCTCCGCTTGGTTCTCTTTCCAGGGTGGAATGGTCTCTCTTACAGGGACATCCGCCAGGACTCTCCGTTGCCAGTAACAGCACTAAATACCTCCATGTTTCACATTGTCTCTCTGGAGCTTTCCCTTCTGATTATAAAGCCTATTAAAATAAAAAGTTCATTATATCAAGATGAGTATTTGGCACCCATAGGCCATGTTATAATGAGGTGAGACTTCTTTTCCTTTCAGAAGTGATAACTGTGTTTTAGCACACAGAAGCACGTTGTGTGCTGACCCAGAGTTCAGTGGCTCTGAGTCTGAGCCTCTGTTCTCTGGAAAAGGCCAGGAGCTGAGCTGCTGATGGAAATTGTGCAGCTGCCTTTCCCAGGTGAGAGATTCTCCCTCGAAGGGCGAGGGACTGGCCTAAGAAGTAGTAAAGTAAAAACTGCTTGATTTTGATTTGCGTTTTTCAAATATGCAGGTTTAAATACCAGTTTGCCACAGAAGCAGCTGTTCTATACTCCCTATATATTAGCATATAAATACAGAGTTACAGCCCCAGCCCCTCTTCACCCCAAGTTCTGCACGGAAGTGAAAATGAGAGTCCGCCAAAAGAGCAGTGACAGTGCATGATGGATTCCTGTGTCACACTTCATTTGGGTGTGCTCGTTTTCTCTGATGAATCCAGTTTCCTTTGAAGCTCCCTTGAAATACAATAATGCTCTATGTGCTGAAAAGCTAAGTAAGGAGTTCCTTTCTGAAACTCAGCATCTGGCGTTGGGCTTCTGTTCAGCTCAAGGTTAACTCTCCCGAGAGCCCCACACTGTTCCTCTGGCGTCGTTTGCTGCGAGGGGAGAGCAGGACCTGCCAAGGCCAGCTCTGGGCACGGGGCACTAACCTTTGCCTGCTGTCTGTGGGGAGCAGCTCAGCTCCTCCAGAGCATCAGTGTTAACACCTGGCTTATCTTCTTGCTTTAAGCCAGTCTGCGGGGGAGTCTGTTTTCTACCGATTTAGCTTTCTGTGTCCAACCCTGAGCTGTGAGGCTGCTCTCAGGAGTGTCCCTCCCGTGACCTTTACGTGGCAGTTTGCTATTCCATTGGGCATCCCGGGGATTTTGCAAACCTGAAGGTCTGTGCTTCAGGTATAAATAGGAACATTTCATTTGAGTGAAGTAGAATTGGAGTTGCAGCCGCTTAAATCATGAGTAAATTTGGCTTGGAAGATTAAATAAACGCGTAGCTTGCTAGTTTTGCCAATTGGAGCACATATTGACAAACAGTAAGCTCCTTTTTTTTTTTTCCCCCTAATTAACTGCACTGGTAATTGGAGAATAAGAATAAGATTGTGCTCTTGCAATGATTTGCTTTCCTCATTGTGCCTGCTGGGAATGAGCGATTACAGTGAGTTACAAACACAGTCCATTGCAATTCCTTCCCTGTCACAACAGATGCTGTTGGGAAAGTACTTCAGTGAGGTTTCACCATACGATTCTGACTTCTCAGTTTGTAGCCTGATAGCATGAAAAATGCACTAGCGTTCAGGAGAGACACGGAAGAGTAAGAAAAACATCAGTGAGTATCATCTTTATTAAATGCCAGAAATATGGAGGACCCTCAGGAACACAGTAGGAGGTGATCGTTTTTCCAGTGAGCAGTTTACACAGTTATTGTTGATTTGGGAGTTAGCTTATGCATTCCCAAGAAGCATTTAATATTTGTAAACAGCAGTGAGAAGATGAACGAGGTGCTTATCATACAATATGGCAATGCTGAAGTGCCTGTCTTTTCTGTGAGCCACGTTGAAGAAGTGACACTGGATAAGTAGCTGTGCTTTTTAAGTAAAATAGCTGGATGAAAGCCTGTTGAGTCACCCTCCAAACTGCACAAGTTGGAAGGTCCTTTAAGTGAAAAAAGTAAAGTTCAGTGGGGGACTTCGTCCAAGCACAGCGGGGTTTGGGGCAACCAGATGTATTCAGTGGTACTCAACAAAAGAAGAACTGGGAATCGCTGGTCACACAGGCAATAAATGAGAAAGGGACTGTGCACAGAAAGGCCGAAGACTTCCTCACTGATAAGGTAGTCATCATTTATTACTGAAAATACACTGTTTTAGCAAATTTTGCATTATTGGGAAGAAAAAGGGAAGGGATGAGTACAAACAGCAGAGGTGTTGATAGTCTTCTGGTCGTTTAGTCAAGGCAAATCTAGGAAAAAAGTCCACAAATATGGGTGTTTCTCCTAGCTGTGGAACTGCACGGGGACACACCAACAGGTACCCAGGAAAGCTGACACTGCATTTTGCACGTTGCTTTATCTTGCTGTTTCCTCACATGTTGTGCTGTGTAGTTTGACAGGTACTTACACGAAAGCTTTATGTGGTTACTGCTGTGAAGTCTAGTTAAATTGGGTCCCCCCTCTTGTGGATTGAAATACTTTCAGAATTAAGATGAAAAAATAGAAATTTCAGGCTTGCAGTGAGTAAAACAAGACACTCCATTCTGGGGTTTTATTTTCGAGCTTTGCTTATACAGACAGAATCATTGCATTTCTTAAGTGCTTCATGTACTTCTCTCGTGAATTATTCACAGACCCTGCAGAAGGTGTCTTTGCCAAGTTGCCAGCTGCGTAACTTTGACATTTTTGGTGACACTTTGCAAAAACAATAGGTGAGAACTGGCAGGCTGTGACACGTCTGGGTGCTGTACCTGCTCGCTCTGCAGTCTCTTGCTCACCATTCTAACCCATCATGTCCACCCCAGACTCAATGCATTTTAATTAGCCTTGTGATTTTAGTGATGGCACAGTGCCACCCTTAATTTCAAACTGTGACGTACTCATTGTCCACTGGAATTTAACCATGGATAGTAAATTAATTACTGGTGTTGTCCCGATTCCTGAATAAATGAAGCCATGCACTCACCCTCGCAGGGCAGGTGGATGGTCAGCTGAGCCATTAGAAGCCCTAGTCTGCCAATAAAAATAAAAACATATTGGAAATTTTGGGCATAATAATTCCATGATTTTCTTTGTAAGTAGAGGCCAAGAACCACCTTGACAGGGCGTATTTGGAGTGGCTACTTCACATCGCTGCCAAATGCGTATTTTTGCATCCCTTAGACTTAACTAAAGAAACACAAGTGTCCCAGTTGAATTCTCATGATAAGGAACTTGGGTTATGTTAATGCTATGGCTTCATTAATTACCCCATATCAATAAGAAAAGGCAGCTTTTAGCCTCCTAGCGTAAGAGAGGAAAAGAAATAGTCGTATCAAAGGGAAGCTTCAAAGACAGGCAGAGCTGTCTCTCGGGTAATTTCTGATCCCTGCATTCTCACCACTTCAAAGCTGGATGTGTGTGTGTTTGGGTGAAGGGGGGGTTGAATCCGATTTCTCTAATAAGTGTTGGCACCGGACCTGTTTGATATCAGATGCAGGAACATTCTGATTTGTTATCGCCTTTGAAATCGTTCAGACGACCTTCAGAAAGTGGCCTCTTGTTACAGCTGCTGGGGGTGGGTGGGGAGAGGGGGCACTGGGAAAAAAAGCCCCAGTTTAATTCACATGCAGAGGATGCCCTGAAACTGTGCTTTCAGCAGTTTTTTTAGTTACAAATGTGTGTCTTGATTGAAAGTGAAAAGTTGAAGAATAATAGACCTATAACGATGCATTCTTTAATCTGCCTCTGCCTTAATCCTCAGTTTCAGGGGGAAAGGTGGGGACTCATTTAGGATATATGCATGGAGGGAGGGGGATTGGTTGGTGGCTTTTTCTTTTCTTCTTTTTTCTTTCTTTCTTTCTTTTTTTTATCATGGAGAACATCACGTCTGTAAGACAGACATTCATTATTTTTTCAGCTTTTCCATCTCTGTGCCAACTAATGAACATTCAGAACCTGTTGGACCCATCTTAAAGCAGCATCTGAAGTGGACTTCTTTTGAGTCTAACTAGAGGATCACATACTTGGTTTGATCACTAGAGATAAGCAAAACCATATATACATTCCAATTACAGCAGCTCTGCGGTCAAAGAAAGCCTTAAATTACATGAAAACAGGGGTTTTTTAAAAAATATACATTAATTTTTTATTTTCAAATGTAGATTTTTCTAATGTGGAAGTTCAGTGCTGCCTTCCCAGCAGGCACAGGTCGAATAATAATACCATGTGAATCAATCCTGGGTCCGAGTCTGGGCTGAACCCTCTGAGTGTTGGTGTTCACACAGGCTCTTGATCCCACCCCAAGAGCCAGAAAATGTAAAAAGGTTTGGAGGGACATGCCTCAGGGTACTTGTGTCTTCATCCAGCCTGGAAAAGGCATCGAGACATCAGCTCTCTTTTGTCTCACGGCAAGGTCAGCGGTGCTGAGCCATGAAACATCGATCCTGAAGGGATTTGTGAAGTCTTTAACATCACCTCCTGTCCAGACTGCGGACTGGGGGTACAAAAGTCTCAGCTGTACCAGCATTTGGACATGGGCCACTTAAATAGTGTTACTTTTAAAAGAATGAGAGCTTTTAGCATTCTGAACGTTTTTAGCGTTGTGAATTAATCATGTGGGTTCAGATCCTTCCCCGTCTCTTCCCTCTTTCCCCCCCTTATAATGTGCTTTACTCACTTTACATGATTTCCTTGATTTCAGACTCTTTTTGTGCCTTTTGAAAGACTTGTAATGTCAGTTAGAACTTACAGGTACGTAAGTCAGAAATAAAGTAATTAATCAAGTGTACCAGTAAAGGAGATAAACCCCCAGTTTGAGAACACGTGTCCAGCCGTGGGATCAGCCACTAGAGGGGTCATCCCTGCTTCATAAATTCACTCAAAATAATTTCTTCTTCTGTCTAGTCTGAGATTCCTGAGGTTAATGCTGTATCAAACACCTTTCCTGTGACAGGTTTTGTACACGTAGAATTGTTGAGTATACTGGGATCTGTAGAAAAAAAGAAGTGATTTGCAAGTCTGGGACTGGAAATTGCTCTTGTTTTTTTTTTCCTTGCTGCTTTTCCTTGTCAGAATACGAGACATTGCACAGGGCAAAATGAGCCATTGGCAGGTCAGTTGTAATTGTTTAACACTGAGCCATCGGGTTGTTTAACAAGGATTGTTAACCCAGCCTTACCTTCTGGCTTTGGGGGCTAATAATAAAACTTACATTTCAGTTGTGTTCCTCTAGTTTGTGTATAGCTGAGCACACATTTGAGTCATGGATGTGTGCAGTTATCTACAACCTTAAATCTCTTTTAGTGTGATTTTTGTCTGCAAATGTAAATGCAGTTTCCTGAGGGATGTTTTATTTAGCCCCAGTAGACCAGAGCTTTGGCTTAATTCAGCTAAACGTTCTTTGTGTCGTTTGTAACTGAATCACTTATTCAACCCAAGACAAGCATAAACTTAGTAAAAATGCCCTCATTTTAGAAACAGACTGAAGCTGATGAATATTTGCATAGATCAGCCACAACCCCATACAAATGAAGATTTTGCTTTTTAAAGAGAACACATTAATTCAACAGGTCTCGTATGTATAATTTTTCTATTGAAACTCTGCTGAACTATGTTCATTCTTTGTTGCAATACAAAGGAAATCTTGCATTATTAATTCCCTTTCTTGGTTTGCAGCAGGTGAAGGCACTTGGGTCAAAAGAGTGAACTGAGAGCTACATCTCTTTCGATCTGTTTGCTTTTTTAATTTGAACAGCTGCTTCTTTATGTGTGTTAATATATAACTTTTTTTTTTCATAGCTTGACATATGGTCTAAATCCAACTATCAAGTTTTTCAGAAGGTAAGTCTCCATAATTATTTCTCTCTACCTAAGGCACATAGGAGATATGTGGAGTTTATTTAAAATATCTGGGCCCTTATGTTAAAAAAATTCAGAATTTATTCTCTGTCATCACAACTTGCAAATGACAAACAATAATCTGCAGTGATGGAAACCTGTGAATAGAAAAGAAGATCACTTCTGCTGTTGTTTAATTTGGATTTATTTCCCATCGCAGTTCCAGCCCATGGTTTGGAATAGGAAACTGGAGATTATACTACATTAGCCTTAAAATTTCATGAGGAATCTTCGAGCACTCTCTCTCTAGTTTAAGTCTTGTGGGGAAGGAAGGACTGTTTCGGGTTTATTTGGATTTTGTTTTGTTGTTTTCATTGGGGTTAGTTGCCCCCCTTTACATCAGGGCTTCAGTTTAATAACTCAGCAGAACTCACTTTCCAAAATGAGTTTGGAGATTTTTTTTTTCTGTGACGTTATTTTGGCCGCTCCTCTTCCCTTGATGGTGTAAGCAAAAGGAGTGACTTACTGGAATAAATTCCATGCCAGAAAGTAAGAAAAGACCCATGAGAGAATGGGAGCAATAAAAATAAAACTACTAAGAAGAAGGTTAAAGTGTATTTTAGAAAGATCTATATCTCGCTGTTTTCGAGGAAGAGATGATTTCTCTTTGAAGGCCTCTTGTCAAAATGCTGTAAGTTCAGATTGATCCTGGTTTAAATTCCAGTTTCCTTACCTCCAAGCCACAGTTCAAGGAGCTGGAGTCTCCAGCTTCCTTTCATCCGCATTTGTGGTTTGTGAAACAAATGGGGGTGAGGGACTCGAAAGGGCATAAAAACAGGGGTCAGAAATGGGGCATATGGGCTGTATTTGTGCATCTCCCTCCCAAGATTTCAGTTGCAGTCAGCAGGGAAGGCGTTTGACCTGTGATTTTAACCTGCTGGAGATCAAAGGACAGCTTTTGGGGGGGTTGGTTGCTCTCCCTCTCTGCTGAGCATTAAACTTCGCTGCAGTTGATTCTTTACCCCAGAGATTAGTGGATTAAATATTCTTTCTATTTTAGCATCGAGCAGGGTAATACAGTGGGAAGTGAACCAGCATTTGTTTATCAGTGTGCTTTAAAGTAATTTTTGCAGTGGAAGAATTGAAGGTTCTGTAATTACCTGCATCATCTGGATTTCCCACTGAGCGCCTTTGGTTGGACGCTCATTTTGGGCACAAGATTGTCTTCCTGGATGTTTTGTTTAAAACAACTTGGAAGGGTAAAATGGAATTGCTGTAATTTATGCTAAGTGATAATAAATAATGAGGTTTTGATGATATAATTTTAATTGTCTCTGGCAAGATAACAGAGTAGAGTAAATGCAGAGTTTGCTTAGGCCACATTAAGGACTTGGGGAGCATAAATAAGTAGAGGAAAATTCTCTTCAGGTCCAGGTGATGCCTTTAGATCAGGAGTGGAAGAGGTCAGTGAGAAAACATGAAATACCCCTCTTACTGCTGCCTCTGTGGCTGCAGAGTGGATAAAAGACTCTTTGTTCTCTTCCTAATTCTCTAAAATATGATAAGACCTGAATATTAAGTTCCTGTTTTCCAGTTGTCTCTTGATTAACAATACCAAATGTATTAATATTTACCAAAAAAAAAAACCAATCCAGAAAGGCTTCAGGGGAAGAGTGGCCTGTGCCCAGTTGAACAGCTGCCTGTGGGGTTTTTTTATAGTAGTTTTATAGATTTTGTTCCCGACTCTGTCATTGTGTTGCCTTGGACAACTTAACCTCTCTTTGGATGAGTTTCTGCATCCCTTAGATTGGTGTAATACTTGCTGACTTCACAGGAGCTCTCACTGAATTGGTTCCACAGTGCTCTCAGATTCTTGCCTGAGAAATGTGATCAAAATGCAAGGAGATTGCACTTTCTAATCAATAGATTCTGTACGACTGAGCTGATAGTTGAAGAAGTTAAGCCCAGGACCTATGTCAGGTTTTCAAACAGGTGATGAAAAGTGCTGTGGTTCAGCAGCGTAAGTTTTCTCTCTGTGGTGCTGTGCTTGGTTTGATTTTCTCTTTATTCTCTGAAGCTTCACTTGTGTCTGTTTATAATACCCAGGAGTAGTGATTTACCAGTAGCAAAATGAAGGAAATAGATAAAATAGTGTTATAGAAACTATTATACTCTGTTATTAGTGTAGGATCTGTACTGCAGGATCTTCAGAACAAATGTTTTCGTGCCATTAAAAAATCATCAGTAAATGTGTCAGAGCACATCTGAATATTCCTGAAATGTGTTTCTCATGGCAGTCACCACTGTGGCAATGTGGAAGTGCTGTGCTGGGAAGGAAAAATAGGGATAAGTAACTGCTCCCCCCGAGGAGGAGACTGGACAGCCCTTTCACTCTACTGTAAAATCCATCCCCCCTCTGAAGGGCAGGGCCATTTCTCTTTAAAGCCTGCACCAAGTTCTCAGACTGTTTTCAGTGATAATAGAACAACATCTGGAGCTCACAAGATCCCTGCCTGGGGGAGCTGCAGGCCTGTCACATTTTCACAGGCTTGCAGCACGACTTTCTAGCTTAAGGACCAGAGACCTCTGATCTTCAATCCAACCCTGTCAAACAAAGCTAAATTTGTCCTGACTTTTTGTGTGCAAACATTGGCTGTGTCAGCAAGGCTCTTCTCTCTCCTTCTTATTAGGCAGGATACCCGAGTGTGTATAACCTGATGGGGGCCGGCTCCCGGAGGGCCCATTACTGTTAAAGTGTACAGTCATTTTCCGAGTTCCCTGGAGACTCCTTGAAGCTGGTCCTGGGGTGAATAAGCCTTATTGGCATTGAATAGACCAGCAGGGTTAGATTCAGAGAATGGAGCTGAGAAATAAGAGGTGGGGGAAGGCTGAAAGGGCAGAAGCACAAGGAGCAAAGAAAAGGTTTTTCAGGCTTCCACGTTGGTGTGACATTTAAGCTCCGCAGGAGCGGCGACTGTTTTCGTCTTAAACCTCCTTACTTTAACACCTCGTGTCTCCCGATCCCCTAACACAGGAAGAGGAGTAAAACAGGAAATAAGGAATGATTTTGGGGCTTAAGTGTTGGTGGGCAGAATGGGATACATGAGGGCTCCACAATTCCAGGTCACTGTGCAGAGGGTTGAAAAAATACATGTTGTAGAGAATGGTGAAATGCTCATACTTTTGCATTCAAAAGAGAGGGAAAAACATTGAATAGTGGAACTGCTGTGAGTGGATCAAACTGGGAGATGGTGTCAAACATTAATTGTCATTTATCAAGGTGCTCAGTTATGAGCAACACAGCTGGTGTTGCTAGGTCCTGTTTGGCTGTTTAAGTCATATGCAAAGGCTTTAAACCCATATATTTTGTTCTGATCTGAGTCTCACCCTTATTTTCACCTAGATACTCTACCAGTTTTATCCTGCCACACACAGGTTTTGTTTTGGCTTGATATGCTTCTCCCCAAAGCACGTTTTAACCAAAACTTTGAGGAGCTGTTTGTGCCTGTCCAGCTGTTTGTGTGATCCCACCGATGGAATTTTCACCACTGCAAGGGCACATAAGTATTGTAATGTATGAAGATGTATTCTTGTCAATAATCTCAGAGTGAAATCACATGCAGGATGAGTGCATGCATGAGAAATTCTGGGCTGCTGCTGCTGTCTGTTCAAGGAGAGGAGATGGGCTGTTCCAGGGTCACCTGCTCGGATGCTCCTGTGCAGGATCAGTCCCTGGCCCTGTTCAAACCTCTGTGACCAGTCCAAACCAGCAGAACAAGCAAAATAATAACTTAAACACTCTCTGAACTCTGAAAATAAAGGATAAATCCTACGTTTCAGAGAGGTCTGGTAGTGCTTTCCTGACCTGGATGTGGGGATGGGTGTGTAAAGGATTTGTGTGAGTTCATCAGCATCTGTTCCATCCATCATCCTTCCCAGCACCTCTCGGCACCACATTCCTCAGGACAGACTCAGATGTGCTCTTGGAGAGAAAATTAAGTAATGGGAATCCTTGGAAATGAGCAGAGGCACTCATGCAGTTTTCCACACTCTAAAAGGTCTAAACACTAATAAAATAACTTCCTCTTTTTTCTTTTTTCTCTTAGTGCTGTGATCAGCCTGCAGAGCTCATTGCTACAGGCTGCTGTTAAGGCCATGAACTTACAAGGGTTTAGAAAAAAAAAAATTAAAAACCTTCCAGGGGATTTAGAGAATCCCTTTATATTACAGGGAGTCATCAGTGCCACTGAGGGAATAAACCAGTGATAAGTGGCAGGGAAAGTTGTGGCTCTTAAAGGAAGCTTTGCACCTACTTTTGAAAAGTGCATTTCTTGGCAATGAGATAAAATACTAGGAGAGAAGGAGAGGTGTTATAATTTAGTCATGTGATGTTTGTGTTTTTATTGGTTCAGTTTTCAGGCGAGGTATAGCTTCATGCATCCATGGAACATACCTGGTCTGTGGTGGAGCAAAACTCTGTCTTAGGTCTTTGGTTTTATGTTGCTTATCCCAGTTACAGGAAGCACTTGCTCAGCTTTGTCCACCTGTGAATTGTAGAATTGTACCTTTTTTTTAATGGATTTTCCAGCTTTGGGAATGCTGTGCAGCTAACCAGTGTCATCAAAGCCCAATAAAGCCATTTTTTGGATGTGTCACCTTTGGAAAGCAAATTCCAGCAGAGCAGTTTTGTTCCAATGCATTACATCCCTTTCTGTGAAAAACTTGAGTTTCCTTGCCAGAATTTTTTTCCCCATGTAACTGAAGTCTCTTTTGCTCAGTCTCCAAGTGCTTAGTTAAACAGTAGCTATTTTATTTAGCAGAATAGTGCTGCAGGAGATTGTCTTGTTTTACCTTTTTTCAGACAAGAAATGCAAGTGCTTTTCAATAGAGGAATTGTGAAATATTGAACTTTTCTGCAAGATCTCTTGAAAATCTATTTCAAGGTCCAGAGCAGCATCTCAGTCCCAATCGATGTGTGCTCTCCAGAACACGTTCCCCTATAAAAACAGGCAGAGAAATTAGAAAGCGACCCATCACTTAGATAGCAGTGGGTAAGGCAGAGCCATAAAAGTGAAGTTAATAAAATAACACCCTGAAATGTACAAAATATCATCCTACACCCAGAATAAATTAGTTTCTGATTCCAGCTTGGCTGGAAGAAAAGTGTGTCCCCGAAGTGAGCTGGCGCATATGCAGTTTGTTTTACTTTGCTTTGGTGTGAAATCCTATTGCCATTAGTAAAGCTGGGTATTGATCTTTTTGGGTTATTTTTCCCCCCCTTTTTTTTTTTTCTTTTTTTTTTCCTCTTTCCTCTTTTTTTTTTTAATCATGGCTAGTTTGTGCTTTCTCTCATCATCTCTGTTATCTTGGGGGGTTAATTCTCTCTTCACTCCAATGCCCTCCCAGTTTATCCATTGCCCAGCTCTTTCCTGGGCTGGGGAGGAAGGAGGGGGTCATTCTCCTACTCCTCTTCCTCAGATTTGACACCCACTTTGATCTTTTTTGGATACCAGCAGTTGCTTATGGTAGAAATTGCCTTCTTTTTGTTCAGGAAACATTATTAGTGTTCCAGCAATGCTGGGATGGCTTTTATCTCCCCAAGGAATCTCATTAGCTCCACATTACAATAGGAACAGCATATGGCTATCTTTGCCAAAGTGGACAGTCAATTTAAATTTGTTAATAGCAGTTTTTTGGTTTGTTTTTTTTTTTTTTAAGCAACTTTCTTCAGTGCCAAGAGAAAACAACTTTGTTGTTTAGGAAAAAAAAAAACAAACCAAACAAAAAAACCAACCGCAGTTTGTTAGAAGTAGAAATACAGCAGAAGGAGAGCGGCTGCTCATAAATATCTTCAGAACTTTCTATTCTTTGACATGTCTGGTACTATCCTGTAAAAACACCATCTTAAAAGAAAAAAATTCAGATAGCTGGGAGGGCTTGAATTATTGGCTTCTGAACACTACATGAGATGTGTTTAAAGGAAATGCCTGGTGTGAGTTGTGCTGTGCTATCAATCCATCTTAATCACGTTATTTCTGATATTTATTTTTTGTATGCCAACATAGAAATGGCTAAAACAGGCTGAGGTCCGTTTTGTGAGTAGTTTATTCAGGCTCACCAGAATGTGCACAGTCCCAAAAGTTTTCCCTTCCAAATGTCAGAATCACGTGTCCTTGCTCACGCTGAATGGAGCAGCTTTTGGAGTCGGTTGGGTGCGAAAAACGGGGAGCAGATCCTGGTTCTAAAATAGCAGGATAACACAGAACTGGATTCAGCGTGGGCCAGGCTGATGTGATGTGGTGCTCTGTGGAGGAAGTTTGTACAGTGTGAATTAGAGCCTGGCTACGCATGGATTTATTCGGGAATATCTCTCTGACAGACTCACCTCCCTGAATAGCTCCAAGCACGAGCCTCTCTTTCCTCCAGTGAAAGTTGGAGTGTTCCAGCGCAACTCCCGTTGCTGAATTAGACCAGCTACAAGACGGGAACAGCTGGAGTTAGCTGGGAATAGCAATGGGAATTTCAGTTCACACTTTGTCTTACTCAAAATTCGCTATAGTATATAGACAAGCCCTGAGGAGAGCACTACTTCTTCATGTTAGAACAATTTAATCCCTCTCTACACAGTCATGTATTTCGTTGGATACTTTGATATTGCTGATGAGGACCATTATGAGGTTTACAAGTTAAAATAGGTGAAAGAGCTCTTGTGGTTTTGTTGGTTTGAGTTCTTTAATAGTCCAGCCCAAGGAATTTTTCCAATAATTTCTTCCATTCAGCCTAGAATTTCTAAGAAGCAGCAACTGTTGACAGTACAGTACTGATAACTGAGGAAGCTGACAGGCTGAATACTGTTAGAGAATTGTATCATAGCTGTCAGAAACTGGCCCCTTCCAGAATAATTTAAAAATTAGAGCCTTTTTAAAGAAATAGTTAGTTTTCCTGATTTTTTTGTAATTATTCTTGTGTATTGTAAATATATATATTTGTATTTATAATACCTATTTTATATCTTGTGTCGAGCTGTAATTCCTGGTTGTGTGATCTTGTTATGGCTCTGTCTGGGAAATTAAAAAGCTTTCTATCACAAACGTTTTAGTAATGCAAGTATTTATAAACCATGATCGTATTAATTGATTCCTGGTTTCAGAGGAAATGAAACTGAGTAATCCTTGTATTCCTTGGTCTGCTGCTTCCCCAGGGGATTTATACAGTTTTCCTGCAGATTAACACTGCTTTGTCCGAAACAGAGGAGGAATAAAGGTATTTTCTCCTTTTGCCTGATGCAGGTGACCGATCATGCAACCACTGCCCTGCTGCACTACCAGCTGCCTCAGATGCCAGATGTGGTGGTCAGGTCCTTCATGGTGAGTGTGTTGGAAAAGACTTTTTTCCAGCTAGATTTGAGTTTGCTTAAAGTGATCGATATCAGGAAGTTCTGATAAGAGTTGTGATTTCCCCTGTTTAAATAAGCTGGACGGTGGAGACTGTAATTCTTTGTCCCTCGTACCTGGGTAGGGATGAAGGGCTCGTTCTCATTACCTTGGGGTAATTAGTGTTGGGAAAAACTCTCCCAACCAAAGTCTTGCCTTATGGCCCAGCCCTTTCACTCTCTTCCTACTGTGCCAGGAGTTGAGGTCTAGGTGTACAAAATGCTCCACTGGAAGTTCCCTGGTGAGAGGAAATTCCCAGCTGATGTATTCCAGCTGAGGCAGCTTGTCCAGTATGGGAAGTGATGGGCATTATTTAGAGAGAGGCAGGAACAGGACGGGAAAAGTTCAATTTTGCTGTATCCACATCCAGCCCAAACTCTGTTCCTAAAGAACTGCATGTACTCACCAAGCACATCAGCAGGTGTTTTGGAGAATCAAGGAAATACTGGAGTATTTGGGTCTTTTCTTGCTGAATAAAATTAATCCAGTACTCTTCTGCTTGACATGCAGATTTAAGGTGATAAACATTATCACCTTTAATGCTGTTTGTATTTAGAATTGTATTTGTGAAATAAACTTGTGTATAAGCAGCCCTGTTAATCAGAGGGTGAGAAGAAGGGTTTATTATTCAGAATTCCTTCTACCAAGATGAATTTTGGCAGAGTGCTGTTCTCTCTGCTACAGTCTCCAAAGGACAGTTTTGGGAGAGGTTTTCTCTGCAATATTCAGACTTTTTCCTTCATTTCCTTCCCTTATGCTACCCCTGCACCTGGAGCAGTGCAACTGAAACTTTGGAAAACGACAATCCAGTTTTGCCATTCACAGTCTTTAGGTGTGTTTAGCAGTGGTTCTTTTACAGCCTTAATTTCCACTATGTAATTTCAGAACAATCCCGACTCCCCTCCCTGCTGTGCTGGATTGGTTGTTTAATAAAGAGGCCACTGAGATGAGAGGTTTGCAAAGGCCTTTTTTATTCCTGGAGAGCATCCTAAAATAATAGGTTTTGAAAGGTGAAGGCAACTGTTACTGGTCAGATCCATGTTTTTCAACATGTTTCTGAACATGAACGTTTCACAGAGCGAGTCTCACGCCCGTGTGAGCCAAGGGCCCGTTGTATTGATCAGAGAAAACACTAAAACTTCTAACAAAGCCAAAGCAGCCCCACAGCACAAGTGTCAATATGTTGGGCCTTTCACATGTCAGTCGTGCAATCCACATGACAGGATGTTCTGAAGCCCTAACTCTCCGATGGCAATGAAGAGCCCATTCTTCTTTTTCCTGTCAACACATGTCTCAAGTGCACAATTTAACTTCATTTACCTATTTTTGTGTTATGGTTCAGAAAATTCGATTTCTCTGTAGTGCAAGCAAAGCCCATCCAAGCTGAAGTAAATAACAGCAATTTACTTGTAGAGTTGTGTTGCCCTTGTCCCTGTATTTACTGCTAAACCCAGAGAAGATCTAGTTCTTTTTGGAGGAGAGTTATTGACGGCTGAGGGTTTGGTTGCTATAGAGAAGGCTCTGATGAAGATGGAAGGATTTGTTTCAATAAACTCAGCTGACCTCTTCTTCAGAGAACAATTTTCTCTTATCGATGTAATGCAATAGGACTTTAAATGACAAGATTCATGTGCATCCTTCACAGTATAAATCTGCTGGTCTAGGGGGTTTTCAGCTGTGTATCTCCTGGAGTTGGGAATTGGGTTATGTAAACGCTCGTTGCTGTGTATGACGTTGGGAACAGCCCACTTAGAGGCAGGAACTTTACCTGGGAACACCTGAACTTAGCCTGTGTTGTTCAGCCTTTTTATATGTACAATCATCAGTGTAATCAGGTTTAAAATGGTTCATTCTTTTTATGACCAGTGAGTATTGATCCTAAAATCACATTAGGGAGGAAGTTTGTTAGCTGGATGTGGGAGCCCTTCTGTCTCCAGCTCTGAGGAGTCCAGCCCTTTACAGTGTGATTGCATCAGGGGAGTGATGGACGATCATAGGAACAAACAAACCAACCAATATTTGGTTGGAGGAGGCACTGATCAAGAACAATCATATTCCAGTAAAAATATGAGGCGCGTTACAGCAGCCGCCTTCCCTCATGATTCTTGAGCTGCAAGCTCAGAGGGCAGGAATTTCTATTAACAAATTTGCTTAAGTGACTAAAAAAGCGAAAGATGATTAATAAAGTGGGAATTCAGCTATACACTGACCTTGTAATCTTCGGTGTGTTTCTGTTTATAAAATCACCGCCGTACCTCACTGGGGCCTCGCCAAAGTACATCCTCTGTCCTTGCTGTTACTGTTTGACAAGAATGATGACAAAGGGGAACATCCATAGCCAGTTTTCTTTAATTTCTCTCTCTTTTCCTTTTAGACCTGGTTAAGAAGTTACATAAAGCTGTTCCAGGCTCCGTGCCAGCGCTGCGGAAAGTTTCTGCAGGATGGCCTTCCACCCACATGGAGGGATTTCCGAACACTGGAAGCTTTTCATGACACTTGCAGGCAGTAGTAGCCCAGAGGAGACCATGAGGAGTCAACACTCTGCTCTTGGGAGGGCACTGGTGGTCTGAGAGGTGGTTCCATTTCCAAACCTTTCACCTGTATTAAGCCCGGAGGTTGCATTAATACCTTTGACTCTTCAGAAGCCACTGGTCTGCAGGGCACATGTGAGACTGAGGTATGAAATGATCTGTCTGGGGAGATCTGATCATAACAGTCTACACCCTACTGAAAATATCCATGTACAGTTTGTGTTTTGAAGACAGCATTTGCAATGTTGAAGACTTTTATAAGCTTGAAATATATTTTGTATTCCCAAACTTGTGCTGTTCGTTTCATCATTTGATCAACAAAAACCCTTGGGTTTGCTGTGGGTTTTTCAGCACTGCTCTGTTCTTTTAGGAGAACTGGAACCATTTAACCATGCTGAAATGGTGGGGGCTGGTGGTTGTTGCATGGCTGCTTATCTGAGTGCTGGGGTTATTTTTGTGGAAGAGATTATGGCATTGATTAAACGTGGAATTTCAAAGGCACGCGGCAGCTTGGAAGATGCAACGTACTTTCTAAGGCGGGGGGAAACAGATGTTTCCCTTTGCTAGAATTGTAATGAGAAATGTTAACAAAATCTGCATGTATTAAGTGGTTAGAAAACGTGTGATGAGCAGTGACAGTCGTGTTTTAGAACTGAAAGTAGTGAAATAATTCAGCCCTAAAGCACAGTTTCTGCCACGCAGACATGCAGCGTGGTTCCTAAATGATTTAAAATGTACATGGAACACGCTGGAGAAGAGTAGGATCCCTCACAGCAATTGCTCTGCTTGGAATGGATGGGAGAGTTCTGCTCCTACAAGCCTTGGATGTTTTTCCTTCCCCCAGAGACAGGGAAGGTCTCTGATCCCATCCCACATAAAGTGCCTTCCCTGGTGTTGTTTGAGGACTCCGTGTTTCCTCCGTCCTCTCCTGAAGGCAAATTTGATTAATTCCACTGACATCCCCACCAGCACACCCTTGTTTCCTCTTCAAGCCATGAAGTCTTCAGTAATCATCTGGGTTTGGGAACTGGCAAGGGGAGCTCTGGACAACATTTGTCACTGCGTTTATTTTCCAGTAAATTGGCATTAAGGTACAGTGCTGCAGACTAATTTTCAAGGTTCCTTCTGCCTGTGGACCAGCTTCTGTTGCAGAAAGAAAAGCTGCCCCTCCTGCAGGCTTTGGTAGTGCAAAGTTTGGTTTTCAGTGAGGAGTGTTGAATGAAGTGAATCAGATTTAACAAGAAGAAAGGGAAGAGGGGGACACAAAATCAGGGCAAAGATGGGAGGGATCCTTTTGTTGCAGTCAGTTGAAAGACATTTTAAAGCACTTGTTTAATTGAACACGCAACATTTTGAAACAGCCCATTTCAGAGCTGTGGAAACTGGAAAGTGTAGAATCTGGGGGGTACCACGGTGTAGTTGTGTGGTACTAAATTAACTGTGTTTGCTGGTAACATAAAAGACCGAGCTCCCAAAGCCAGCAGCTCCTTCCCGTGGGGACAGAATGTGATGTGGGAAATTCAGCTTTCTCGGCATAGAAATCTGTGTGGGACTGGCTCATATGAAAGAGGAACTGACAGAAAACGTGTGTTTATGATTTCAGAGGTGCAACACTGTGTGTGACGACTGAGCGTGTGTTTGAGGATGTTGGTAATGAGATCTAATTCTTTTTTTTCCCCTATTATTATTATTAACAATAATATTCGCAATCACCGAACACGAATTGCCATAGCAGCGGGATAATGGCCATTTCAAATCCAGCTGCAGTTGAATTACTTAATGGAAACTTTTTGTGCTGTTATTTGACCCAAGTAGCCCCCTCAGTACAAAGATCACCCAAGACAGAACGACTTTTGCATCTTGGATGAGCCCGAGCCTTGGAAATAAACAGCCCTTCTCTCCATTCTGTTACTGTGCTAATTAGAAGACCTGTGTTTCTGATAGTGTAAGCAATTTTTTTTGTTAATATAAAGGTCATAATACTGTATCCAGCCTGCCTGAGGCACTGCTGGCTGCTCTGTTCTGTTTATGCTTAAATAATGGTGTAGAAAGCAAATCCTGAAGTTCACAGAAGTATTTTACGTGGAATCGTGTCTTGGCACTTGGAGATAATTAGTTGCAGAAAAAACCAGGATCGTCCAAATCTGTGTTGTTAATTGAGCCTGAAATTTTAAACCTGTAATTGAGGAGTCTGATGGAAAGTCACACAAATCACTGCAGGTACCTCAGCACAAAAATAATTGTCTTACTGAAGTGCAACACAAACCTGTTTGTCACGTTCCTTCCCCCAGAAACGGCAGCAGAGGGGAATCTTCTCCCTTCGGTGAGCAGGGATTTGTGTCCCTGTAGGCCTTTAAGGGCAACAGGTTGGAATATTTTCATTTTGGGGAGTGGAATTCAGCTGCCTAAATTCTTGCAAAGCTTAGGAATTCCAACAGTTTGGATGCAGTCTGCACCTGCTGTCCTGGCAGTCCACGAGCTCAGTGGCAGTGCCTGGTTTTCCCTGAGATGTGGATTTCCAAGGCAGGCAGAAGCCACTCTGAGTTCTGAATGTGAGGAACAGAAATTGGGAGGTCACTCCCACACTGTTGGAATGTGAAGGATAGAAACTTGGGAGGTTGCTTCTCTTTGCAGAGCCATTCTCAGAGCACAGCATTCCAGTCTTCTTCCTCAGCTTTGTCACTTGGATACTGGGCATTATTATTTTTCACCCTTAGTTAGAAGGGGTGGGTGTCCAAAAGTGATTTAAATTGCAGGACGGGTGACCTGGCTCTTCTTTACCGCTGGAGTCTGTTGCAGCTTTTAAAGCAGCTCTGTTCTCCAAGGCAAACAGCAAGGACTGTGATCCAAGAGAGATCCAAGAACTCTCACCTCTTCCAGAGCATCTTCCAGACCCGCATTTCTCCCGCAAGTTACTTCTGCAAAGTGAGAGCTGCTGCGGAATCGGGAGTGGCCAAATTAACAGGACAGGAAACTAATCCAGATGCAGAAACAAGAGCTGTGTGTGTGGTGGAGCTGCATCATCCCAGCGTGGCTGTTTCCATGCAGGAATACATCCAGCTCCCCTCATGCTGCAGGAGAGGCGCAGCCCCTCACCCTGGGCACTGTCACTTGGTGTCACCTGCCCTGAGCCCAGCGTGCTCCTCTATCACATCCCTGATGGGAAGAAATCCTGTTTTATTTTCCCCTGTGCAAACCCCTCCTGCTGTGCTCGTGGTGCTCGCGAGTGCTAAAGGTTACAAAATCCATCTTTTTGCTAAGAAAGCGACTTAATTAATGTGAAAGTTTCTCTGGTGAAGGGAACCCGCAGCAGATTCGCAGAGCACACTGCAGCCGCTCCCCTTTCCCTCCCCAAACCACTTTAATTTCTCTGCCAATATTGGACAAATGTAACAGGCTGACTTTTTAATTTTCTACTCCCAGGTCTCCCTTGTCCCCTCATGCATTTTTCATCGCAGCTCATGGCTCCCTCCCTGCCTGCCCTGTGAACAATATTGATCGACTGATTAAGCCATCAAGCCATGGCAAACAACTTTAATTTTCTAACCAAAGCCTTTTAGTTCCCTTTCCTTTCTTGTATATTTGTTGCCTTCTTCCAAAGTTTTTAATGTCTTCTTGGAAACAAATGCATTTTTAGAATTAGTCCCTGGGTTAATTGGTGCTGTGCACCCCAGGGAACAATGCACAGGAAAATATTAACCCAAAAATGCAGTAAGGGAGAGTGGGAAGCCCAGGTGCTGTCCCATTCCAAAGGGATGGATTCATTCTAGATTCATTCCTGCACAAGGCTTTGGAGAAGGGCTTGAGGAATTCATAGGGTGCTGCCTTTTCTCTTTGGCCTTTGCCAGGTGCCTTAAATGTTATGGAGCAGCGTGGAAACCCCATCCCAGCAGGGCTCTGGGTACCTGTTGGGTGCCTGGCTGGGCTCCTGCAGGTTTTTCCACCACAAATTGACGTCCTTGGCTAAAGCCACGGAGGGCTCAGAGGTTTCACACACACCCCTGGTAACCTGCACGCTCTGAAACCCACTGGAAGTTCTGCGAACCTGAGACCCAGTTTGCCTTGTAGAGCACTTCTAAGCCCTGATGATGATAAAGTGGAAGGAGATTCATCCAACTCGAATCCCAGGGCTGGCAGGTCGGTAAAAGCATCTTTCTTGCAAACTCAGTGCATGTGGTTTCAGCGAGGCTTGTCAGAATCGCTCCGTGCGTTTGCAAATTGCTTTTCAAGGCAAAAACGCAGCTTAAATATGAGGATATTTGTCTCTCACTTGGCAGCCCTTGAGCTCTGTGCTGTGCAGTGGTGCTGCAGTCCTGTCTCAGGTGCTGGTCCTTTAGGCAGAGCATGAATAGTGGGTTGTAGGTGTGTCAGGATCCCCATTCCGAGCTTTTCCGGTGTCTCCAGAATTACAACGATGTGCAAAAACCCTCCAAAGGAACCAGCTGTTGTCCGTGGAGAGTTTGCACGTGAGCAGTGACAGGACCAGGCACCTTCACACCCCTGGGACTGGTCTTTGTACTAATATTTTTCTGGTAATTAGTCGCTCCTCGCTCTGTACAAGACACGCGGAGCTGAGCCCCCGCAGGTGGGAGATGTGGCCTCAGGTGCTGGCAGGGAGGGGGTGAGGCAGGAGGCTCCAGGTCCCATTCCAGCTCTTTACCCAACACAGGGGAAACCTCAGATGTCCCTCCTGCCGCCCACACCTCCAGCACAGATCCGTGGGTGGATTTAGTTCACATACCTGCAGTAGGGCCTTAATCCATGTCCTGGGTTCCCTCCAGGGGGGATCTGTCTCCTCACCAAGGCTGAATCCCACAGCCTGTGCCAAGGTCTCCAATTCCCCTGGTTTATCACAAATGCACCATTGCCAGGCAGGGCTTCTGCTCTAAACTCACCTGGTGTCCTTCAGCTGAGGAGATTTGCCGCAAGTAAACATGGGAAGTGTCAATTTGGCTGGGTTTCTTCACATCAGATATCAGCTATTTTTCCCATGGCTATTCCCTGGCTGGAAGCAGCCGGGGTGTGGATGGAGTTGGCTGTTTTTTAAGCAGCAGCCTCGAAACAAAGCAGGCTCCGAGTCGCTGGGGTTTGTGTTGCCTCTCTTGCTTTGAGGGACAGTGATTCCAATATCAGATAATTAGTTCCTATAAAGACGTGTGTGTGTCTTGAACTCGTTAGAATTTTTGAGGTTGTCTTTTTCCTTCCCTTTTAAAAGCAAGTGATCAAAACAAAAAGACATCTCCAGAAGTGCCCTTGTTAACATGAGGACAGCGGTGACCCTCTGGGAGGGCAGGGGTGTGTCTCTGCAGCAAGTGAGGTTTTTTTATCATCTGGCATTTTATCCTCTGTAAAGTTCAACAGCAGCACTAGTACCTGATTACTGGGTTTGTGTTGTAAAAATGAAAGGGGGATTAAAAAAAATTGAAGTTTGGCATAGGAATGTAAATTGGCTTTTATTGTCCGTTGAGTTGGGAGAACCCGGGGACAGCTGAGCATTTCTCATTTTATTTAATTTTTTATGTTAGTAAGGAGGCTAATTTAAAATGAGAGTCCTTGTAGCTGGTAATAGAGGGGGTTGTGCTGGTCAAAAAGTTGCTCTGAAAACCAGAGGGCCGGGATCAAGGACGGAGAAGTTTTGTCACTCAGGTGCTGAGACTGGTTGAAAGATGCCTGGGTGCCCCACGCTCTGGCCTTCAACATCTCCAACAGTTCCTGCAGATAAACCCAGGAATATCGCCAGAAAAACAACAAATACGTGGAAAATATTAATGGTGAGTTCATTTCGAATTCATGAGAACAAATATTTGCGCCGAGGACGTGATCATAAGAGTTGCACTGGCGGACGGTAACGCGGGCTGGGATTTATGTACCCAATTACAATTAACCCCTGGTAGCAACATTCCAGCTATTGAGTTTTCTCAACAAGCTGCTCGTTCGGCATCCTCAGGTGAAGAATTATGAGCAGGAAATTTCAGCGTAGCCTTGGTATAAAAATAAAGCAGATGGAGGGGAGAAGCAGCCTGTGCTTGTGCAGCGCTGCCGTGCCCTTGTCTCTCGCCACCTGAACTTCCTCCGTGCATTTTGGGTTTATTAAGGTATTTTTAGCCCTTTTTTTCCTCACAGCCTCACTAGTGTTGACAATCCCTCTTTAAAATGCTGAGAAGAAAGCAGGAGTGTCTTTTTAGAGGCACTGAAGTGTCACCAGCTGGGGCTCGGGGGTGACAATGGGCTGTGGGTTCCCCTCGGTTTGGAACAATCCGGAGAGCGGCCACGGGCAGAGGTGACCTGTGGCCACTGCTCATTTTCTGCTGGATGAAAAAGTCTGCCAGACGCCAGATCCTGGAGCTGAAGAGGCTGGAACCTGCTGGGGGACCTGAAGGGAAGGGAAATGTCAGATGAGAATGGCAGCGCTGCCGAGGCGCCGGATGGTGCTGCATCCCACGGGAGGGAATAAAGGTGGGGAGGGACAGAGCAGCCCAGCCCCTGGGGCAGGGTGAGACAAGGGCAATTGATGTCCCAAAATGCTGAATTTGAGCAAAAATTGCTAAAATAGGACCTTAACAGGAGACTTAATTATATTTGTTTTCTTTCTCTGAGGTTTTACCCAACTCTTCTATAAATCCTGCTCTTGTGATAAATTCCTCCTGAGCCAAGAGGTGACTCTGATGGAGTGCTCACGTGCTTCCAAAATGCCTATTCCTAAATTTTCCAAGCCTTGGTTTTCTGACAAAAAGCTGAGATGTGCCCCCCCAGATAGGGGGAGGGAGGGAAAATGTACCGGTCCTTCACGCCCAGGTCTGCTCTGCCCAGGCACTGGGTGAATTCCCTGAGCTTTGGGTGGCTCTTCCCCCTGTTCCTGGGGATGAAGTGACTGATGCTGCTGCACAATGTGCTCCTGGTCTCACCCCCCTGCTCAGTTCAGGTTCCACCACTGCACCTCCGGCTGAGGCAACACCCATGGAAGGTTCCAGTCAAATCAGAGTCTTTGTATTAACTATTTTTCTCCTACTGGAAAACATGAGGAAATTAAACCCAGAGTATTGAACAAAACACTCCAAGAAGCAAAGCTGATAAGCTCTTCAGATTTGCTTTTTGTTTTCACTGCTCCCCTCACTGTAATTACAGACATCCGTGAAATTAAAACTGCGAACTGCTGATGTAAGGGAGTGGAAAGGCCGGGCTTGGAAACATTTAGATTGCTGTGACAGGACATTCTGCCGTCCTTAAAGCAGCAGTGTGGGATCAGTAAGGAAGAGAAGACCTGCCAAACTCACCTGTCAGTTGTGTTAATTGTGCTGGGAAAATCAGGTGAGCTCTGATATCATCACAGTTGATCAATGAAGGATTTGAAGATTGTCTGTGGCTGGTGCCCCCTGCAAGACAGAAATTCCCAAACTTGCTCAAGAGGCTTTAACACTGTCCATTGTCCTCACAAATTTAGCTCTAATCCCTGGGTGTAGTCCCACGTTTGACATCTCAGTTTCCGAACTGATTTATTTGCTGCTGTCAATAATCCTTTTGGTTGTTTTACTGTCAACGGACTGTTACAAAACTCGGCAGAAAGGTTAGTGTTTAATTTTTGTCTAGGAACATTTTTAAAGGGTTTTCTTGGGCAAGAGGGGTGGTTCACCACTACTTAAAAAGCAGTCAAATGTGGGCAGGCTCAGAGCTAGAAAAGAGCTGAGTTATCTCTTTTTTAATACAAGCCACCTTATAGCACGAGGTGGAGAAATCGATACACCCTCACCCGGGTTATCAGAAGCGCTGAAAATATTCAACATTAAATAGTGGTGATATAAACAAAACCTACCACCTTCAGCCCTTGAGATTAAAAGTGGATTTACTTTATTTTTTCCCAAGTCTAATGCCGACAGGGCTCTGCACGAGCACTGTGTGAGAATTGCTGGACCGAGAAAGTAAAGCTTTTGAAGGGCATTCAAAAGGCAAAGTAATTAAATTTTTAAAAAAACCGAACCAGAAAAAAAAAAATCCCCACCTTGAAGTCACTGGTTTTTAAGCTGCACTTTAAATTGGTGCTGCCAACCAGAACTTTCTCCTCGAAGGCTCTTAGCACAGAGTAACATGGTTTTGGTCTGCTTGAATGCCATTTGAGTTCTGTTGTTTTACCACCTTTGGATAAAGCTTCTCCTTTTTAGGCTCCTAGTTCAAAGAAATAACTTTGGGATATTGTCCTCTTCTGTTATTTCGAGGAAGCTGCAAAAAATAGATTTTCTTGGCTTTTCTTTACTGCACTCAAAGGCCATTGGGGCTGAAGTCTCCTGACTTGTAGCGTCCTTCAGCCTGAGTTCTGAGGTGGGTTTTGGCACATGTGCTCCTCTCTCTGTCCTCCAAATTTGTGCTCAGACTTCAGCAGCTTTCCCCCTGTGCTCAGTGTCTCCTGAAGTCAGGAGAACGATCTCCTGATTCTCATTCCGCCAGGCAATGCCGGTTTTTTACTGGTCATGGAAAGCCGACTTTCTTTAAAATGTAAATTTTGCAAAAATAGTTATGTTCATATCTTTCACCCCTGGGGTATCACAGGCTTTACAACCCCTTTTTAATCTCGGATTGATTGATGTTGATGGGAGTTTTCCTCTGGCTTCGACAGATCTTGGACTGGTCCCAGGGTGCAGCAATGCAGCGATCTCGGGAGGGGATGCAGCAGCTGTTAAACCTCACGAGGTGATGCTCTAGGACAAGAGGAGGTGCTTTTTCAGGCTGAATAAAATACAGGTGGCTCACAGGTTGGACCTGTGAACCCCTGAAGTAGTAAGAGGCTGGAGATGGGTCTGGGCAAACTGCCTGAATCCCACTGCTGATTTAATAACCCCTCCAAAGGTGTCCCTACGGCCTCTATCTGAGCATGGGATGTGCTGGACACTGAGGCTCACAGACAAGGGGGATCTGGAATCTGCAACACTGGGACATGGGAGGAGTAGTGTGCTCCAAGGGGTGTCCGTGGGGTCTGGGATTAGGGATGCTGGATGAGAAGGGATGTACTATTTGATGCTCATCTCTCAGTTGCATTGCATGGGAAGGGGAAATGAAGCCTTTTTTTCTGGGGGGAGAAAAAGAGAGAAGGAGTCCAGATCTCAAGAAGAGGAATCAGGGTGATCCATGGGGAGACCTGACATCCCATTGCCCCATGGGCAGCACTGGGATGGGAGGGTGTCAGGTCACCAGTACAGGCTGGATGAGCACTGGCCTGTCCTATTCTCCGAGCACTGTTTTTAGGAAGGTGTTTCTCCCACTAGGATTTGGTGGCACCCCGTGAAATGTCTCTGCGTTGTGTTACACGACCCCTTAAAGGAACAACACCATTGTGGGGGGGGAAACGGATTGTGTTTGCTCAGGCAATACAATTCCTATAGAAATATCCAGAGATGTGGTGTAATATGGACATAAATCACACCACTTTTTTGTCATGGGCTTGATCAATCTGTGCTACAGATCCCCCCACTCCCCTCACCCATAATGATCCTTCCGTCTGAGGCACAAGATTAATAACAGCCCGTGGGAGAACATTAAGATGACATTATCTGGAAAGAGAGCAAACACCAATTGAAGCTGGGATTGGAATGGGATTGAGAGTCCCAGTTTCTGTGGGAAATGGTGAGTGACTGCTTGTTCCCCTGGAAAAGCCCCTGGTGCACAGGTTGGCAGCGAAGTTTGGGCACATGTGTCTTGCTCGGGGCTGGGATGGGGATGAAGGGGCCAAGCGGTGGCACAGCTCCATGAAATGCTGGAGATTATCCAGCACATCACCCAGGAGTTCTTGAGCACTGGGATTTCACAGGCATGGGACTAACAGGTGCCTTCTGACACAGAGCTCTCCGTGAAGAGCTGATGGATTTTCTTTTAAAGATCTAAAAGCCAAGGGGTTGAGATCCCAAGAAGCGCTCCCAAGCCACCATCCTCCTTTCACACGCTTTCCAGAAGCTCAGCACAAGAAGCAGATGAACTTGTCACAACCTTCTCTCCTCTCCACAGCTCCCTCTCCGCTCCCAGCTCTGCTGGAGCACCTGTGCACCAAGGTAACTCCTCCACGTGCCGATGTCCTCTACTTGTCCTGCTCTGAACTATTGGGTTGCAGCTTTTTCTTCCGAGCTCGGTGCTAAAAATACTTTAAAGGTAAACCCTGGGGTGGCTCATTGCACCGATTCATTCTGCTCCTGCCTCCTCCTTCCCAAGCAATTTCCCCACAGCCGAGCTGGCTCTTTCATCCCAGTGGAAACGTGGTATTGATCTCGCCACTTTACAAAGGGAGGGGAAACACGGCCCCTTTCATCTTCTCCTTGCAGAGACTGATCCCCTTGTCCATTTTGCATCTGATGATGGGAGGGTTTTAATCCAGAAGAATTGGAAATCATCACCTTATCAAAGAATCCTCCTGCACGATGAGGGCTTCTGAAGGGGGCTACAGCTGCAGCGAGCAGGTGGAAAAACAGGGAAGCCAAAGGGATGCCCGGCTCAGGAACCAGCCTCAGGTGTTTCTGGGGATGTAACTGCAAACCCAGCATCATGTGGCAGAAACCCTCATGTGGGATGGCACCAGCCATCGCTCCAAGTGAAACCCAAACTCCTGTGTTTGTCTAATTCCCCCCCTCCCTTCTGCTCCTTCATTAACGCAGTTGTTTTTAAGCGTGAACACTCGGGCTGTAAATCTGAGGCCATTTCGCGGGTTAGGTGAACTGTGAAAAGCAGATTTGCACAATTTGCAGATTGCTTGTTGAGGTGAGAGCTAATGCTGCTGACTCACAAGCTGAGCTGATGCTCTTGGCAATGCTTCCCCATTCTCCAGCTATTTCCATCCAGCCCTTCAGCCCTCTCAGATTTTGGCAGCATCCGAAGTTTATTCCAAGAACAGAAGTTTTCTGCATCCAGCAAAGCCACCCCCAAATGGTGCAAGTACCCCATTGTCTTTTCCAGACCCTGGCCCCAAGCACGGTTTTTAGTGGTCTCAGCTCAGAGCAGCGATTAGTATTCAGGCAGGAGAGCCGGCTGCAGGGAGAGGCAGGAATGCCTCAGCCCCATCTTTATTCATAACCCAAAGGCGTGTTTGCTCTCCGGGTTTGGGTTGCTGCAGCGCCAGAGGAGTCGGCTCCCACTGAACCCCACAGGACCTCTGAGGTACTCCAAGGCTCTGTTGGTTTTTAGCATTTCTGGATCATTTCTGAGCTCAGGCTCTTGCCCAGCCCGGGAGGGGCAGAAAACCCTCCCGACTCTGGTGCCAGCGGAGCTCTCGGGGTAAAGGCTTGGGCTGAGCAGCAGCAGCACCTCCCGTCGTGTCTGCTTGGTTTTGTCTCCCCATCACACCCACTTGTTGCTCCTCATCTCCTCTGTGCACTGACATAAAACTGCATCCAGGTATGAACTTTGCACCCTGCAGCTCCAGGACCACTAAGACCAGGGAAAAACACTTGTTCTCCCAGCCCAAGGGCCTTTAGTCTGGGATTTGTGCAGAAATGGGGATTATTTTTTTAATCCCACTTCTCACTGCGGTTTGCATCCTCCTCCCCGGGGGATAACAAGCCCTGGAAGTTTCACAGCATCTCCCAGCACCTGCTGTGTCCCTGGGCTGGGATTTGCTGGGAGGAAGGGGTGAGGGATGTGATGCTTTTGGGGAGCAGGTTTTCATCTCCCTGGCTGGGACAACACCGTGTCCTGAGCTGCCACAGGACACCTGCCACGAGACAAACACCTCGTGAGCAATGTCCTCACACTGCCTGGGGAGAGGCAGTGATAGATTAATCTGAACAAAGATTGATCAATAATTTATGCTGGTGTTTTCACTCACCTGGGGCTTAGACAGACTTTGATATGATTTGATGGGGTCAGATCCACCCTGCTTTAATTAAACATGATGCTGAAAATTAAAAGGAAAACCTATTGGCTACTGGAACCGAAATCAATCTGTGATCAGTAACAAGAGACTGATTAAAGAGGTGATGCCCAGGAAGGAACGGGCAGGTTCAGCAGACGCTTCCTGAAGGCCAGATTAGCGGGACATATTGAATGTAAATACAGCTATTGGCGTTTTGTCACGGCGTGGCCTTTAGCAGGGAGCTGCCTGTGTGGTGATGAATGGCTCTGCACCAGGGAAGGTGCTGCAGGAATTCGGGGCCGCGCTGGAGGCTCTCCTGGAGCATCACGGAGGGTTGGATGGGGACAGCGAGGAGTGGGGGGGGCAACATCAGCAGAAATGCCGAGCCCTGTGTGCCCACCACGCCTTGGTCGGTGGAGTGCAGGCAGGTTAAGGCAGAGGGGAACGCAGTTTGTCTGTGTTTTTGGCAGAAAGTTGCCCCCCAGCAGGTTTGTGGAAAGGCAAACCCAGACAGGCCCCCGGCACGGCAGGGGAAAGGGGCTGCGTGTCCCAGGGGTGCTCCTGCCTTTCCCTCTGACAGCTGAGCTGTGGTTGGGCTTTGGAGAATCAGAGCTGCAACAAAACACACTCTGGACTGAGAGCAGGAGGGAGGTTAATGATGGAGCCAGCGCTTGGCAGGGACTAATTAAGCAGCACTGCATCAGCCCCCGGGAAACGGAGGTGCTCGAGAAGGAGAGATGAGATGGGAAGGAGGTTGAAACCAGAGCTCTGACAGCAGAAAACTCGGGGTGGAGGAAACAGAGAGGCCAAAATCAGTGCTTTCAGGAGGAGAAGTCTTTACCTAGGGAATGGGCAGCATTTCAGGGCCCCAAGTGAATTAAGGCTGGTTGAGGGAGCTTGTGGGAAAGGGAGCAGTTCTGGAAAGCAGATGCTGCACTGGGTTCTTCACCGTTTTAAGTAATGATGTAAAATGTTCTGAAATTCAGAAATTATGGTGGGGAGGAATGCTTTCCTTTCACCTGTCTCCAAACTAACCAGGCAAACTATCTCAGCGTACTGAGTTAGTACGCTGTGATGTTTTGCTGTGGGTTTGTGAGTGGCTCTGCCATCCTGGCCCCACTGCCTGGCACCAGCATCACCCTGCACTGCTCCCCCTGGAACCCCTCCTGTGGGATCTGACCCTGGGCCACCACTCCTGTGGGAGCTGCTTTCGCTGGTGTGACAAAGGCAGAGCCTGGAAGCCCTCCCAGTCTCCATTCAAAGCCTGGAGCATCCCTGAGTGCAGGGACATTGGCCATCTCTCTTTGCATGGCTGGATTTTTCACCTGAAAAACAAAGAGGAAGAGAAGCTGAAATGTTTCCTCTCTCTCCATCCCACCCTCACCCCTGTTCCATATCGGACGGGGGGACAAGGCCCCACATGTCCCTATCCTCTGCTGTCTTCCACATCTGCAGGCCCCACGTGTGCCTATCCTCTGCTCTCCTCCACATCTGCAGCTCTGTGACCAACACCTGCAGAGCCCTGGAGAGATGGGACAGAGGGGACGAGGATGGGGACAGGGATGGGGAAGGCTCCTTCCCTTAGCTGCTCCAAATTGCTTTTTTTTTAACTTGCTTGCCAGTTTACAGGGGGAAAGAGCCAGTGGGGGAGAGGTACAGGATTTTAAGAGTATCAGAGGCTGTGGGCAGGAGAGGGAGTCCCCCTGGGCAACGCAGAGCTGGGGATGAAGTGCCCACAAGTAATGCTGTGATTTGGGGTGAGGGGGAGAAGCTGCCCTGGGAGCAAGGTAACTCACATGCTTTAAAATAAGCTTTTGCCATCAATTATTAATATGCAGGGTCTTGGAAGAAGCTCAGAAATAGGGCCTGTGTGTGATGGGTACCAGAGCCTTGTGGGGACGGGGACAGGGAAGGGGATGGGGATGCAGACAGGGATGAGGATGGGGAGGGAGGCAGGTGAGATGCAGCACTCAAGCTGAGGGACTTGCTGGTCGCTTGGGGAGTTTGGAAGCTGCTTCCTTCCCTGCCTGCCTTGTTGGGGCTTTGATTCCTCACTGACAGCACGCTGAAGGATTGATCTGAGCAGGGATAAATAATTCATGAGCTTTTTTGGGGTTTTTTTGAGCAGCTGTGAATTCTGAGATGCGAGCTCTGCACAGCAGACGCTGTTGGGACTAAAAGAGCAGTTTGAGGAGAAAGCTGTATATTTTTGTTGTTGTTGTTGTCTGTTGCCGTTTATAATTTTTAATCTCCTTTTTCTTTTTCTCCTTCTTCTATATTTTTGTGCATTGTTTTCACCCCACGCAGGCCTGTTTTGTTCCTCAGGCTCTCAGCAGGTGGCTGTGGCAGAGGCAGCATCCCACCGTGAGGGGATGTGGCTCCACCAGCTGAGCTGTGCCGGGGCACTGTCTGACTGACACCTCAGCTCTGGATCCGTAACCTCTGCCTGGAGGGAGATGCTTCCCGAGGGTATCCCCTGCTCACCTGTGCACCTCAGATCCACCTCTGCCCTCTACAGAGTCTGTGCTGCTCCAAGCCCTGAAGTTCAGGGGGGTTGGATAACACCTCAGTTCCCACCTCACCATCCTGGGAACTGCAGCTGCAGCACCAGCTCCTCTGCTGGAATCTGCTCCCAGCGGGCAGCACAGGGATCCCCTGGGAAAATGAGGGTGGGAGCAGCTCTGTGCGTGGCAGCATGGAGGGGAGAGGGGCTGAGAACCTTTCCCTGGGTGTGTGTGGGCACAGGGCTAGACAGGCTGGTTGGCAGAACCGTGGGAGCATCTGCCCAGCTGCTCCAAGGGCGGCCTGGGCTGCCAGAATTGCCCCTGGCCCTGGGTTAAACCTCTGTGACAGCAGACGGGTGGTTTACACGGCATTTAATGTTTTCCAGGTTATCTGGTAGCATTTGTTAGCTGGGACCCCTGCCTAGATCTTTACCACCAGCTTAAAACCAACTGTGCGAAGATGTGAACATTGGAACAAGAAGAGATTTTAGTTTAACCCCCCTGATCCACACTCACTGAGAGGCTGGATGTATAAAAACCACACTGAACACCCACGGGCTGACTCCAGGAGATCCCAGGAAGGGAAAACAGGGTTCAAAAGATTTCTTGAGGAAAAATTAGTAATAGAAATATTCTGTTGCAAGTCAGCCAGAAGTTTCCCAGCCGGGTTCCCAGGGGAGGCAGGCGGTGCAGGGGAGGCATCACGCAGCTGCAGCCACATCTGGGGGGACCCGCTAATGCCAGTACAAATCAGTGTGGAAAAATCTTTGCAAGGAGAAGTTTCTTTAGGTAAAGGAGAATAAGAAGCAGCCCCTGCACTGCTGAGAGATGTGTGAAGCCTCCTGAGAGCCCCTGAGAACAGCCTGCACCTCTGCTGCCATCAGCCTGTGTGGAGGGGAGGAGGGAGATGAGGCAGGAGTTCTTTGCCCTCCTGCTCCCCAAAACACCCCAAGCGCTGCTGCTGCTGCTGCCTGAGCAGAGAAAGCCACTTCCTGGGGTGCTGGGTTTGCAGCTGGGCCAGGCTGAGCTGGGGAGGCTTCTGCAACCACATGGAGAGAGCAGAGCTGAAACTGGACACGTGTCCATCGCAGCCCCTTGTTCTCCATACAGCAAAACCTTCTCCAGGGTTGCAGGGGCAGACCCTCACCCTGCACTGGGAAGGGGCTGGGGTGGGGCTGGACCCTTGGTGGCTCCACAAGCTCCTGTTTCACGGCTTTCACTCCAGGATGAGCTTTTCTTTGTCGCTCCAAACAGCTCGTTTGCCAGAACAGCAAAACCGGTGCAAGCCATTTATCAGGATATGGCCACATCGTGGGGAGGAAGGTGTGTTGGAGCTTTTGCCCCACTTCACCCGACTCATCCAGGTTTTCATTTGCTTGCTGTAGAGCAAGAAGACAGGATGAATCTGCTCCACTTTGGACCTGGAAGAAGATCCTCAGGGACTTTGGGGTCACTGTTCCCAGCAAGTCCTGTGGGTCCTCAGCTCCTGGGAGCTGATGGACATCTCGCTGCTGCAGCTCCCGAGAGGATTCCACGCCGATGTGGGCACTCCAGGCTGAGTCTCATCAGGCATAACCAGTTTCAGGCTGATGAAAATTATTCATGAACTTGTGCTGAATTAGATGAGGAGTTGATGAATGGGGGGGTTGGGTTTTGTGTCAAAATGTTTCTTCATAATCCTTAAAAGATGGAGTATCTTGACTCTTTGTTTTGAAATGATGTGAAAATAACTAAATTTGGCCAACACTAATTTCATAAAGAAGGAGAACACCTACACAGCATGAGGCATTAGGTTTGGTGGCAAAACATTTTCAGTATTTTTTTTTTCATTTGCTTATTTTGACAAGGGAATGAAAGAGAGAGCTGGGGGGGATTTGTCTTTTTTTTAATTTATTTTTTTTTTCCTGAAGACCACAGAAGTTTTTCCATCCCTACCTTTTGCTGGGTGGGTGGAAATGCCTGGGGACAGCAAAGCAATATTTGCTGTTTAATTCTAGAGCTGTTACATAGAGGAGAAGGAAGATACTTAAACAACAGTAAGTTAAGTGTAAGTTGTGTGCTTGGTATGTCGTTTAAGAACTATTTAGACAACATGCCAAGCACACAAGGGCTTTTCTGGCTCACTCTCTGCCATCCCAGCACCTTCCTGCAGGCCCTGGGTTCACCTCAGGTTGGATGTGCGGATGGTTAATCAGCCAATTAATTAATCAGTCTCTGGGATCCAGCTGCCAAGCCGATTTAGCCGCGTTTTTCTTCTCTTTGGTGGCTTAATGATGCTCACAAACAACTTTTCCTGTGGGCCGGGAGATGGACCCGCAGCAGCAAAAACTTGACGTCAGGAGCTTGATCTGCCCAGCCCCACCCGGCTGCCACGGAGGAGGCGCAGCTGTGCCAAGCAGAGGAGATAAACACTTGAAACGTGGGGTGAAGGAGGCTTCAAACATCTCTGCTGTCTGCAAAATAGATTCCTGTCTCCAGCTTCCTTTCTGAAAGCCACAGAGATCACAGGGAGACGCTCGGAACAGGTGGAAATCCGCGGCGAGACATTACTTATTCATAGCATAATGTGTAATCATTCCTGTAAAGCGCTGGGGTGGGAAGGGTCACTGTAATTCAGATGGATCCTGCTCACGTGTTTCCATGTCGGGATGGTGGAGTCTGGCACCTCAAGAAGGGTTTTTTTGGAAAAAAGCCGCTTCAAACGTGGTCCCAGATGAAGAGAAGAGCAGCTGCCTGCCCTGTCCCGGTGCAGAGGGGCAAAGTGGGCACTTTCTCTTGGAGACGTGTCTGTTAGGGCTGGGCAGCTTCACCTTGGAGGGGCCTCCTCAGGGCACAGTAGCCAAAAATTGAGAGGGAGCAGGGCTCTGTCCCATATTTCAGGGCTACCTGTAGGAGCTGAGAGATGCTGTGGGATGCACGTGGTCCCTGGGTGCTCCTCTCCCCGACTAGTGCTGCGAGCACCGGGGTGACAACCACGGGCTGCTGCCTCCATCCCACGGCAGCTGCGGTTCCTGTGCTCCAGCTCTTCCTTGGCCAAGTTGTTCCTCTTCAAAAATGGTGGCACAAAAAAGCCAGTGGGAAATGAGGCACGTTGTGAAAGGGGGAAGCCAGTTTGGTTAATCGATAGGAGATCAAATGCTCCTGGCCGGAGCTGCGTGGGCGCAATTACAGTTATGAGATTCGCGGGTAGTTATCACATCGCTGCTAATTAATTTGCTGTGTTACAGTGTCTGGCAAAGGGCTGCCGGCACGGAGTCTCCTGCAATAATTCACCCAACAGAGGAAATGAACCGTAATGGGAGCTGATGGACAGCATCAACGGGGAGCACTTCATCCCACGTGGGAATACCGCTGCATCCCGAGCTCCTCCTGAAGCTTTCACTGCAGCAGTGTCCCAAACAGCAGTGTGGAAGCAAGGAAACACCCTTTTTTTTTTTTTTTTTTTTTTTTTTGCCAAATTTGTGCTGATTTTTTGGGAAATCACAATTTATTTGCTCTTAGCACCTTTTACTTTGGAAATGCATCATAAACCGGAAGCAATGCTGTCGATCAGACACAGACACCTCTATCCTGCAGGCGGAAAGAAACGGTGGTGGAAGTGGGATCCCCCCAGCACAGCAAGGACAGGGGGCCGTGGGTGGCCTTGTGTCCTTCTGAGGTTGTCCAGGCCATGCTGGTTGCTGGTGTGGTCACCCAAGATGGGCACAGGGTGTCCATACCTGAATGTCGCCTCCTGGAGACAACTGCCCTGTGCAAGGTCACCTGTGTTGCACACGTGGGTCCTGGAGCATCCCGGCTCCTCGTGGCTCTCAGTGCACACCGGATTTTTAAAACAACAAAGGAACTAAGAGATAATTGATCCTGGATGCTCAAAGGATGACTGGGAACAGACTTTCCCGACAATCCTGCTCTTGCACATGTGGCCATGACCTCTCCAGGGCTCCTGTCCTGGCTGGGACCCCAGGCTGCTGCTGGCACTGACTCCTCCTGAACGGCCCCAGGCACTTCACAGGGCCTTGGAAAAACGCCTGGTCGGCTCCTGTCCGGAGCCAGGATCTCATTAGCTCACAATCAAATGTTAGGGCTGGTGCTGCATGTCTGATAGCATTTCTAGTGCTCCTGCCCTCCCTGGGGCTGGGAATTGCTTCTCCACCCAGAAGCAGAGGATGCACAGGGGCTCCTGTGGGAATTAGTACAGAGAAGGGACCGCGGAGCTTCCAGGGATGGGGCTGGAGCTTGGCTCGGAGTGAATGTAACCCTGGGGCACTGGGCCACAGCCATCCCAGGTCTCTGGGAGAATCTCCTCCTTCCACCCACTCCCAGAGGCTCATCCTTGCTCTTTTAATCAAACTGAAATACTTTCTGTGTGCCCTCAGATGCTGACAGCAGAGCTGTGGCATGCCACAGCCCAGGTCTTCAGGATAAACACAGGTCACTCTGTAAAGCTGGATGCTGGGGCTCTGCATCCCCTCAGTGCCACCCCCTCCCATGGGAAATCAGGCTGAATCAGGCTCCCTCCCTCCTGCAGGTTGTTCCTGAGCTCAGGTAAGTCATTCACAAAGTGGGCCCTGGGGAGATTCAGGCTGGACGGAGCCTTGGGAACAGCCAAGGTCCTCCTGCCTTCTTTTGTGTGCAAAATCATAAGGGGGGGGAGGGGGAGAAAAAAAAAAAAGAAGAAAAGAAACCAAATCAAACCCAACTAGTTCTTCAGCTTTATTTGGATGGAGGCCCAAAACACAGTCTGGCGAGGCCTCACACGGCGCAGATGGAAATCCTATCTGGGGCTACTGACTCACAGCACTAAAAAAACCCTGTTAGTCAACGTTCAAAAGGGCTGGAGCTCCCGAAGAGACTCTCCACAGGCCCCACAGGGATGCTCTGCTGGGGACTGCTGTGGCCAGGGAACTGTGCCCTGGGAGCTGCTCCCCCTGAGATGCTCCCAAGGTGATGGGTGTTGAGCGCTCGGAGCCTCGGCGGGGTAATGATGTGGCTGTTATCGACCGGGGTCTTCGCCTCCCTCTCTCCTCTTTACTGATTTCCCATCCCTCCCCGTGCACTGCGCTTTTTAATCCATCCAGGTCACGGCCTGCTTGAGTGGGGCCAGCCATGGGGTCAGCACTAACGATATGCTAATGAGGCTGGGGCAATCAATTCCCCCTAATCAGGCAATCGATCCCCACTGCAGGTGTTTCTGATCCTGGGCTGTGCAGGAGCAGCATCTGATTTTATTGTGGAGGGGCTCTTTGAAACCGCTTGTCACAGCGGAGCCAGACTTGGAGGAGACTTATAAGGCTTATAATAAAAAAGAATTAAAGAATAATTTAAAAAGAGGGTTTGGGGATTGGAGTATCCTTTGGAATCCAAGTGCTGTTTTGCTGGAGGGGCCTGCTATAAAATAGTGGATTTTCAGTTGGTTTTAGGTCTCCTGTCTCTCATAGTAGCCACAAGCGGATGCACAAGAGTGAGCAGGAACAGGGTGTTTGATCCCCTATAATATGTTTGAGCCCTCTAATAGATTTTAGTGTCAACTATTTTTAGCTCAGGGAATTTCCTGATGCTAATGTTGGCCCCCATCTCAGTGAGCTCCTCATTCACTCCTCCCTTCAGTTTTTTCCACCCGTATCGCCCTTGGATAAGGATTTCAACAGCTCAGCTGACATGGAAAAGCTATCCTCAGCTGGAGCAGGAACTGGCATTGCCATCCACAGGCTCGTTGGGATAATTAGAGGCATTGCTTTGGGCAAAACCCTCTCTCCAAAACATCCCTGCCCTGAATTATTCTGGGCAGCCCAGACTCCTCCATGGATCCACACAGACACGTTATCCAGGGCTGGGATCTGGTGTTCCCACTCAGCCGCTCCCCTTTACTCTAAGGGAAGTAAAATAAGCATCAAAACTGCAAGAAATGCACTTCAAAGCTGACCAGTGTTTCTCAAGTGACGGCCCCCGGGAGCAGAAGGAGCAGAGCAATCCCCGGGAGGAAGAAGAGCTGGCAGCACCGAGACTGGGAGCAGGGGATGGCCGGGGGTCCTGCAAAGGAGGTGACGGAGAAACCGCTCGCTCAAAGAACGTGGTGGGTGTCAGAGATGGAGGCAGCTCTCGGGGCGCATCAGGACTCCCCCACAGCGCAGCCGTGGCAGCACCCAGTGCTCGGGCTCGCTGCTGATGTTTGCTCCAAGTCTGGGGGAGGACACTCGGGGGTGTTCGTGTTACGGGCAGGTGAATCTTGTTGGACACGTTTTCCGGCGGGTCGATCAGTTCTGCACCTTTTTTCCCCCGATCAACCTGTCAGTGCCAATATTACCGCTAATGCCCAGTCAGCTAACGCAGCCTGAGCGGCCGGTCGTTAGCTGTGCTCCTGGGCTGATCCGGTTCCGCATCCTGGCATCCTCACCAGCATTCCCGGTGCCACGGGGCGTGCTCGTGCCTGCGGTGCTCAGCTGCCGGTAACCGTCGGCTGCTCCCGCTTCTGCAGGTGTTGCTCAGCAGCTCCTGCCAGCGCTGAGTCAGCAGATTCCTCACCCCAGATGAGTCAGCAAAAGCACCATCCACCCACCCA
>VZRE01012786.1:454843-468993 GCA_013396775.1 Cephalopterus ornatus | reverse complement strand
CACATGGTGATCCCAGCAGGGAGGGCACCAGACAAGAATTTGGCCCTGCAGGCACTCAATGGCAGGTGATGTTACAGCAGCATTGGTCTCATAACCACCCCTGGGGCTGGATTTACTGCTGCCATGCTGGGCTCTGAGGTCCCTGGTCACAGACCCAGTGGGTGCCACCTCAGCAGAAGCTGTAGGGCAGGTGAAGTGTGGGGTTCCCCAAACACGGGGGTCACTGCAGCCTTTGAGCTCTCCTGGCTCCCCTGCACAGAGCTGCACCCTCAGCTCAGCCCCTGCCCTGGCCAGAAAGCAATGGGGTTTTTGGGGTGCTGAGCTGGGCACAATCACGTCCCCTCCAGCACCTCTGTGCCATCCCCTGCCTGTGTGTCCATCCCCTCCCTCTGTGTCCATCCCCTGCCTGCGTCCATCCCCTCCCTTTGTGTCCATTCCCTCCTGCTTTCCTCCAGCATCCTTCTCCTGGGACTGGAATGTCCCTGGTCTGGTTGCAGCTTGTCACTGCCACCGGTTGCAGCCCACACTTGGCATTGCCCCTCTCAAGGTCAGGAGGAGCTTTGAGGTTATCTCTGTGCTCTCCCCAGGCTCCACTTTCCCACCACTGCTCTCCCTTCATCAGCAAGAAAACTGTCTTTTCTTAACACTTATTAAGCCCTAATTTTCATCTTATTCATTACTACCAAGTCATTAAGCTGGCCAGGAATTAAATGCGGTGAAATGAAAAGAATTGAAAGAGACTGAAGAGTTTGGGGTGGTTGGGTTATTTTTTAAAAGAGACCAGAAAATAATCTCCCAGGATTAAGCAGGTGAGAGTGACTAACCCTGCAGAAGGGCATGTAAGACTCAGAGACGAGGTTTCTAATTAAAAAGAGGCATAGAATGACCCCGAGGGGCATGTGTCTGCTCCTCCCTGCCCACTGAGGTGACAATGAGGACAGTGGGCACCGGTGGCTCCTGGGTGGTGGAGCAGCTCCTCCTTAACTTCTCTGCTCAAATAAAAGCCGCTGGCAGCGAGAAATGGGGGGCCCAGTGGACATTGTGAGGCTTCCAAAAATAGCCTCTGCTGAAATCACTGCTGTCAGGGCCAGACTAAGGCCTGGAGCTTTTATACGTATGTTCAAACATGTATATTTAGGGAATATTTAGTGATATTATTGAATATATCAATATGTTAGCTATAAATGTGCTAATACATTAATATGTTTAGGGTATATATTTATATATTCCATTGCTTTCAGGAAACAATCTTAGACCTTCAGGGCTATCGACCAGCCCTGCTGAGCATTTGCTCCAAGGATGGCTCTGGCAGCTGAGTGTGCACGTGGCATTTATGGAATGCTTTGAAATCAAATCTGGTAAGTGTCTGTCCTGCCCTCCTCTTCAAGTATTTGATATCCTGCTGCTCCTGTGCCCCCAGGGCTCCTGGCAGAGCCTTGGGTCAGCTCCTTGCTCTGGGAGGTGATCTTTCATCCAGGAGGTGCTCAGAGCTTTGAGGAGGCCTGAACTCCATGGGTGACCTGAGCATCCCGCTCCTCGAGGAGCCCATAATATCCCAGTTCCCAAACCCGTTTCCCACCTGGGCTTTGCAAACTGGAGGGATCGGCTGCTGCCTGGGCGTGTCACACCAGCCCGTAGCTTTTTCTATTGTTGTTTCCTCAGACTGAATTAAAACAACAGTTCTACAGAGCAATGTCAGAGCTGCCAAAGGAATCCCATCTCTCTGGTGGCTTCATTAGCGCCAGTGCCTCCAGTCAGCAAAGTCACAGGGCTTTATTAGAGCGTGGTGGGTTTTCTTCCCTCGCCCTGGTGCATGCAGAACCCTCATTAGTGGCGAAGATGGAGCACTAAAGAGTCCCGTTAAGTTTCCATCCAGACTTGTTTCATCTCTTCCTTTCCTGACACGATGCCCCATCACCTCCAGTTTCACCGGTATCTCTCATCAGCACTCCTCACTTCCTGGCCTGAACTGGTGTGACTGGTTTTCACCCCAGCAGGGTGGGAAGCTCTGAGTTCCCGGAGTCCTGGTTTAGCCGGTACCCAGCGGGTTGGGGTTTGTTTCCAACCTGCCACTTACAGCCCTGCTTCACATTCTACACATCCCTGGTTGAATTGTGACCCTGCCAGTCTCCTGTTCATTTTTGATGCATTCGGGATCGTAAGAGCCTGTTATTTTATGATGGATTAACGACGCTGTATTTGCTTTTAGCCTGTTTTATGGTGCCCCGAGTGCCTTGGCCATAACTCTTCTGTGTATTTGTTTTATTATCCCAACAGGCTGCTCAGGGAGATTACTGTGAAAACAACCCACTTTCCCCACTGGCTGCTCCCCTGGGGAGGCTGGAGGAGAAATCCCACCCCAGATGAGGCACAGGCCCATGGCTCAGCTTGCCTGTGCTTTGGGAATACTGCTTTGAATCTGGGCACTGCGGGCTGGGTGTGCTGGTTGTGAGGTAGGAGCTGCCTGGGGAGGGAGAGAGGGGATGTAGGAAGTCTTAGTTGCTTTAATTCAGTGTTTCTCTCAATGCATCCATTCACCCTTGTGCAGGGCTTGGTGTGGGCGTTACCCTGGAGGAAGAGGAACTGGAGCAAGGAGCCAAAGGGCTTGGGAGAGGAGGTGAGGAGCTGTCACTGCTGCAGGTCACATCCACCTCTTGTCATGCCCGCTGCTGGGTACAGGTGTGCTGCTCCTGAGACAGGCTGTGCATGCAGGTAAGGTTTCCCTGGAAGGTAAACACAGGCTTGGGGTTCTCCCCATCTCTAGGGATGACCTTGGGGGTAGACCCATTCCCATACCTATCCACCACTCTGGCTCCTCTCCCTCCTCCCCTCTCTGGACAGCTCCCCTCTGTCTCACCTCCACTCTCCTTTTCAGTGGCATTGAAGTATCTAAGTGCTAATAATCCACATTAGCACCTTTGGCTGTGGGTTTCAGTGCCAAGGGCCAGATTACGTTTCAGCTGAGAGCCTGGCTCCTCATTTCCAGTAGCAAAGATCAGCTGGGAACTTCAGGGGTTAGAGCAGTGGGTTGGAGGGGGAGACAAGAAATGAAAGAGGAATATAAACATGAAAGTCATACAAAACAAATAGCTGGCAGTAATTCCATTAAATCAGACGTTTTTAAAAGGAAATATTAAAATATTAACTATGTAATTAAGTATTTATTAATTAAAAAGGAAGCCAAGCCGCATTAAGCTGAGCAAAGCCCAGATCATGTGCAAATTCTTGTTTAGCTCAGCTGCCAATTCAATGGGCCCTAATTCTGGCTCCCAGGGCCTTGGACTCCGTGATGTCAAAGAGACAGGGAAGCAGATTCCTGATGAAGCTGGAAGGACCAAAATCCCCTCAGCATTTCCATTTTCCTGCCCTGCCGAGGTAAGCCCATGTTGGCTTTTCCAGTGGCTCCTTCCTGCAGAGCCCCACAGCTGCCCGGGGAGCTCAGCCAGCAGCAGGGCCACAGGCAAAGGGCAGGGTGATGGTTTCCCTGGCTGGGCATCACTGCCATTCCTCCAGCTTTTCGGCAATTCCTCCTTTGGTGGCATCCAAGTGTGCTGGGACCATGCACTGCTGCCCTTGACCTCCTGAAAGACAGGAGCTGGGTGTGGAGGTGAATCACCGAGTCACAGACCGGGACGTCTCAGCAACTGGTTTGGGGGAGACCTCGGTGTCCCCCTGCGAGGAGCTGGTGTCACCAGACCTGTGACTTGCGTGGCTGGGGCTGGTGCCAGGGTCACATTGAGCTCTCCCAGCCCAGTCCTGGGGAGCGTGGGCTGTCTGGTGCCTGTGACAAACTCATCTGTCATGGAGTGAGGGCCATGGGCTGCGAGACGCTGCAGAAGAGAGAGAATTAAAGAGGGAGAGAGAAAGAGCAATCAATACATTATTTAACAGCGGGAATGCAAATGACAAAAAATTAATGAGGCCTCTCCCCCCACACACACACCCCTCCCCCAGCCCTCCTTTGCTGTAAGATTGCTGACAAATTCTCTGGAAAATATCAAAACAGCCGGAGGGTGTAACCTGCCAGAGTGATGCACCATTATCTATTATTGATGGAAACCTTGACAAGTTCCCTTTAAAAAAGGAGAGAGAAAGGGAGGGAGAGAGAGGGGGAAAAAAATTGCATCTAATCTTTGTTTTAAAGCTACAGTTGCTCATTTTTCTCTTCCCCGAGGGCGGCCGAGCAACAGAAGTTGTCACTGTGGTGTCACCTGGCGTGATGTTCCCTGAGCCCCGGCGGCCTCCGGGCTGGGCTGGGCTGGCAGGGAATCCACGGGGTGCCAGTGTGCATATGGAGGAGGAATATTTGTTTCTTCTCCTGTAAAGAGTCTTTTAAGCCTCGTTTAAAGATGAAATAGGGCTGAGCTGGCAGAGATGGCACTGGGGATTGTGTCTGGGGAGAAGCTGGGGGCTTGGGGTAAGAGGGAGGGAGCAGATGATCAAAGCACGCCACAGGGTAAATCCAGGAGGAGAGACCGGCTGTGGGACAGGAGGAGGAGGAATTCCTGGTAGAAAAAGTGACTGGGGGGGAAGAATATCCAGCAAGTCCCTGAGGCATATCAAAACCACTCCTGAGCAGCAGAGAGGCGAGACCACGTTTGCCAGCACAGAGCCACTATCAAACACGCTGGCGAGTGACACACTGCAGGGATTAATACTTAATAAATGTCACTGGCCTCCTGACAGCTCCTGTATAATCCTCCTCTCTGGCCTCTTACAGCAAACCAGCAAAACCCTCTAAATAAACCAGGTGGAGCAGGTGGTCCTGTTGTCCCATCACCCTGAGCCAGACGTGACTTGTCCCCCCTCCCATGAGTGCCGCTGTCCCCCTGCCACACAGGAGGCAGCTGAGCTGTGCTGGCTGCAGACCCCCCTGTCCCACCATCCCTGGGAATGCTGTCAGCTGCAGGCTGCTGGGACAGGCTGACGCAGCTGATGCTACAAGAGCCCCCTAGCATGGCAGAATCCTTCCCTCCATCCCTCTGAGCCCTCCCTGAGTACCCCCCTGGCCCTGAATTTATAACCTGCTTTGTCTCTGCTGTGCTCATGCTGACTCACCTTGCTGCCAGCTGGATGTGCAGCCCTAAGGGAGGGAGCATGGCAGTGTGCTCTCAGATGATCCACAGTATCCATGCCCAGGTTTCCTTGTGCCTTGGTTTCTTGAGGCACAGGCTCTCACTTTGAGGTCCAGGATGAAGGACACACCGTGGGTGCCAGGTATTATCATTCACTGTTGCTTTTTTTATAGGTCCTCAAGTGTATTTGTCTCATCTCACGGCCAAGTCCCTCAAGGATGCTTACGGGATCTATTCCAGGCAGATGCTGAAATCCAGCTCCTGTTTCCCCATCAGTAGCTCTAGGCCTGTCCTCAGGCTATTTAATATGAAGTTGTTGGAGGTGCAGCAATTACCCCCAGGGGTTTATTTCTCCACCCCACTGTCCTGTCTTCAGCAGACTCCATACCAGAGACCTCAAAGGTACAAAATTCTGGGCAAGGCAGTTTGTATCTTATTAAATGTGATGCTGACAAACCAAACTGTTGTTCCAGTTTATGCCCACTGGCATTGTGGATCCTGCTGAACTCCATGTTCCCATGAATCCTCATGGAAGGACGTCCTGAAGCTTTGCCTGTTCTTGGTTTGAAGGGTACCACCCTCTAAGCACATTGAGTGTCTCCTGTTCTGGTGTTGCAGGGGCTAATCTGTGCTCCCAGGCACCTCCTCTACACCAGCCATTGCTTTATATGCCTCTGCCATGCCCTCCTCATCTTCACCTCTACCCCATTCACTCTTCTTCTAAAACTAAATAGTCCTAAATTTTTTTAATCTCTTCTCATGGATTATTGATACTATTTGTTGCCCTTCTTTGGATCTTTTCCATTTCTGCTCTGTGCTGGCTGAGATGACAGGGTGATGAGCAGACTCTGCTGAAGGTGAAGTTTATGAAGTCACAGCAATATTTGCAGGTTTGCTGCCTCTCCCTGCGTTGTCCAAACCCTCTGGCTCTGGGAAAGGGCAGCTTCTTCCCACTGCATTCTACAATCCTGGACCTGCTTGCAGCAGAACCCAGGCTGCTTATCTCTCAGGAAGACCCCATCTACCAGCAGAAGGATCTGTGGTTTTCTCTGTGTGTTTGCATTGGAGCTGTCACAGCAGTTGAGATCTGCAGTCATGTTTCTCTGCCTCTGCTCCTTATTGAGTTCTCCTTGGTTGCTCAGCCACCTCTGGGACTCACAGTGCTATTTTGAGTCCCCCCAGGTCTTGTTGCTGCACAGTCCAGGGCCTCTCTGGTCCCTCCAGGCACAGAAGTGATGTCCCTGCTCCACGTGGTGCCTTGGCAGCATCCCTATGTAACAGGGAGCAATTGTGTTCCCCTTCCTTGCCTCGCTCCCTCCAGCTCTCTCCCAGCACATCCACAGCCTCAGCAGCAACTTGTGTTTGCGAATCCAAACCCACAGGGGGGTGCAGGCTCCTGTTTAACTGAGGAGATGGCCCAATTTATACAAAATCATTGGGGTCTTTGGGAGATCTTCTAAACCTGGGAGATGGCAGGCTCTGTATGTCCTGCTGCTGGGGGTTCCTGTGGGGAGCAAACCCCTCTGCCAAGGGGTTGTCCCCACCTGACCTTCTCACTTGGATACTTTATTAGTTAAATCAGTAATTTTTTTTTGTTATTGGAAGGTGACTGGTCTATGAATCCCTGATTTTATCCCTTGGATCTCCTTCAAGATGGAGTTTGGCTTTTACTGCTTTTCCATGTTGCTGCGGGGATTATTTTATTCCTGTCGCAGCCATGGGGAGATGAGTCTTGGTGTCCATCTGAAATGTTCTGCATGCTGGGTTTTCTACCATGCAGACTGCAGCTGTGTCAGTTTTATCAGAAACAGAGCTAAACCCTGTCCACCTTTAAGCTGGGGAGAAAACAGAATTTGGTCCCATGGTAATTGTACTGAAGGCTGAGTGACCTGCAGGAGTGCAGGGGCTGCTCTTACTGAGAGATCATCTGTGTGCCTCTTCTTCCAGGCAGGAGATGCAGGAGAACTGGGGCTGGCTGTGCCCACCCATCACATCCCCAGTGGGCCGTGCTGTGATCCCGGGGCTCCAGCCAGGGGACACAGGCCAGCCTGGAGAGCTGCCTGGTCACAGCTCCCTGGGCTGTCTGGCTGCTTTGGGGCACTCCAGTTAGATGTGCAGAGGCAGACAGGGGCAGAATTCATGTTTGTGAGCTTTGTGCCTTCTCCAGAGCACCTTGGAGCTTCCATGGTTAATGGAGATAAGGCTCTGAGATTCCAAACCCTCCATCTCACCACAGTTTTTACTTTTTCTCCTTATTTCTCAGTCAAATGCAGCCACCCCTAAGCACACAGGAGGCATCCCCCTAATCCCACAGCCTGCAGGGAAGCACTGAAACCCAAAAGAAGCAAGACAGGGTAACAAAGCTGGTAACAGCAATTAGAGACATGATTGCTGAGACAGGGCTGCCAAAGGAATCCAAAGAATTCAGAAGCTCCAGCTCCTGCAGTGGGACCCCTCAGCCCAGGTAGGCAAACACTCAGCGGACAAGAAATCAGCGTTTCATGGAGCTGAAGGTCACCCTTGGGCCAGCTGTGGGGGGACAGAGAGCGGCCACCACGGTCACCATGGTGCTGGAAATGTCATGTCCAGCCAGAGCATTAGTTTTACTTTTCCATTGTCTGCTGTGCTAAAGAAATCTTTGTTGGCAAATGGACTTCATGGGAAGTTTATCTCCCTGCTGCTGACTTCGTGCAAAAAAAAAAGAAAAAAGAAAAAAGAAAAGTAAAAAGAAAGAAAGCAATAATAGAAAGAATCCAACATAAATTCCCAGGAGGAATCAGGAGGTCAAGTTTAAAAAAAAACAAAAAACTAAAATAAAGGAAAGAAGAACAAACTACACCAAACAACCCATCAGCACGGGCTTGACGATGCAGAGAAGTGCTCTGGGCTGAGAAATAATGGTTTGAAGTTTGCATCATTATCAGGGGGACGTGCCCCACATTTACAATGCTCTCTGAAATGTATCAGGGCTTGTGTGGTGTAATGGGACAGACGTGGGGGTGGGCCAGACCCTCCTTCAGGGCCAGAAGGGCCAAGACGAAGCCTTGCACGAGACATTGCAGCTCATCACCCTGCACGCTTCCGAGAGGGACCTCAGAGGGGCTGGGTGAGAATCGCTGGTTTGTCTTCGTACTGGCTGCCGGGCTGATTGCTGTGCTCATTAATGAGATCCAGAGGTACCCGTGCCTTTCCTGTCTGATTGCAAAGGTGAAAGGGCCATCTTACAAAAGGGGGAACTGAGGCACAGAGAGGCCAGCCTGCCCCAAGTTATCTTTCTGCACGGAAAGTGATGCCCCTCCACAAGCAAATGCCTTCCCTCTCTCCTGTGCACATCCTTTGTGCCGGTGCCACTCACTGTTCGGGGGGAGTGCTGCCTTTCCCAAGCCTGGATCTTCAGGATTCAGCACATCTCAATCCCGACCTGCCACAGGCTCGTTTATTCAGTGCTGTGCTCCCCAGGTGGATTTGCCAACACAGCTCGTTCCTGCCCTGCAAGACCTCTGCTATTTCAAACCATGACGGCCTGCATCTCCCCCCGCTCCCCCAGGTTTCTCTCCCCCATCCTTCCTGCATCTGCTGTCAGCTGTACAGACAGTGTGGTGCTTCAGCCACGTGGGCAGGTGACACTTGGCTTGGGCACAAGGTCTCCCCACCTGGGATTGGCAGAGAGAGGAAATCTAGGCTGTCACGTCCAATTACATTTTTCCCTGGGTGACCTTTGTTTCCATAACACAATTTTTATTATTTGACGTTGGAATATTGATTTTCATTTCCTATTTTGATTTCTTTTCGTTTCACTCTTTCCTGCAGGGAGTGACTTGGTTCACCTTCAGCATCTGCTTGCTCTGTAGTGTGAGGCAGGAAGGGTCACTTGTCCATGGAAAATGACCTGGAAGAAGAGCAAGGTTTTAAGGAGCACTTGTGTATGGGCTTGGTTTGTTTCCGATGGGCCCTTTCATCTCGTCCTTCCTGAATATCCCCTGGCTATGTGGTAAATTGTCTCCCTCTCCAGGAGGTCCTTCAAAGAGGTGGATGGGAACAGGTCTGGGTGTGGAGCTCCTCCTCAGTGCACAGAGGCTGGCCCAGGTCTGTGATGCAGAGTGGCACTAGCTGATGTTCAGCCTGTCCTATGGGGATGGACTTGGCACCATCTGTGTCTCTGGGAAGATGCCCTCAGAATTTGCAAGTGGACCTTCCCACTGCTCCTGTCCTCAGCACACAGACTCCAGAGCCAGAAGGCAGAAAGGTCAGGACAGGCTCCAGAGTCCCTTCTCAGAGCTCCTTTTACTCCTCAGGGCCAGCAAAGATGGACTGTGATGTGGTGAGCAAAGTCAGCAGCTGCGCTTCGGCCATGCACAGCAAAGGTCTTTATTGAATTGCCTGCCATTATCCCAATAAGCCCCAGGAGGATGAGCTATTGATGTGAACCTCCACGTGTGGGGAGGTGAAAGGACAGCCAGATGTCTGACCACTGAGGAAGTGCTGACAGAAACACCCTGGAGTACCAGACAGCTTGTTAGCTTATATATATTGTTCTGGGGATTCACATGTTTATGTTTCCGCTGTGAAATATAGTTCCCAGAAGAGGGAAAAGATTAAACCAGAGAAAGAACATAGCCTTTTCTCCTTCTACCTTCACCTTCCTAATTACTTTAAATGTGCAAAGGGTTTGTCAAAAGTTGTTTAATCTCTCTCTCAGTTTTTCTTTTTAATAATCCCAGGGCTTGGAGTTCTTCTCAGCCTTCCTTCTCAGATCCACCTCATCCTCCTGTGGCAGTGTGAGGCCAACAATTTTTTTCCTATTTACTTCATGAAAGACTAAGAGAAGGACATATTGAAAATCTTCACTTTAAGCTGCCACTTTAACAGATATGAAAGTGCAATTTATTTATTTTTTTGGGTAAATCCCCACTAGTCCCAGTGTCCTGGCAGGGGCATGTGCTCATGTGGCCAGGCAGTGGCTGAGGATTTGGACTGAGATTTCCTTTGTTTGGTGTTGGCCTCTCATCTCTTCCAGATATTTGTCTGAGGAACAAAAAAAAACCCCAAAACAAATCAAAGGTCTGTGACCAAGCAGGGAAGGGATCAAGGTGTTTTAAGGTTGGGAGGTTGCAATAGGACAAAGAGCAATGATTTCAAACTGAAGGTGGGTCAATTTAGATTATATATAAAGAAGGAATTGTTTACAATGAGGGTGATGAGGCTCTGGCACAAGTTGCCCAGAAAAAAAAAGCTGTGGATGCCCCATCCCTGGAAGTGTTCAAAGCCAGGTTGGACAGGGCTCTGAGCAACCTGGTCTGGTGGAAGGTGTCCCTGCTCGTTTCAGGGGGGTTGGAACGAGATGACCTTCAAAGGTCCCTTCTGACCCAAACCATTCTATGATTCTCTCATTCCTTGTCCCACCTCAGACAGAGTGAACCCACCCGCTGCCCGGGCCGGGGTCTCTCTGCTCCTGCTCCCCCTTTTTGGTGCTCAGATGCTCAGAGGTCAGTGTGTGCCTTTGTGGAGCATCCTCATGGCTGCTTCCTCGGGATAACCACTGCCGGGATTTTCTCCTCGCACTGGAGGCTTTGCTTGGCTCAGGCTTGCGACGGGCGGGGGGGTTCAGCGACGGCCCCCCCAGCCCCATGTGCCGGCATATGCTGCCCTCTAGAGTCAGCACCCGAATTCCGCTTTTTTAAAAGAAAAAGCTGGTAGAAAGCAAGTCCTGTCCCTCATGTGTCAGAGTAGAAGAACCAGTGAGAACTCCCCTCACGGCTCGGCCGTGAGACCCCTCGGGGGGACCAGCCCCACGGCCACGGGGGATGCACAGGGGGAACCCACGTCTGCCCCATCTGCCCAGACCACCAGCTCTCCAAATAACAACTTGTCTCTCTCTCTCTCCAGCACACAGAGCTCCAGGGTCTGTCACACAGCTGGGATCAGCCAGGTACCGCCAGCTGCTGCACCGAAAAAAACTAAACACAGACCCTTCCTCAGGGAGGTGAAAGTGGGGTTGAGACCCAAATCAGTATCTCCCATCTGCCCATTTTTGCTCATAGGAGCTTTGGTGCAGCCCACATCAGTATATATTTTTCCAGGTGACTGACACAGAAGCTCTGTCCCTTTCTGCATCACTCCTCTGAGCCTCTCACCCAGGGGGTGTCCCCCACGATCATGCTGTCCTCTTTTCCTTCCCTGAACAAGTCCTCTCCTCCCCTATAAACTGTCATCTCACTCCTATTCTTTCTGCCTCCAAAGACCTCAGAGGGTTTACAGCCATTAAGAGAGGTGAGAATCTTGTCCTTTTGCTTCAGTGGTTTCCACTTATTTTTTTTTTTCAACTCTTCTCTGGGGCAAAACTTTCCACCCCACAAGGTGGTGGCAGGGGCACATCGGGTCGCTGTGGTGTGTTTGTCACTTGGGGATCTTCTGCACATTGAATAAGGTCTTTCAGGGAGCTCGCTGTGTCTTAACCAAATTGTGACCACCCTGACCAGTGATGTTACCATGTCCAGAAGGCATCCAGAAGGTAGTTGGCTAAATTGTACATAATCCTAGTTACTCTCCGCTTCTGAAACCCACTTGAATAACTTGTTTGGGGGTGAAGGGCCATCATCTCCTGGCATTTCTGCGGACATAAACCCAGCATGACCCCAGTCCTGATCCCACAAACTAGAGGAAAGCAGGAGAGCAGTGCTGGGGCGGGAGCAGCTCGGGATTTGGGAAGAGCACTAGAGGGCAGGAGAGCTCTTCTCTAACTGCACATCTCGATAGTCTTGTTAGTATTTCTTGCACAATTTCCCCTGTTCAGTGGGTCAGTTGTAAAGTTCAGTGACTCACTGCAGGAAATGACCCTCTGGGGCTGCAGTTTATGTCTGCTCAGCACCGGTGGGCAAGGCTGAGGCAGAATCCATCGGAGGGGTTTGCATGTAGAGACTAACCACCTGGAGTGCTGCTGGCAGCTTTCCTGCCAGGGAGTTTCTCCCCAGCGAAGAAATATTTGGGGAAGGAGGCTCCAGTTGTTGCCCCACACACACACACACCTGCCGTTCCTCTTGCTGCAAGGTGAAGTTTTAGCACTGTGATCTCATCTGACAGCAAAGCAGGTATCCAGCATATTCTTCTCTTCTTCCTGATGTAGCATCTGCACCTGAAAAACTGGCTCTTTGTAGGGTATTTCTTGTACCTCTTGAAGGTAACCAGCTGCTGTCATCCTCTTTCCTCTATCCCCATCTTGCAGCAAGAACCATCCCCATGGGATCTCTAACCACTCCGTAACAGCCCAAAAAGTCACATCTCTCTTCACAGGTCTCCTTCTGCTCTCCTGGCCATGGCTCTGTCCATAACAACATATTTTTCCCCAGCTGACTCCAGGGGATATTCAGAAGCATCAGGTTTTCCCAGCGTTGCGAGTTACATCTTAATGCAGAAAGCACCAGAGAAACTCCAGCATCCCCCGGAAGGCAACACACCATGGGCACAACGGAGCTTTTTATATCAGAGGCTGTGAAAAGACCTTCCAATTTAGTAGCTGTTCTGTTCATATCTCACATTATTGCACACACACTCCCTCTTCCTTGCCCAAGTCTGAAAAGCGGAGGGTGTAAGAATAGCAGCTTCTTACTTCATCTGTCTGCTTCCTGTGTGTACTGGCAGTTGGGTCTGCTCTCATTAGCATCACCCTCGGCAGCTCCTCCTTACTATCGCTCACTAATACGGGTGAGTCAGCACAGCTCAGCGTGGCTACAACAGCCACCATTTACATCTGTGTGAGCGAGGGAAGAGCCTGCACCTAAATCTTCTTCTGTTAGATTTATTAAGCAAATGCTCTCAGGAACTCTCCACGAGCCTCTCAACGAAGCAAAAAAAAAAAAATTAGTGAGAGAAAAATGCATAGTCTACCTCTTAGACATTTCCTCCTGCAGCTTGTGCCGAGCCCCGGGGTGTGTGAGATGTTTAAACAGTCTGATGAAGTCACTTTAAAAGTTGTGTCTAAAGCTGACAAAAATAGCAACCTCGTGAATGATTTATTTCATAAGGGAAGTAAACAGCTTCTGACAGATCACCAAGCTTCAGGCATTTATTGGGCTGTAGCACAGGGTGCTACCTGCAAGTCACGGTACTGCTGTGAAATTTGACCCTAATTAAGTTGTAGGAATGACTTGATTTTCATATAGGACCATAATTCTTTTATTGTTGCCTAGGGCCATCCCCACTGGCTCTGCTGTTGATTTCCTCTGGAGTGAACCTGCTTGTCCCCAGAGAGCTGCCACTGCTCCCTGGGCTCAAACTAAAGCAACTGTGTTAGTCAGGATGGCAAACACAGAGCTGAGGGTGTCAGACAGCCAGGAATGGGAGTGGGAGTGGGAGCACAGTGCTGTGGGACTTCCAGGAGCTGTTCTGGGCAACCCGGGGTCACACTAGCCACAGTTGCCCTGAGTGTGGATTTGGACTGTAGCTCTTCACAGAGAGTTATCAGACATTGGAATGGGCTGCCCAGGGAGGTGGTGGGGTCACCGTCCCTGGAGGTATTTAAGAAGAGATTGGATGTGGCACCCAGTGCCATGGTCTAATAGACAAGGTGGTGTTGGGTCAAAGGTTGGACTCGATGATCTCAGAGGTCTTTTCCAGCCTGGTTGATCCTGTGATTCTGTGTTAGGTCAAAGGTTGCACTTGATGATCTCAGAGGTTTTTTCCAACCTAGTTGATTCTGTGATTCTGTGCTAGGTCAAAGGTTGGGCTCGATGATCTCAGAGGCCTTCTCCAGCCTAGTTGATTCAGTCATTCTGTGATGCTCAGGAAGTTCCGCCTGAACATATGGAAAAACTTCTCCACCGCTCACAGGAACGGGTTGCTCAGAGACGACGCGGAGCCTCCCCGCTGGAGGTAACCCAGACCCGCCCGGGCGCCACCTTGCTCCGCATTCTCCGTGCGCCACCCTGCCCGAGCAGGGGGGACTAGGGTTACGCTTCGCTCCCTTCCCCGCTCAGCCATCCCGGGATTCCGGGATCCCGGGACGCGCGCCCGGCCCGGCGCGGCCCCGCCCCTGCAGTAGCGGCGGTGCCCGCGGGGCGGCGGTGCCGGGGCGGTGCC
>VZRE01012786.1:366547-454229 GCA_013396775.1 Cephalopterus ornatus | reverse complement strand
CATTTTCCCCATTTTTTCCCTGTTTTTTTCCTGATTCTTTTATTTTAATTTTTGCGTTCCTGCACCCCTTCCGTCCTCCCCGTGCAGCCGAGCATCAGCGCAGCCGGGCGTTGCAGCGCTTTTGGGGCCTACACGCAATGATTAATTTCAACTTCTCCCAACTTTCCTCCTCTGGTGTCTGTGCAGGATGAGAAAAGACGAGTCCGTAGGCAAATGTCAGAGGGGACTTGCTCATTTTTTCCCTCTTCCTTGCTAAGCTCTCCCTTCTGCTTGGGGTGCTTATGAGAGCCAGGGGAGGCTGCTGAGATTCCTCCTGCTCTCACAAGGAAACGCTCAAGCACGGATCATATTGTCTCTCTGTGCTTCTGGAGTCGTGCCTGGTTCTCAGTTGTCACTTTAGATGGTTGAATGCCCATGTTTTTCTCCGTAGTGGGAGTAGTACGTTTAAGAAGATTCAATTAGTGTTGTGCAAATCAAGCGGCGAAGTTACGTAGTTTAATTATGTTGCATTTAATTAGCAGAGAAAAATCAATGCTGTTTTGTATTTTTATTGTAAGGCGGCTTCCTTCTGGGGAAGGCAGGGCAGCAGCCTGAGTCGGGATGAGGGAAGCACAGCATTCAGGCTTTCCAGGACAGCAGCCACCACGGGTGTAGGAAAAATTCCTGTTTCCGAGGAGCGGAGTCGGTAGCAGCGCGTTCTGGTTTTGATCATTCCACCCGGGTTTGCTCTGGCTCCTGCGCTGCACCGTGTGTGAGCGTGTTCTCCAGTGATGCGGGTTCTGGAGCGGCCTCGGGGGATGAGCAGACTGGCTGCCTGGCAGCCGCCTTCTCCGTGGAGAACATCGGCATGTTTCCAGCTCTTCGCGCTGAGTTACTGTCTAACAAGTGTGCATCGCATCACGGGACAAATGTTACTCCAGAAATATCTCAGGTTAATCTGATGCACGATGCCTTACATTGTAGCACCACGTAGCGCTTTGCCCTGGCTGCGGATTTTTGCTCTGCGGCTCTGGCTGCTCTTTCCCGTGCTTTTCCATGCTTCCCTGCCTCCACTCATCCTTTACTCCAGTGAGTAAGGAAGGTGTTAGCAGAGTACACAGACCTGGGGCCAGCTCAGGAGTAATTGCCACTTGTTTATGCTGGAGGTGAATTTGGCTTGGGATTTAGTAACTGTAGACAGTAATTACAGACTTATAAATAAGTGATCACGTTTTGTTTATTCGGGCACAGTAAATAACCCTGTGAGAATAGTAAATACAACTCCACACGGGCGAGGCAGCGTGGAGAGTTCAAGCACAGGAAGATGACTCTGTAGACACACACAAACGCAGAGTGGTTCCATAAACAGTAGAACAGAAAGGCCAAAAAATACCGTATAAATATAAATACCCTATAAAATACCAGGTAATACCAATAAAATACCGTATAAAAATCATGCGCCGCTCAGCTTAGAGACCAGGCACGCTGAGCTCCCACTGAAAAACTCCAGGATCACGCAGGATCCATCCCCAGGTCGGTGCTGTGAGTGTACAGCTGGAAGATGCAGTGGGTGAAGCCTCGATGTGGAGGCATTTGTTCTAGTGGGTGTCTGTCGTAGTGATGACTTGCTGAACAAGAGAAACTGTAAATCTGGGAGCCTGTCCTCTTTCAACTGCTTGTACTTTCATTTCTTTAAAAAGGATATTTAAGAAAAAAAAAATCCAGTCCAGATATAAACGGGAGGAGAAGAGGCAGGGAGGGAGGGCTGAGAGCCAGCTGTTCCAGTGCAGGAGTGTCTCCGTGGCTGTTTCTGAGTGTTTGAACTCCTGATTGACACAAACAGTTTGTTAACAGCGTCACCGAATAAACACAGCCTGGAATACCACAGTAATTCTGGGATACTGTTTGTCAAAACGTGTACAGTAGCAGAACAAAGGATGGGGAGTCATGGAACAAATGCTGTGAGGTCTAAGGTCTGTGCGTTTGTGTACGTTTGAATTTGTTTTTCTTATGGGAGCAGAAATTCATGCATAACGCATTATGTTGTAAATAAAATAGGCTCCTGCCTGATCACAAGCCATCGTGACAAACTTTGGAATAGGCTTGGCTTTGGTTTGACTCGTGTGTCCATCTAGGCAGGCTGCTGGGAAAAATATGTTATCCCTTACAGAGTTAGGCCCCCAGAGATCTTGCATCCATCTGCTCCCCGGGTCCTTAACTGAAACACCTTGTTGGCACTCAATAAAAGACAACAATAAATGATTAGAGATAGCAGCTACCATCCTGTCCATGAAGAAAGAGCAGACAAAGCTCCCTCTGGAGCCTCTCAGTGCTGCTGTTTAATCAACAGAAGGGTCACTGTAGAGCAATTCAGAGCTCTGCTTTGGAGTGAAGGGCAGCCATCTGGTAACGTAGAATAAGACGGTATATTTTGGTTTAACAAGTGTTAGAGCCCCTGTTTCGTTAGGCTCCAGCCAGGAGTCTTCCAAATACTTTTCCAAAGCAGAACCCTCATTGACTTGAAGAGAAGGAATGGCTGTTGGCTTTTCTGTGCTCTAGAACTGTGACTTTTTGTCTTCACTTTCAGAAAATATTTGCTCTCACCCTTTTGATGTGAAATCCAAAATAGGGATGCCAAGAAAGAGCGGAGAAGGTCACAGATTCTGCTTGGGTTTCCTGTTACCATGGCAATGCATGAATTCCTGTATTTATTTACCTGATGGATTACATGCTCCAGGGAATTGAACTACTCTGCATCGTTCAGGGAGAATAAGGGAGCAGACAACATCAGGTCTGAACCTAAAGCTCTTGGTGAAGCAAGTCCATTCAAGAATGCCCTTTATTAAAACCAAAGAACATATGGGTGCCATATTTTGAAGGTTTATTCTACTTGGGGGTTTCAGCCTTAATCTTGTAATTTCTTACAGGGTTTTCATATCCCTTGTGAACTTGCTTTTCCAACAGCTGTCTGCTAAAGGTTGTTTAAAAAAACTGGTTTGAATCTTAGCTACCAGGAGTGCAGGCAGTCATCTCAATTCTGCTCAGGATTTGACTGAATGTATTTGTTCCCAGTAGACCAAAAATGCTGTGGGCTTCACCTTTGGCTTATAAGCACTTGCCTGATAAGCAAATTCACCTCAAAATCTCATCCTTTAGTACTGGTGGGATAAACATCTAGGGCTAATCCCGGGAGAACTCTGTTCTTAAGGAAAATGGCAAAAATAGCGGACACAATTCAGGAGGTCAGATTATTCCCATCTTTATAGGAACTTAATGCTTATCCAAAGTCCTCCAGGCGAGTTTATGTGATTCTGAATTGTGCATCTGCAAATGTTTTTGTATTAACGTGGAGTTTCCCGGGGATCTTGTTTTTGTGGAGGATATATTTTAAACTGTCGTCAACAATGGTTTTGTGGAGAGGCAAAATACAGGTGCAAGAAGATCGCTGCTTAGTGTGTTTTTCTACAAAATGGCACAAAGAGAATTTGGCATCTTTTGTAAGCCATCATGGGCTTAACAGGTGTTGTGTTGCTTTGGGACTGGCGTGTTCCGAAACGCAGCCTGCGGGATAACTGCTGCGGGATTGGGATGGTCAGAGAAGTTGTAAGAGGGAAGTGGGCAAGGACTGGAGAAAAACCAGACAGCTGAAGGCTACTGGAATGTGAAGCAGCTGGGATGTGCCTTAGTCAGTGAAAAAGCAGAAACTGGAAACAATTGCAAAATTTATTTTCAGTGCAAGCAATCGTTTTCCTTGAACCGCAATGACTAAATATATCTCTTGGTGTGATTTTTATGTGGTGGTAACTCTTACTGGCTCTTGCTAACCTCCTGGTGAGCAGAGAGGAGTGGAAGTTCACTGTCAGTCAAGACTGTAACACAAATATCCCTCATTTAGATCTGTTGATTCACTTGCAGCAAACATTTTCTATTTGTAAGGGATGCAGCATGGCTTTGCTTGCTGGAGTGGAAGAAACCAGGGGGTTTGTTTCTAGGAAAAGGAGTCAATCTGTAACTCCTTTTTCAGGTTTCCTTGGCACTTTGTTCATATTTGTGGAAGTTTTGAATTACAGTCGATACTCCAGCTGATTCTGGTAACTCTACTGTAGGAGCAGGTAGACTCTGATAATGTATATAAAATGATGATGTGTATAAAAAATATACATTCAGACCTTATTTCTTCCAAAGTCAAAAGCCTGTGGGTAGAACTGGCAAAATGAGCTCTGCTGTTGACTTTCAAATCCTTTGGAAGGAGAGCATTTAGTTCAGAATCTTGCAGCATCTGAACTGCAAATGGAGGAACACAAAGAGTTAACTTTCTAGACTTCATTTTAGAGAAGCTAGAGAGATGTTGTGCCTGTCTTGGCAGAGGCATTTATGGTTAATCAGATTTAATTCAATCACTCAGTCATTATGTGTATTACAGGTACTTCTCAGTTGGGCTGGTGGGAGGTGAAAGCTGGAATTGTTTGTTACTGTAGCACCAAATTTGGAAGGTCCTCGTGCCCCGGCAGAGGTGAAATGATAGAGAGCATCTCCTGTCATTGTGCCAAATAAAACTCCAGAAACTGTGCCATATATTAAAAATAACAAATTACATGTCAGAACTGCAGGTAAGGTGATTTAATAGCCTCCTTCCTCTCTCCCCCTCCTCACCACGCCCCATCTTTTGCATAGTTTGGATACGTGTAGTAGATATAACTTGTTCCATTTTCCAAGGCATATCATCCCAACAGTTTTCTGCTGAAACTAGAGATTTGGGGTCCTTTGCTAGTTCGCAAAGCTGTTGACCTCTGTGTGATGTTGCTTAGCACGAAATAAATCCTTCCAGCCTGTGTTCTACCTGCGGAGACTTTATATCGGCTGGAGAAAAATCCTGTGCATGGAGAGGGATTCCTCCAGCTTCTCAGATCTGTGACAGAATGAGCTTTTCTCTCTGAAAACAATGGAAAATTTATTGTGTTGTCAGTGCCTGAATATTTGGGAAATTCTGCTTTGGTGTTACATCCTTTTCCCATATCACCATTAGCAAACTATGGGAAGCAGCCAGTGTCACAGAAGCGGTATGGAAGGAATATTAAAATAACATAGCTATTGCAAGGATATTAACTTTGTTATTTGTCAGTTTTTGCCTATATAAGCAAAGTTTGGCTTACATAGTCTACAGTTGAGAGATATTACAGAGCACAATGGGATGAGGGGATGATAATGGAGAGGGGGGTGTTGTTCTTGGGGCTTTAGGAGAGATCAGAGGAAAAGGGAGAGCAGGTTGAAGGAAAACTAGATTTATTCACCTTTGAGAGTTTGAGTTTGGAGCCCCAGAACTTCAAGACGTGTAAACTCCTCAGTGTATGAAAAGGCTACCAGAGAAGGAAAAAGGGACATCACAAATGGTGATGGTGATGGAATGGCTGGAAAGAGCAGAAGAGAAGAGAGAGGATGCCCAGCCCACTGGGGATGGAAGAGGAGGGAGCGGTGGGCGAGTTGCGTGCGAGGAGAGCGGGGAGGAAAAGACAAGACGGATGACAAGGGGGGAAATCGGGCAAGGAGGACGTTCCCGGCGGCTTTCACGGGAGCCTGTTCCAAGGCAAAGAGACAGAAGATGAATTTCAGCAATCCGGAAAAGCTACAGGAATCCTGCAGGTTGGGACGTGCTGCCAGAGGAATGCTCTGCGGTTCTGCTGTTCACGTTACTGCAGCCTGACAAATTACAACTCTATTCCCTGACCCGCAGCATCCACTCTTAAAAATACATCTCTGATCTCTTCTTAGGGTGTGTGACATTGGCACTGACAGAGCAAACAATTTCATCTCTGAGAGGGAAATGATGTCCCCTCGCGCTCTGCGAAGCAGCCTGAGGAAGCTGATAGATCAGATTATTGATCTGCTTTTATTTGGGTTGCATATTTTAGAGAAAGCTCTTCAGCTTTCAGTCTCTTCATGTTAGATCTGTTTGCTGCTTTAGTTGCTACTGTAGCTCACCTTGTCTGGAGTTTGTAGGATAATGTTTTCCTGTTGAGAGCAAGGGAGAAGGGAATAGAAACAAGTACAAGGAAAAGAGGGTCTGTATCAGAACATTCACTTGGTGTTTGGGAGAATTGGTCCCCCTACACTTGCTTTCTATTTGATCATATTTAGGAAAGTAACCTAAAATATTTGAGAATTAAAAGCTGTATTCTAAGCCCTGGCTAGCATTTTGATTTCAGGTTCCTTTCTTTTATTTTTTTGGTTCCCATTTTATACCCCTTTGAAGATCAGTTGAGCAGGGGTTGCACTGAAGAAGAGATTTCTTAGTTATGGGGCTGAGGGTCTTTGAATTAAGCAAATGCATGTTTTGCGTTGTCTTACTTTGCTGGGTGATGGTCTCTGCTGCTTTGGGTAGAGCTTTTTTGGTGCCATGAAAATACTGTACATTTGGGGATGTAATTTAACATCTTGGTGTGGCCATTAGTGCCTCCAAGGAAACCCTAATTCATTATTCTGCTGAGGGAGAAAGGTTAAAGCTTGCTTGCACTCTCATGCTCTCCTTCTTTCTCTCTGAAGGCTTCATGGGGGGATGCCCTTTGTTGAGTACTTAACACATTCACTGAACCAGTCCCATTTATATTCCAAGCAAGATCTTTAATTTCATCCCTGGTGTGTAAAAAAAGTCTTGGGTTTTGGGTGGGGAAAAAAAAAAAAAGAAAAAGAATTTTCTTTTTTAGGCTGTCTGAAAAGAAAGGAAAAAATCATTAGAAACTAAAATTAAAGACTAGTTACTGATGGCTGGTAAAGTTGGACTAAGCAGATACTGCAGTTGGTTGATTAAACTTTGATAGAATCTTACTAGGAGACTGAACATGTATTTCTGTATCTGTTCAACTGTAGTTTGCAGGGAGTCTTTAATAATTCAAACGGGAGTGTGTTCCCAGTGTACAGCAGGCCTTGTTTTATCCCTTCCCTTTTGATGGGCTTGTGTCTGTGCTGCCCAAGAGGTGGTAACACAGCCTCAGGAATTAATTCCATGTTTAGAAAGTTTTCCTTTGCAAAGCAAGAGTCACAGAATAAAGGGTAATCAATAGCTTAGTTTTCACCCAGGGTAATCAATAGTTTAGTTCTGGTTGTGTAGTGCGTTCCAATCAATTCTGGAGAGCAGCACTCGGTGAATCCATCTGCTGGTGGGCTTTGGTTAATAGGATAATACTGTTTGAAACACGGCTTTCCTTGGGTGTTACATTATCCTTTCAGTTGTGCTCTAACTATAACAACTTAACTTCCTCAATTTGAGGATGGAGAGTTAAAGTGTGGGCGGTTCCCATCTACTTTTTTGCTTAACAATGTAGCCTTGCGTTTCACTGCTGGGAGTGATGTGTGCTTCAACTTTCATACACAAGAAAATAAAGTATCCCTGTTTGGTTATATTTTATCCATTTAATCATTTTTTTTTTTTAAGTGTACGAATTCTGCTTTTCTTGTTAGAAGCAGCTTTAAACTGTATTATGTACAAGAATAGTAAGTTTGAGGAACTAGGAAGGTCTGCCAACAGGTTGAGTTAGAGCTCATCTGTGAATTTACAGGGATTTACAGAAAGCATGGAGCAAGGGTTTGTGCAGGAGGTGATTTGTCTGTATAAATAGCCTTGCAAAGGTCACACGAAATCAGATGTTAAGGCTGATGCCAGATTTTTGACAGAGCATGGTAAGAGCAGGGCAGGGGTTGAGTTTAACTTTTACTGCTTGGAATTGCTTCCTCAGGGCTATTATGTGGGAGAAATATTTGGTGCCCAAAAACATTGTGCATCTGACAGTCACATGACTTTAAAAAACCCCTTAATCTTGTATCTTTATGAGCAATATCTAGAGCATAACTGACAGAAACTGAGGTGGGGGTTTTCTCTGTTTTAAGCTTAGTTTTTGTGGTTCTTTTCTGTGCATGGCTGTTTGCTCTTTGTCACTGGGAACAGTGGCACTTCTGTCCCTGCTTCGTCCATCTGCCCTGTTGTAGTTCACAGGAGAGACACTTCAGAACATTGTAGAACCCCCCCTGTTAAAATGATCTAATGAATTTAAGGAATGGTATTTAAAGTACATTGTTTACCACGAGCTGGTGCTCTCAACTATGGCCAATTTTGTGAGATTCAGGTATACAATACCCCTTTAAAGAAGAACCACCGAGTTTTTGGTGTGTAACTTGGTGCATCTCTCAGAGATGGGCTTGTTCCTTGTCCATACTTCTCTTATTTAATCTGTAGCATCCTTTGATAAGGCAGTAGTGATAGCTCATCCGTCTGTTATAACTCCTGGACTTGTTGACCAATTTCAGTCAAACTTTGCAGAGGAATGGATAGTAAAATATATTTAAATTTCTACACATTTTCTGAAGAAGACTGGGGAAATCAGAGGGATTGCAAACAGTGCCTTCATTTGTGCTAAAGGGAAAATGTAGCTGTCCCATACTCTCTTTGGCAAAGATGACTCGAATCCATTGGGAAAAAGCAACTATGTGTATCTTCTGGGGCCAGTTCAGAGGAGCCACTCAGGGACAGTGAAGGGTGGGTTTCTGTTAAAAGCCTGATAGAAATGGCAGGGCAAACAAACACTTAAAAGCCAGGCCAAAGGAGTATTTGGTTCTTGTTACTGTCTGCGCCTATTTCCAGGTAGCCTTTAAACAACGATGGTTTTGTTCCTGCCTGTCTCAGGTGAGAGCACTTGTACAAACTCTTTAAATATGTGTTGGCAGCTCCTACTCTTAGATTTTATCCTGAATTCATTATCCTGGTTCATTAGACCTCAGATGTGAGGTGTACCTTTCACTGTAACACTTCTAGGGCTCCCTGGAGACATCAGGTGTAGCACAAGTGATGCACAGGAGAACTTCCCTGAGCTTCCATTTGGCTGGAAGCCTGGCAAGTGCCAAGGTCCAAAGGATTCAAACCCTTGTTTGATATTGGTGTAACCCATAAAAAAAAAATTCCCCCATCAAGTCAGAGCGTAACTGATTTTGAAATCATTACCAGCCCGCACGAGCTGTTGACTTGGCTGTTAATGGAGATTCTTGATCCAAGTCTGGCATCCAAAGTTGGTAACTCCTGCAAAACACCACTCTCAGCCATTTTACCAGACCAGTGCTGTGGCTTGTCCTATGAGAAAATTCAGATTTTTGACTGAAAGAGTGGTCAGGCATTGGAATAAGTTGCCCAGGGAGGTGGTGGAGTCACTGTCTCTGGAAGTGTTCAAGAGGAGTCTGCATGTGGCTCTTGGGGACATGGTTTAGGGGTGATTATGTTGGGTTGATGGTTGGGCCACATGACCTTGAAGGTCTCTTCCAGCCTTGATGGTTCTGTGATTCTGAGAGCTAACAGGCTGTGTGTTTTATTGTTACTGTTACACTGTTTTTATCATTTAATTCTTCTCAGATGAGATAATTCGCATCTAAAAGCTTTGGCAACACAGTATACTAAGTTTCAAATATTATCATAATGGAAAAAGATCATGCTAGAAATATTAGTACTCAGTTGTATACATTTAATGAAATTGTTATTTAAAGCTTTTATATCCAAAACAGTAACAGTGGTTTGTGTTGATGTTGCACACTATGATCTTAACTTTTGGGATGATAACAAAGGACAAAAACTGGCTCCTTCTGCAATCCTGTGCCCTTGAAGGAATCACTTAGTTAAATTCCTTAATATTTTTGCAGCTGTGGTTGTGGTTTATTAACTGATGCTGCCTTGAAGAACAGCCTGTGTCTGCAGCAAAGTTTTCATTACTCATCTGTCAATACTTGCGGAGTAAAACAAATGGGCCTGGGTAGAGATTTCTGCTCTTCAGTGTAAAGGATTTCTTTTCCTCCATCCCTGCCATTTTACCCAAGGAGAGAGTAGGGAATACTTTTGATAACAGTGCATGTTGTACTGCATTGGATAGAAAGGTCTGTCAGGATTATTTTAAGCTATGATGTTTAGATAATATTAAGTGAACTAGAGGGAATTAAAAACATCTCTCTTTCCCAAAATATTCTCACTTGTACAGCTGTAAAATGCCCTTTGTCCTGATTTATACCAGCTGAAGAATCTCCAGAATTTCTCTTTTGCAGTTGGTAAAATATGATTTTTTTGGCCATTTCAGCAATTTCGTTTGCCAGGAGAAATCCAGGTGAGTTTGGTTTGGTTTTGTTTTAACGTAGACCTCAAACTTGAAAATTAGATAAACCAAACTATTATGTTGCTGTGTTTACTGATGCAAACGGCAAGTTTTGCAGTATTTGCCTTGGCCCCTGGGTGAAATGCAGGAGGCAGCTTCTCTGCCTGGATTTTTGTGGGGTTTTTTTTTTTTTTTTTGCGTGGTAATTGCAAATGAAGGGCACATCTTAATTTTGAAGGCCCTACGGAACAGGGATGTCTGCTCTGGGAGATGGAGATGCACATGAATTTCGTGCTGGTACATGGCATGGGCGAGTGAATGGAAGGAACTGGAGGAACTGCTTTCACAGTGGGTATGAAGTGGTTTGCTGTCACAGGGCAGAGCTGTAGCAAAAGGATGAACTATATATAATAAGCTGGGGAGCAGCATTTGCAGAATGCAGGGATCTGACTCACTTGACCACATGGTTCTCTTGAGTTTCACACTGGACTGTGACAAATACAGAATAGCAGCCGGGCTGGTGAGCAAGTGTGCTGGGGAGCCAAAGGTCTGTGCTGGCCTCTGTTATTTTGGGGGAAACACTGGAGTCCTTGCCTCCTTTTCCTGTTGTGCAGTCCGGTTTTGCTTACTTATAATCCTACTTCAGAAGATCCTGGTGGTGCAAAACCTCAGGCAGCAGTTCCCTGTGCATGAAGATGTAAAGAACTAAGGCCCAGCCCAAGTAAAAGTGACTCATAACGTGTAGCCTTGCTTTGAGCCTCTGTACCTTGGCACACGATGTGTTGGCTGGTAAATTTGGTGCCAGTTTCCTTAGCACATGGAACTGCCATCAAATGTATTTTGAATTCCGTCCTGTGGGAGATGTTCTGAGAGTGGAAGGAACCAAAACCTCTGCCAGACTGAGCTCTTGACCAGCTGCAAGCGTGAGGACCTAGTTTGGAGATAAAAACTGATTAGTGGATAATTCCCCCGGAATGAATAATCTCGGCCTTAAAAGATGAGTTGCAGATGGTTTTGGATGGAAGAGGGGTCAGGTTTAAAATGTCATTCTTTCAGTAACCTGAATCTACTGACCTTAGGTGACACTGCAGAGATCATTTCAGCCAAGTAAGAATGAAAGGGGAGGCTCACCCGTGGTGTGCAGCCAGTGCTTCCTGAGTTGGTCTGACCCCGAGCCCCCAGTGTCATATTTACATAGTGGTTTGAAAGGTCTTCTACTTCCCAAGGTCAAGGAAAGCTTCCAAAATACCGAGGAGAACCATAGTAAACTCCCCAGTGAGAAGGATTGTCTGTCATGACTTCTTGAACTGTTTTCCTGTTGGTTACCCACCCTACTGATCTTTCACCTTTGCACAGGTAACACTGCATGTGTGTGTGCCTGTCTTTGACTGCAAAGCCTGGCAGAAAACAAAACTGAAAGCTAAAACGAGGTTAAGGACTATATAAGCAAGCTATATCAATAAAGACCATCATTTTGTGTAGCTGTGCAGCTTTTCAAATTACTCCAGCGAGACTCTCCTCACAAATGCCTTTGTATTTTATCTGTTGACTCATCCATCTCAACACTCACAGTAACGTTTCAGTACTGTCTTATAAAGCCTGTGATTGAAACAAGTCTGTTCTCGGGCTGGTTCATCAACAGATGCAATTAATACAATGATGTTTGTTTTGACACCCTGTCTCACTGGCAGCATTGTAAGCAGCATTGCTGTGCTTCGCTGTGGTTGAGGACTCAGTTTGCAGGCAGATCACTCAATATTTGTATTCAGCTTAAAGTCAACACTGAAAGAGTTTCAGATCTCTCCTTGGCTGGCAAACAGGCTGACTGGCACTACAAGTGATGTTAACAAAAGGGCAAATCATAATCTGCAGCACTTCTAATTTATTTACAGTTTTATAAAATTTCACTCTGCTAGAGAGCAACCAGAAATATAAAAGCAAAGCTCAGAGGAATTTTCTTCTTGTGCGAGTCTGGGAAGGTGGTGAAGGAAATACGATTTGGACTCAGATATTTATTCTTTTAGTAGAACAATGTCAGTCCCAGACCAGTGCTTCTCAGATGTGTTTTACCCTGGGAACTTGTGTAAAACGTCTTCCTTTTCAGCTTTTTCATTTTTAGCTGTATAGAGGGTGTAACCATTGTTTAAGGGAGTGTCTGTGGCATGGAGCCAGTTGATATCCAAACCCTATCACGAATTGTTTTTAAGAGAGTATGATTTTCTGTACTGAGATATATTGATGACTTTTTTTTCAGGGCAGGAAGTACCTGCTGACTCCAGCAGTTGCCAGAGCAGCTGTTCATTATGAGTAAGCCATAGGAAAAATCTTGTGAAAGCCTTGGTATCAGTAGGAAGCAGCACGGGCTTAAATGATCAGTACCAAAGTCTGGTTAAGCTGCATCAAGAACTGCTTTCGTATTTTCACTTGCTTGGAATTTTATATTGGGGGGAAAAAAAAATCCTGGTTCTTAGGGTATCAAAGTCTGTAGGATAGTTTACAGAGAGGTATTTAACTTCGGGATAGTTAATATTTGTAAAGGCTTGTCTGGACGCTCCCCAAACTCTTGCTCCAGGGTACAAATTTAATTGATTTATTCCATGTTGAGGTTATGTAGCAGTTTCTGTGAGTAGGCACCTCCGCTGGATCCATGGCTTTGAGCATCCCAGGTATTATAGCACCCCTGTCACTTAGACTGGGTTTCTACCAGGACCTGTATTAGGCAGGGCACACACTGGAAATGCAGTCAACTCCCTGTCCTGAGCTTCCTAACGAGCAAGGTGGGACTTTTTTGTTTCAGTCTATCTCTGGTTTTAATCACAGAGCTGAATTCTGAGGAGATTATATATAGAATTCCATAGCTTTCCACCAAAAAGTTTGCTTTGAATTTAATGGACATTTCAGTGAATTTCTGTAGTTGACATTTTCTGGAAAAATAAATCATTGTTTTGGCCCAAACCCCTCTGACCAGTGCCAGCTGAGCAGCAGGGGAGGCCCTGGGCTCCCGTGGGCTCAGTCAGGGTATGCATGGGAGGCTGCAGCAGCACTGCTGACCTTTGGCTCATGGAAAAAACAGTGAGCAAGGAGTACAGTGCTCCAGATGTGAACCTGGCTGGAAGCTGAGTATGTAGAGATAAGCTGCTGATGGGGAAAACTCATTCCCCTATAACTGCTGGGTTATACAAGTGAACCCAGTGCCGTAGCTCAGCTTCTGAGATACTTCCAGCCCAAGTTCAGTTGCTTCCCTGGTTCTGCATTTGAGCTCTGGGCTTGAATTGCTTTTTGTTTTGTGTTGTTCCTTGTTGTCTTTGAAACCAGGATATGATTTCTTCTTTGTCACCTCTCCCTGCCCTTTGTTTCTCTTAGTTTGCAGGTTTTTTGGATGTGTACGCTCATGTTGCTTGTAGGGCATCCTACCGGTGTCACAAGGTTTTGATTCAGCAGGGTTGTCCTGGAGATGAAAGGGATGTACCAGCAAGTAGTGGAATGTATGTCACAGCAGAGGAACATCCACACACGCCTTGCACAAGCAGTAGAGCTTCTCTTGCTGCTCAGTGTGGTTCTGGGGTCGTGGCTCATGAGGGTGGTGGCAATAGGAACTATGGGATGTTCTGGCTTATTTTGAGAACAAGATTCCATTTCCCTTGAGGCAATAATTTCATGAATCAAAAAGGAAAATGTGTAATGCTTAGTGTTCATCTAGAGCTTTACATTTTTGGAGCGTTGTGCAAACGTTTCTTCTGTACTTCTGACTTCATGATGGGTGGTGGTGGAAAGTGCTGCTCGTGGTGAGGTGAGAACAGCGAGTACAACTTCTGCCCTCCTTTCATTCCCTGGAATGGTTTAACTTGGTACTTTGGTCAGATGATCTCTACTTCTCCCTAAGCTTCTGTGGGCTTTTCAGTGATTACTGGAGCTGTGAACCCTGTGAGAGGGTTGCTAGTTCATGTTTTTAAGGATGTCATTAGGTAGTGAGAGTGGAAGTAATGGTGTGTAGTGATGACATCTGCCCGTGTGGGGAAGATGCAGGTGATATTGTGTGCACAGACCATGCCACCTAGAGGAGCAGAGTGGGCTGGCAAGGCTGCAGCCATGGTTTGCTGGCAAAATATCAGTGTCTGTGCAAATGGCAGTGTTGAGACCTTCCCCCAGCAGTGCCCTTTGTGGCCTTGCCTCCGGGTCCTTCACCAAGTCCAGTGTGAGAAGGTCCATTCACAGGTAGCTCTCCATCAACTCATCTCAACAAACAGTTCTCAACTTCTGACATGAGGCTGCTGTTCGTGATTTAGCCTCCTGGTTGTGTTGATCCTAATTGTTCCCAGAGGCTCAACAACCTGAAATTAAGTTGTGGATCTCACCTCATATTCTCTGGAAATTGGGATGAGAAATCTAGTACAAGGTACTAGATTTGATGGGATAACGCTCTCCAGGCTCTGCGCTTTTTTTGGCTTGTATGTTGCAATTTCTTTTGTGGGAGACTATTAAATTTCCCAGAAGATTATCCTAATTTCCAGAGTCTCGAAGTCTGAATTGTAATTAAGCACTTAATTTGATGAGGGTTTTTAGATGTCTTGCTAGTCTACTGGCAGCTTGGGGAAATGCTTCCATCTTGAGCCCAGCTTTCCTTGCTTAGGTTCAAGCTCAGAAAGCTGGGATATATTTAGAACTGGAAGAACTGCTGGCCAGGCCTCAGAAAATTGCTCCAAATCTCTGCTTTCTGGGTAAGTTGAAGCCAAATTCAAAAGAAGTGCGGCTTTTCTGAAGAAGTTGAAGTTAGGGTGATGACAATTTGTCACCAACAAATGGGCAGTGGGGAATTTTAATAATACATTTTACTGCTTCCAGTTGCACTGAGTTCCCCATTGCCACAAATGACAGCAATCAGGGCATCCAACAGGGAAGCAATTACTTTATTTCTTGATTATCCATACAGTCAGGGAGTTGTCTTGTGAGATAAGCAAATGACCAAGGGGCATCACCGCTTTGGGACAGAGATTTCTTTTTGACCCACATTAGTGTAATATGTGGTGCAATAAGGTCATGGCCAATAACTTGGTCTCCTAGGGTTTAGTACACAAATACTAATGACTGAGTAGAGGCAGGGTTTTTTTTGTGCTGTTTGAGGTTAGAGCTTCTAGTTGCCTCTGGTTAAGTTTGTATCTTCGGCTAAAGTTTCTCTCTGCTGTCTAAGTAAAACACCTTTTTTCCCTGCTCTCTCGTGTTTATGCTTAAAACCTCAGCAACAGTCTTGTAGACTGTATTCTTCTGTGCCTTTTAGTTGACCCTCATGTATTTTCATCGAGACATTAGGATGGCCATCCCATTTCCTTCTATTCTCTGTTTAAATTTTCCTGTTACGGGAATGCTAAAAAAAAAAAATAAAAAAAATTTAAAAAAAATTGAATTGCAATTAGTCATATGTTAAAACAACCAGACCAAAGCCAGCAGGAAGAGCATCTTCTCAGTGTCAGTGTCCTGCCCGTGGCAGGGGGTTGGAATGAGGCGGTCTCTTCCAACCCAAACCATTGCATGGTTCTGTGCCCATGTTGGCTGCGGGTGGATCTCTTGGCTGCCCCCCTGTCTCTCTCCTTAACACATGCCCCTTTTTGCTGATAACTTTCTGGCCTCCAGGCTACTGACAGCTGTTGTCCACTTGCTGCTAATTAAGAAAGCAGCATGAGCGATGGGAATGTGGATTGGAGAGATTGAACCCCCCTCTGCAGCAAAGCGTTTCAACCTGATTAAAAAGAGTCTGACTGACGACTGAGCGGCCTCCTTTTTTCCTCCTGTCTGGAGCCTCTCTGCGGTACCCTGTTTGCCCTCAGAACTCCCATGTTAGGTGCTGTGTCTCTGTGTTTTTCAGATCCTGTAACAATAACCAGTGTCGGAACGGATTTGCCGCGGAAAAGATGGGCACGTGTGAAATCTGAGCCCCTCTGTAAAGCCACGTCTTTAGCATGCAAAGCGTTGTGTACGTCTGTGCTCTTGCCCAGAAATTCAAATGCAGGTCGTTATTTTTTGAATAAAGCGACACGCACTTATGTTGAAAATTTAGAACTAGCCGTAAGAATCAGGATCATTATGAATTAGCGGCGCTTAAGTGGATGGACTGATGGTTTCAAAGATTTTCCCTGTTTTTCTTTGTTTGCTTTGTTTCCTTGTTTTGGTTTTCCTTGTTTTGCATCAGGTCCCAGTGGGTGACCTTTTGTGTGATACGGTAACACTGTCATTTTTATGATCCAGCAAGAGAACGGGCTTGAACTCTGTAATTCCCTTTCTGGCCTGTGCTTCTCTGGAGGCAAAATGATAGACTGAGGTTAATATAATACAAGGTTGTTGTGTTAATGCACAACAAGAAGGTGTGAATTCAAGTAAGAGTGGTGGTAATTTGGCAGAAGAAGCCTCCTCCTGTAACACTGATGCTTTCTGGAGCTCTTTATCCCCAGAAATATTATGACTCTCTGTATTTCAGATTAGATCTCCGAAATTCAATCTCAGTTCTTATCTGCAATAAGTGGGATCTCTGTAGCCCCTAGCATGTTTTGAAATTCGTGTTATTTTCTCTTATTTTTGGAATATAATTTCTCTTCTTCCTGTTGTGATTTTTCTCCTGTTTGGCTGTTGCCTTTTACCCTGGAGGTGATTGTTTTTTGGTGTTTTTCAGAACTTCTCATCAAAAGCACTATATCTATATATAGGAGTAAAATGTTTATTGAGTTAAATAAAAAAAATCACTGCCAGACTCAGCTCTTTAGGTGTGTGAAAATCCTTTAATAAACCATGTCCACCATTACAACCAAGTGTAATTGAACAGTAGGAACATGTCTGGGGAGAGGAGGGCATACTTTTGACAGTGTTTATTGGTGTTCACCTTGATGACTTTCTGAAAGAAGCCTTGGAGCATTTGACTTCAGCTTTTGTAATAAAGAAGTCTTCTATGTTTGTTTGAAGTTGAACAAGAGCTGCTTTCCCAGTGTTATCATGTATACATTTAAACGCTTACAATACTAAAAGGGTAGGAAATGCAAAGTGCAGAGTGCTCCTAATGAGCTGAACTAGGCAGACTCTTTGGGACCTGGGTGGTTCAGGGTGTGAAAGTGCTGTAATCTCCTTGGGCAGCTTTTTGTTTTCACATGAAGAGAGCAGATGCTGACACGGTGCAAATAGAAGAGAAATCCTATCACTGGATTGGCCCCGAATCCCCAAGCTGTAGTTTGTAAACACGATGATTTAATGGGTATTATAGATGAAAACAGCATTTCTTTTTCCCCCTCCCAAGCAAAATATTATTTCCAAATAGATCATCTCATTATTGGACTCTGGTTTGGCTAGTAATTTTATAAAATAAACCTAGTAGACTTAATGTTAGAAAATTAATGGGTTGATTTCCCTACTACTGAGGATTTATGGAGGCTCCAAATCCCTGTCTGCCTTGCTGTGGGAGGTAATTAAGAATAGGAGGGAGCGGTTTCTTGGTTTGAAATGTTGCAAGTGACTGGAAGTATTTGTACTGTTAAGTCTGGGAGCTTGTTGGGGATGGTGAGATTGGTTATGCTGGGTCATTTGCTGGGAAGATTGGTCATTTCTTTCACAGTAACCTGCTTATTGCTTGGACAGCTTTGCCTAAACTGTTTATTATGTGCTGCCTGTGACTGGCAGCCTGTTTCAAGCCCATTATAGGAATAGTAGGTGGCTTCAGGAACACAGTCCATTTGTCCTATAAAGACACTCATAGTGACATTGAGTTGAGCTGCTGTCATCCAGGTAGGTCCTCTGCCAATACTGACATGTTTTCTCATCTGCTCTGAATTTTCGTGTGACTGACGTGTCCTTTGAATCCCCGCCTCTTTCCCGTTTGTGCCGTGAATTTCTGGCTCTGTAAAATGAAAAGCCATCACACAGTCGTTTTGGAGGCACAGAGATGGCAGTTTCGACATTAAAGGGGCAAACGCCCCCATTCTGCAAATCCCTGTGAAAAAACCAGCTGCCTGCTTGGTGCTAGATCAGGCTTTGTTTGGACTATTGTTTAGATGTAAGCCTGGAGCTTTGCTGTTAGGCCTGGAGCTGACTTCGCTTCCACTGGGTTCCTGAATGACAAAGTATTTTAGCAGAGTTGGCACCTCTTTGTTGGGTTGTTTTCCAGTTCATAACGGGAGAGGACAAAACAGGGATTTCTGCTTTACAGTGGAAAATGTTTAGGCTATGTTGTCCTCATTCCTTATAGTACCATAGGAGCATCCTTTAAATAAAAAATGACAATTCCTACAAGAAAAATACCTTCCTTTGAGGTTTGTTATCTGCTTCGGTTCAACAAAGCTAGACTGTAACTTTTTATCTTTGAGAAACAACTTCCCACATATATATGAGAATTATCCCTAAATACTACCCTTTTGCCTTCTAATTGGCTAAATCCATTTTGCAAGTGGACAGTCATCTTCCAAAGTGAAACTGCAGGGGACTTATTAGTAGGGACTAATAATGTGTGTGAGTTTCCAGCCTTCATCTTGATTTGAACTAACTTTCCTGGGAGGAAAAGTCCTCTCATTATAAAGTCTGAGCTATAAGGTTCTCGTGGCTTTGCATGTTGCCTGTTTTATCCTAATAAATTCTGGTGTGTTACAGTTTCAGCCGATTTCCCTAAAAGTATAGATTTGTACATCTACCAGGAAACCAGCTCAGCTCTTCACCCGCTCTGTTCTCTGCCAACAAATCATAAACTAACTTGACTGTATTGAAGTATTTTCTGTATTTTTTTTTTTAAATTCTCTTCTATAGGTGATTTGAATGCCTGTAGAAAATGTCTTCTGTGAGGGGCATCTTTCAGAGTTCCCGTATGAGTGGGTTCAGTTTCGTAATTATGTGACTGCTATATATAGTGTTGTTTTTTAATCAAATAGCAGCAATCAAGCCGTTATGAGTGTTTTGTACCTATGACTTGTGTGTAATATCAGGATAGACGTGGAAATAGCGCTGGTTAAAGTCATATGGCCTGTAGGAGCCTTTTGCAGAGGGACTCGGGAGTTTCAACACGTTTTAACGAAGCAGCTTTTCCCAAATCAAATGTCTTTTCCAAGGTTTGTTTGAGACATCTTCCAGGTTTGCAGTCTTTGCAATAGATACATAATTGCCTCTCAGGTTAATGAGGAATAAGGGCACATTCAGTGTATTCAGACTTCTGACTGCAGAGTTGCCAAAAATGAAGCAGGAGAGCTGTCTTCCATCTGTCCTTCTTCTACAGAAATCAGCAGTTTAGAAGTAGATGTAGCTGTGAGTTTATTTGCTGAACTTCAGAGCTCATGAGTACACAGAGGAGAAAAGAGGCAAAACTTACGTGTTTGTTTGGGCAGGGAGGCAAAGTGAGTTCACTGTGTAAATTCGTAAGCAGGGTAGAAAGGAAAGGGAAGTTCCCCGAAAACATGGGCTACAACAAATGAAGTCCAAGCACAGACTGGAAATCTTGTGAAGTCATGCAGGGTGCTGTGGGAGAGTTGCCCTTTGGGGAGCAGATGTTTGCTGGGGTCCTACAGTCAATGGCTGCAGCGTTCAACTCCCCTCAGCCCCCTCCAAAACACACAGTTATTTCTGCTGAGCAACACCACCACAATCTCTTAGGCGTAAGTATTTTTTAGCTCACGTGATCTTAGGTGGGCATTAAAAAGTGATGCTTTCTAACTATGCTTCCACAATGCTTAGTATTAGATGCTTCTTATACTGCAAAGTGGTAATGATAAACATGGATCATTTGTACAAAGTCAGTTCTGTGTTTTCAGCATTATAGGTAGTGGTTTATTAGTTGAAAAATGGTTTATAGTGTTTCTTGTTGCTTTACTGCAGGGTAATTTTTTTTTTACTCGTTGGCTGGATCCAGCTGGAAACTCAAAATACAGCCAGAGTGAAGCTTGTGCAGGCAGGTTGTGTGTTACCAGTTGATAATATTAAACCCAGAAGGTTTAGGAGGTATTTACCCTTCTAGTAACAGCACCATAAGTATTTTTTATAAACATCTCCTGATGTCTTTCTGAACCCGACTGCTGTGACGTCCTAAATGCACTGCACAAATCAGTGGGTTCTGGCATGTTTTTCACAGCGGAGGAGCATAAAGTTAATCACAGTGAAGGTTTGATGAGGCACCAGGCTCAGCTTGGGCGAAGGGCCGTGCTCTCCGGAGGCGACGGAGCAGGGCCTGGCCTGACCCAGCACCACATGACTCGGGGCCTCGTGGAGCTGAAGCTTCAGACTGGCTGCTGTTTTTCCAAGCAGACCTCCTAAGCTCCAAAGTATTACTGCTCAGTGGACCACGAGCTGAAATTGCTATCGATTCACCTCTCGGGGCTGATGGCGGCATCGCCACACAGCCGCACGTTGTGCTGCAGAGACTAACACAGCTTTGGCGCTTGTGGTTCTGCTGCTTTGTCAAAACCAAATTAAATAGAAACACCGTACAAAATAGTTTCTTATTTATAGAATCCTAAGGCCCCTTTACCACAGGTTCTGGGCACAGGCTTTTAGAACACGCTTTTATTTCTTGGGGTGGATCGTGGTCTTTGAACGCATTCGTGTGCCTCCCTGGCAGGTAGGGCTGGCTTGTGGGCAAGATCTCACTTTTCAACCTTGATGTTATGGGATGGGATATGATCAGGGAATGGGCTGTTGGTAAAACAATCACTGTTCATTCACCAAGATTTATTCTGTGATGAAAGAATCATTTCAGCAGGATTATAGAGGTGCTGAGCTAAGGTTCAGCTTTGGTTTTGGTAAAACCCAACCTCAGCTTAGTTCCCTTAAGCTATCAGGTTGTTGTATATTAGCACTGAAGGTGTTTCTTCTTGACCTTCAGGCCAGCTTCCTGTATGAGCAAACTGGAAGCTCGTTGAAAAATTGAAACTGATTCTTAGTAGGGCCCACTTTTGGTAATTTCCATTAAAGATAACAGTAACTGTTAAATGCAGAAAGCCAGGGTGATATAAGAAAAATGTTGCATGCCAGTGAAGAATGAAGCACCAAAGAAATCAGGCTCAGGTATCCCCCTGTTAAGTGGGTTTCCAAACTTGTCACTGCATTAGGCTACGTAATATTCTGAAGTAGCTGAGGAATAGCTGCTGCTTCTTCAGCATTCAATTAACAAGTAAAATTCTGGTGGCTGTTTCCATATTACTGAAACTAAATCTTCAGTAGGCTCAGTTGAGTTAGACATGGGATGGATTCCTTCAGACTCCCTTCCTGTTGCTGCTGATGCCTGTACAGCTCTGCTAGGGTTTGCTTCTGTAGAAGTTCAGTCTTCTTGTTTATTTTAAAGTCAGGATTTGCCAGAAAGACTGAGGAGAACTGCAGGCGTTTGTGGCAGTTTGCCTTTAAACCTGTTGTCCATAGGAGCAGTATAACCAGGAGGTTTTAGTTCAGGCATGAGGAGACGGGATAAAATGGAAAGTTGTCGCAAATAATTGTTTACTGCTGAAGTAACTTTTAATGTTTGTGTGCAGTAGTGAAGATAGACGTCCCACTTAGACTCCCTAAGCTACCTCCTGTTTTCTGCCGTGATGGTCTAGGGATGTGCTAATCCTACAGCTAAGGAAGGGGGACCTCCCTCCTGGGCTATTCAGTTCAATTAACATCTCAGTTTCCCCTTGCTGGAGGCACTGATGTTTCAAATTGCGCTTAGAGAAGACTAAAATTTCCTCCTGCCCCTGGGCAGGCAGTAAAGCTGGTGGTTTGGTTGCAGATCCTATCAGGTATAGAACTGGGCATGGAGTCGAGGATATGGCCTGCAGCTCCTTAACCCTTCACACGAGCAGCACAACAATAGTGTAAAAGCAGCTTCTGACCTGATTACATCAGAAATTTCACACCTGCAGTGCTGCTGTATCACTTTGCACACACACTTGTCTGTGTGCGTGGAGATAGAGCGCTGGTCCTCTGGGGCAACGGGAGAGCAGTACTTCAAAGCTGAGGGATTTGCATAGCCCTCCTGTGATGCCTTGTTTTATTGAGTAAGCAATATTAGGGAAGTTTACACTGGTATCGCAGTGCCTCTAGGAGATAGTGCTGGCCTGGTTCCTGAAATTCATTGTTCTCCCTCTTGCAGAGATGTGAGCCCCCAGCATGGTGCACTGGAGTTGTGCAGACATGTTTAATCTTACTGAACTGAATATCTGCTTTTCAGCATCTGAGCCCCGAGGACACAGTGCTAGTCAGAACAGTGAGCAACGAGGCTCCCGTGCGGAGCAGTTGCTCATCTCGGAACGTGCATGGAAAAGAGCTTACATCACACTCTCACCTGGGCTGTTGCCCTTGATCTGTGGCACTTGCTAAAGAAGGAAATAAAATTGAGCATGTTTAAGCAAATGCTTTCCATGTTTTGATCTCATTTCTTGTGCTCAGATGAGCGTGGGCGGAGGCTCTTGGGCAGGGTATAAGGTTCCTCCCAAGCCTACTAGAAAAGAGGGGTTACGTTTGTCATTCCGGCTGAATGTGCAAAGAGTCTGTAATCAGAGGTCAAAAATAAAGAGGACTATAATTAGTAATGTCCAGAGCAACTGGAAATTGTGTCAGGCAGATCCGAGCCAGCTTCTCTTTTTTTTCCATCGCCTAATGAATGAGAGCTGAGGTTACTCTCCAAGGATGAAAGAGGGCTGAGTTTGTCGTTTTTCCCATTCAGAGCCAGTGCTGTGGGGCAGACAAGAAGTCAAGGCTCCATTTGCAACCTTCTTTCTCAGCTGTTGAACCTGTAGGCAGGTTGTGAGCAATTAGGCTTTTCCCTAAAGCATCTGAAATAATGCGTTTCTGCTTGGTGTCCTGCCGAGTGGCAGTGACGACATCCCGTCACCTTGGAGATGGATAAACAGCTTCAGCAACATTGGGTTATAATCTTTCAGGTCTGAGTTTCAAAGCTGACAGCCGTAGGACTGAAACCCAAGCCTAGCAGAGGTTTTTCCAGCATGGAAAGAGTCTAAATGTGCTTGAGAAAATGAGAGGATGGGAGAAAGAGTTTAAGCGGAGCTTGGTGACGAAGGCTTTTGCTTGGCCGTGGCAGGACTGTCCATGAAACAGATGAGCCTTGGCTCACATGCTCCTCACAGCCTGGGGTGACTCAGGTAGAGCACACACATTCTTGTGCCTGCAGGGCTTTATTTTTAGGTGTCTGAATCACTGTCATGACCATATCCTCCAAGAGCCGCCAGACGAGCAGGGATGCCCACGGACCCCATATTAAGTCATGTTTGGTGAAGAGTAATTCAGCAGATTCCCTCACCACCATTGCATTTCTCTGTTTGGGGATGTTTGCTGAAGTAATGCAGATGTTAGACCTTGTAGCTGGATGATTTTTTTTTTTCCATTTAAAATTCAATGTTTATTAACATTCTTGGTGGTTTCCATGTGCAGAGCAGGGTGAGAATGGACCACGGTGTTCATGTGGGTGTTGGGGGCTACTTGAGTCTCTTGTTTTTCTAGTGCTGCTGGCACAGGAGGTGGGAGTTACAAGTCATGTTACCAGTTTTGTAATCCCATTAGTTCTCTGGGGCTTGCAGGGCTGTGCAAAATCAGTACCTAAATGGGAAATTACCGGAGACTCACCAGATGCTGCATGAAGGTTTGTGGGTGATTTGGTGAACGTTTCTGCTTGCAGGTTGGTATGGCACCAGTCTGCTGGGGCGGCTTTCCTTCTGATAAAACAGAGAAAAAGTCCTGTCTGCTGCTGCTGCTTATCAATAAATTACAGTATCTTTTCCAAAAAGAAGTCTGAAAGCCAGCTTTGGTGTGCTGGAGGAAGCTGAACTTGGCTAGCAGAGTTTTACTCCCTTAAATCCCTCTTTGTTTGATTAATTGTACCTTTTTGCCTTTTTTTTTCTTTTTCCCTGTGAATCAGTTGGGTGATATTGATGCAGTTTTCAGCAGCTAAAGGGTTCCTGGTTTATGTGTCTGCATGCAAGGAGATTCTTCTGAAATACTTCGGGTGAAAAGAACTAGGAGGGAAGCTGGTCAGCTGCTCTTGTGCATCTTCTCTTCCTTGCAGTCTGAAGATTTGCTTCCAAATATGACACTGGAAGGAAGAGGAGCTGTAGTACTAATGCACCATAAAATTAAAGTTGTTGACTGACCCAGTCCTTTTCACTGCAGTCAGGAGACGTGGCTGAATTGATAAGTTGCCCTCTGTGCTTTCCAATTCCCTTGCAAACACTGAGAGCTCTTTCCACATGAGGTTGCTGCAGCTGGAGATGCTTCATTCATGGTTGCTTAGAAAGGAGAAAAAAAAAAAATCAAAATAAAAATGTGCTCTCTGACAAATAAAAATGTTTTGCTTCCTCTGGAGGCCCCAGAGGGTGGCATAAAAATAATGAAGCCTGTGAGTCAGTGAGCATTGCCTGGCCAGCTGAGAGGGAACTGAGCCTCCCTTTTCCAGAGAAGTTTGTGTGCTGTCACTGCACATCATTAATGCTCACTGGTTTATGCTCATTCACTGTAATGCTGCCAAAAAAGAAAAAGGCCAGTCGGTCTTCCCGCTCCCAAAAGTTGGCTGCTTCCAAGGTGACGTGATGGTGGAGGAAAAGTTTCTTTAGCACTCAGGAACGATTGTTAGATTCTCGAGCTGCCCTTCCTCCATCGTTTTCCTCTCAAACCTGGCGGCTCTCCTAGCAATTGGATTCCCTGGAGAGGGACTTGGAGCAGCTTACAAACAACTCCACCTAAGGTACAAAGGTTAGGGTGGGCAAACTTCCTGACTGACACCAGACCCTCCCTTTTTTTTTTTTCCTTTCCGGGTCCCATACCAGGTCTTTTTTTTTGCTTCTGAATGAATTCTCTTTGCTTCAGTCTTTGGGGATAGTGGCAAAGTTGAGAAAAGTAAAGTCAAGGAGCTGGAAGTCATGGGTCTGAGGCTTTTGTAGCACCCATGATGCAGCAGCCGATGTGTTTAAAAGGGATATTTTAATTCTGTACTGTCACATTCTGTCTCTTCCGTACTCGGGATCTCAGTTCATCCTTTTGGGAACATGCAGCATCACACAAATGCTGCCTATCAGCATTTTTAGGCTTCTAAACATCCACAGGACTTCTGGAGAAAGAGGGCGTGAAATGTAGCTGAAGGCTGTTTGCTGTGCAGTGTGAGAGCTGAGTGACACAGTGCAGGTGTGAAAGAGTGGAGAAGTATCTGGGGTTCTCCTCATCTGTTTTCTTCAACTCTCCTTAAAACCTGGTGCTTTTTCTCCATCCTCATAGCTCCACATTTTGTGGCAAGACAAACAGAGCTGCCCTCCGCCACAAAATTATTAAAAATTAGTTTTACAAGTGCCCTTGCAGTAGGTTTCTGCTGCCCACAGCCCACTGATGAGTGTCACATCGTGCCTCCTGCACCAGCTGTGCCAACTCTTCTGTGGAGAAACTTGGCTGTTGGGAGAGGCTGTTTGAGTTTCCTGAAAGCTCAAAGGCTTGGATTTCTGTCAGTCACTATGATTTAAATGTTTACTTTACAGGAGAGCCCAATAGCTTTAGCCAGGGCACAGGCCCCCAGATGTGTGTACTTACACGTATGTAGTAGATACAGGTGGAAGGAAGATGTTGGGAATTGTAGCAATATCCATATAAAATCTTGAAAGACCTGTGCTTCATCAGTCTCATGGTTCTCTCATGTGCCTGTCTGTCTGTCCTGAATCACCTGTTCTCCCGTGTTTCTGAGAGCAGAATTGGGTCTGGAGGAGCCCGAGCCCCAGCCCTGGAGGCTCTCGCCGGGTGCTGCATCACAGCACAGACAATCCTCAGCGGAAAGGTCGTTTTGAACTCTAGCTCGTTATTTTTGCCTTTTGCTTCAGAACTCTTAAAGTCCCTGTCAGCTAGGGTTTAGCTGAAGCCTTGCAACTTGCCTTTTGTCTTCCCCAAATGATGGAGCTGAGCCCAAGGGAACAAATGCCATTTTAATGGGCATCGTTGTGTAACTCATTACATAAGTCACCCCTGCCTTCAAAGGACTCGTGGCAAAAGTGGCAGAAGCAGTTGATTAAAAATGTGCACAATAGCTTCATTATGGCATGGGGAGAAATGTCTGCTGTTATTTTTAATCTGATAGCTTTTAAATATGTGCATCCAGCAGAGACCCAAATGGCCTTTGAAAAAGGAACTGTTCATCGAGTAAGATTTTTAGACTCCACTTCGTTCGTTCTGACGAGCTGCAAGAGTCAGGATAAGCTGGAAAATGAACCTTTTTTAAGGTTCTGTCTCCTCTAAAGCTGCAGGTTTTGGTGTGTGAACACAAAGAGAGTGAGAAAACATGGATGATTTAGTTTTTCAGGTGAAGGAAAGGAAAGGTACTGTATTCTAAAGTTGGTGGGTTTTTTAATTAAAAGTAAGTCTATTTTCAATTAGTTATGTATGATACAAGCACTAGACAAGTAGAGTAGTTAAACTGCCCATCCCAGCTGCTGGAGCCTTCCACTGAGCTGTGTTATAGTGACAAAAACATGACCAGGAGGTCCAGAAGCAGACAGGGGGTTATTTCCCATCTCTGGGGCCTCCCGTGTGCTGGCTACACGCGGCTGGTGAGCGGCACCCAGCAGCTGGAAATTCTGCTGTGACTGAGCTCTGTAAAAGGCTGAACTTTCAGTTTGACTTTAAATAATTTGCTGCTGGGTTAGGTTGATGGAATCCACCAGCTTGCACGTGTTTCGACTCATTTTCTGGCCTTCATTTGAACCCAAGTGGAAAGTGAGCATTTGACCATGGCAGGGATGGACGTTGTTGGGCTTTGACTTGCCACCTTTCTCCTAAGCAGCCTAGTTTCTTCAACCACAAACACATAAGCTGATCTATCTGCCTTCCCTCATGGCTCTTAACCTACTGTTGCTTGAAGTCTGCAGTTCTTCCCTCCCCAGATTTAGCTTTCTGTTGGCAAACTGGCAGGCAGCACCCCGTGCTGGAGCTGGGGGACGAGGCAGCTCCTGGCTGACCACGGTCTCCCCTCTGGCCACACCTGAGAGCAGGGCTGGCTGGAGCAGGCGTGTAGCGTGAGCTCCGTGGTGCTGTGTGTGTGTGGTCAGACCCCAGACACGTGCTGGCCAGGGGGGGATGAGCCTGAGAGCCGAGCAGGGCCGTGACTCAACAGCTGGAGCGCGTTCAAGCACGGCGAAGCGGGAGCCTCACTAATAGGGGATGGAATTAGCTATGAAATGGGTGACGTAGCAAAGCTCCCGGTCAGAAATCGAGAAACTCAAATCCGTAAGAAGGGAATTTGGAAGGGTTTTTTTTTTTTTTTTTTTCCAGTTTTGTGCTGAGGCCCCGGGGCATCCCGACAGATGAAATACGGAGAGGTGGGAAGTCAGTGGTTCCTTTGAGACAGAAACGCTTTGATACCATGCTTTGTGGGTTTTTTTCTTTCCCCTTCCAGTTGAAATCACTCCATCGAGTTTATTACCCTGACTTTGGCCATTTATCTTAAAAATATTTGGGCACTGCATAGAAGTAAGTACAGAGTACCTTTCTCCTGTGCATCAGAGAGGAGAAAGAGAAGTTGAGAAAGCTGCTGCTGAGGCTCCAGCTAAACACTAAACTATTCATCAATAAGAGGCGAGGGTAATACGATATAATAATGTCCAGCAGGCAAACTCCCAAGCTCAGAACAACCTCAATGCTGCATTAAGGGGTTGGGTTACTGCAGATAGGCAGGAAGGAGCAGAGGGACAGGAGAAGTGGTTTGAGTGCTGCCATGGCTCTGTTTTCTGCCTCTTTCTCTATGTTATCAAATTATTTGATCTGTAAAGGCATGCCGTGCTGTTTGAGCTTTTTAACTGGATAGACACAGGACATTAGATTTGTAAATTAGGATACACTGTAAAGAAAATTAATTTTTCAAAGCAGACCAGCGCTAAGGTAACCAGTCTAGGAAGTCTCACTCAGCTGTGCTGTTTGCAGGAGGGTTTCAGGCTTCACCTGTATAAAAACTTAGGTACCTTAGACCCTTGAGCTAGAATACTTCAGTGTCACTTCTCTTTTATACCACTTCATCCAGACTCATTACAAAGCAGATTCTGTTTATAATGCTTGAATGATGTATCAGCCCGCAAACCATAAAGCCCATCGTGCCGAATGATGTCTGTTGGCATTCCCTGAGTGTAACCACAGGAGCTCCACAGCTTGATCCATGCACAGGGGGAGAGAGAGGGGCTGCAGTGTGATGGAGATGCTGTACTGGAGTCACTGACTCACTCTCTGCTCTATTTAGACAAGTTGCTTCACCTCTGTGTCTGCTTCCCATCTGCAGGGTAAGGTTAAGACCTGACTGTTTAAGGATGAGAACGACATGTTTGTAATGTGCTTGGAACAAGAGAAGCGCTATTTTAAGTGCTAAGTGTAATTGAGTGTGAGAGAATATTGGTTTGTGACTCATTTGTTTAACTGCAAGTGCATCAGAAACTTGTGAGCAGATGAGAGCTGGAAAGTGCTTGGTGTAGATGGAAACCCATGGCAGTAAAAAGCTGCATTAATTTGTGATCTTCAAAGCAGGACTTAGCAGGGTTGTTCAAACAATAATGTTTATTACTTTTGCAAATGTCAGCTGGTTTACTTCATTAGTACTATTTTAAGAAGTTCCTATTCTGCTTCTGTCCTTGCTCTGTGGGTCTGTCTTCCATCAGAGTGTGGTGCACAAATGATTTGGTGTTTAGTGTGACCAAAGGGTGAGGAGAGTAAAGGGCAGTGGTTGGGCTGGTGGTGGTGAAGGGGATCTGCTGTCAGCAGAAAAGAAACTTTTGGAAGTTCCTGACCATGCACACATGTTGGTTCAGCCATATGAGTGTTTGCCCCATAGAGATGGGTAGAGATGTCTGGTGGCAAGGAAAAAAGGAAGTGGTAGTCTTCTGAAATCTTTCTCCCTTCCAAATATTGTCCCTACAAGGCAGAGTTATCACCACGGGCAACCACGGGTTTTGTGGCCATTGAGTGTTTTCTTGATGAGACCAGCAGTTTGGATCTCACTGCAGCCCGTGGAGGAGCCAGACACAATTTGTTGCTGCTACCATTATTTCCCCGTAGATTAATTATCGTAATTGTTTGCCAGTTCTCAAAAAATTAATTCAGAGCCATGACTTCTCTTGGCAAGCGTGCGTACGCGTGCACGTATGGAAATTCTCATATGGTGTACGCAATAAATACAAATGATTTTTTGGGGAGGAGTGCAAGAGCGTTATCACAGCAGCCAGGAACTGTTTTCAGAGGTGACCTTCAGCGCCCTGTGGAGCCAGAGAGGTTTTAAAGGTTTGGAGATCCCCTCGTGGATGTAAAGCACTGACGTAAATTGTTGCTAAGTTGGGGTGCCAGCTGCTGTAAGTGATTCTTCAGAGGCCAACTGATACGCCTGGATTTATCTGCAGTGACCAAGGTTTTTAGTGCCTCCCTCCTCAGTGAACTAAACAGGACTTGATGATACCAGGAAAACTTTGAAAAACACTTAGTTCTGTAAGTGGAGAACAGGTCTGCAGCCAGACTAGATTAGGATCGGTGCTCATGCAGCTTCTATTCATAGGATCCTACAAAATTTTGGTCTAGAGAACATACCTAACAAGAGCGTTGGCCCTGGTGAAGTTGCTCATAGCAGGGTCTTAACACACTACCAGGAAACCGAGTTTAAAGGGAGACAACCCTCATGGGGAGGGAGGCAAGCGCAGGTTCCTTCCCTTGGCTGTGGTTAGGTGATTTCTGAGTACAGGAGCAGCGTTTGCACTGCCATGTGGTGTTGGGCTCCTGGGTGCTAGATTTGACTCAGCAGCCCTTGCTGTTTGCAGTCTGCATGCTAACGAGGTGGTGCAGTGCTGCATGCACGGGGCTGGCCTTTTAACTCACTGCAGCCAGTGCAGTGAATTCCCAGGTAATCTAAAAGGAAAATGAAACGTACGGCAAAACTGCTCACTTTTCTTGATAATGTAGTTAAAGACAAGCAGGGTAACTTCTGTTGAATTATCTGGGTCACTAGAGAGCAATTCAGACCTTCATTTATTAAAGTGCTCTTTGCTCAAAATACATCCTAAATTGCTCTCTACAAGGCAGCTTAGTTTTATTTTAGCTTCGTGGCTACAGATAAAAATATATTTCAACGGTAAGTCTGCATATGGCATGATTGCAAACCTTTGAGACTTCTGCTTTGAGATATCCAAAAAACCATGAAAATACAATTTTTTAAAGGGCTGAGCAGTTCTGCAGTTAAGCTCCTTGAAGGATGCCCTGGTATCCAAGTGGTTCCTCTGTTCCCCAGTTTGGGATATTGGAAGTGAAATCCATTGCAACTGACATTTTTGTTCAGATTACCCATGGAGCCACATTCAAAATTGATGCTACCAAGTGGGTAGAGATCAGCATCCTGGGAAGAGCATTATCTTGGGTTGTGTTCTCCTTTCCAGCCAGGAGTCCTGGGTACCAGGCAGAGCCCTGCCTGCACACCCAGGTGCCAGAGCTCTGTGAACAAGTCACTTCATCCCCTTGACTCAGTTGCTCGTCTGCAAAAGAGGGATGATGATTACCTCCTTTGTAAAGTGCTTTGGAATCTGCTGGAGATAAGTGCTTTGAAGAGAGGTGTGTTTCCTCTTCCCTCCAAGGCACAGAGCGGCAGCAATCCCTCTGTTCCTGCCTGTGCTCTGCAGCATTGCTTCCTCCAAGGTGAATCAGGAAATGGTGGGGATATTGTGGTTGGAAACACAATAGAGAGCCACAATTTATTATTTTTTTTATCCTGTTCCACTCAATAAATTCACATGGTTCAAGTATCTTCCAGATAATGCTGTAACACAATGTTCCTGGTTTCAACAAATTTACCCCAATCCTGTAATGTGCTTCTGTGTCTTTCTAGATTCTGAGCGTTCTCATCTCTCCTCGTTCACCATGAAGTTGAAGGGCAAGTTTCACTCACCAAAAATAAAGAGAACACCTTCAAAGAAAGGAAAACAAGCTGACCTGACAGTGAAAACACCAGAGAAGTCAGTGAACAAAGTAAGCCAGGGCCGTGTTCTGGCAGTCCTGATGGTTTCTTGCTTTCCTGTACTCGTTTTATCATATTCCTGTGTGTGACTTTGTCCTCTGCAGAATTCTGCAGCTCAGGGATCCTCAGGGTTACTTTATGGTTATTTATAAACTGCACTGTGTAGTATTAAATCAAGGCATGTACTTCCCTTTGGAGGGTATGATGAGACCTCCTTCCATAAGCGTTTAAATATCTCGCTATGGAACGTGGTGCATGGCCTGACACATCCTCCCCACATGCACACCCTGTGGGTTAAGCTTACAGCTTCCAAAGAACTGCCTGGTTTTGGGGTGTGATCCGTTTGAAAACCCCAAACCCAGGCAAGCAAGTCCTTGAAGATGATCCAAAGATGTGCTCAGTCTCTGGTGACATCAGCAGGGAGAGTCAAGCAGATGTGTTCCTGCAGCTGCTGATCCCAGCACGATGTTCCTCAGACCCAGCATACTTCAGGTCCTGCAAGAGCTGAGGTCACAAACCTGTCAGTGTTATCTCCTCTCTTGTTGTGACCTGATTATGAAGGCTGGAGGCTCTCTCTGTAGCAATGCTGTTGCAGTCAGTTTTCAAGTAGAAGTCGAAGCCAGAAGTTGGGAACAATCGAGGTTATTTATGATAATTCACAACATTTCCCAGTTGTTAAAGGTCTCATCCAATGTGCAGTGCCAGACATGCAAACTTTTTTAGATTATCTCTGCTGAGGGTTGTTGTAGTGTTATTGAGAGCAGCCAGCAAGATACAGTTATCTTATGCTCTATGATTTTCTTAACACCCAGAGAAGTTGCTGCAGGGCTTCCTCACCCTATTCTGCACCATCAAGTGGAAGATGAGGAGGGTTTTTATTCCCCAGGCTGTATTTTTTTTTTCCCCAGGAGGCTGTGAATATGCTTTCTGAGGAGCTGAGCACCTTGCATTGCTCACTGCTATTTAAAAAATAAAATAAAAAATAAATCTGACAGTACTCCTTGAAGGCTTTTAATTCCAACAATGTTTCAGGATGGTATCTTGAGATAATTTAGAGGCCTTCCTTTAAATTGATATGCGACAACATTAAATACATTAGAAAATGAAGAGCCCTTTTCCAAATGCTGTTCTATAGCAAATACATATTAGTATATTAATAATAGATGAAGTTTTTGCTTTTCTTTCCTTCCGCTAAAAACTGTGCAAGAGGATTTACTAATAAGCCGTGCTGGTCATCAAACCCTTTTTTTATGTACAGATTGGGATTTTTTTAATTGGAAAACAAAACACTTGCAATAACTTTTATTACTGTATATGATTATTTAAGCTGTATTCATTTTTATACTGCAAAATAGTGTTCATTTCTGGCTCATTCCTTATCTATTTTAATAGCTACTGGCCAACTAATCAATTAGTTGGATGTAGGCAGCTCATTCACTTTGTGTGGAGGGAGCAGGGAAGAGGATATGCCTGGATTGCCGCCAGGTTTTCTCACTGGAATATAGACATCAGTTGACAAACAGGAGATTTTCTGTCAGAAGGCACACTTGATAAACCAAATATCATCCTTTTCTCCCTCTTAAGTACTTAAGATGCTATTTTCGTGCTCTTGAAGTAGATGATCACTGTAGAGCAGAAATAGCAATACTAAAAATTAATGTAAAATCACTGTGTGTGAGCTGAAGGTTATGCTTAGCCCATGCAAACATCTTCTCCTCTTCCCCTTTATGCCTTGATGGGGGCAACACTGGAGGAGTTTTTTTCAGAGCCTCCTTTTTTCCCCTGGATCCTGTCTTTGATTGTTATCATAGGGCCTAGTGTAGGTACCATAGTGTCCTTTAACCCTATATGCAGAATTTATGATGTGTTTTTCACTGCCAAAATGTAGGGGGAAAAAGGGATGGTTACAGCTTTTGTAATAGGGTGTATTCTGTACAGCTCACTGTGACCCTTGCTGGTCATCTGTGTCTCATACATGATGCATTTGCAATGATTATTTAATGCAAAACTTCAAAAATCATCCAAAAATATCAGCATGTGTCAGGCAGGGGAGTGGAGATGCTGTTTTGCCTGAATTGTAAGTTTTTCTCATTTAATGCCCCAAAGGGAAATGGGTGGATGCCCCATCCCTGGAAATGTTCAGAGCCAGGTCGGATGGGGCTTGGAGCACCTACGTATGAAACCTTTGGACCTCGGAAGAGGACTCATTAAAAAGTGTTCTTAGGGAATATCACCCAAAGAGCTAGTAGGGAAGCTGATAAAAAAAACCAAAAGGGCTGTGTCCCAGATGGTTTCCAGTGGCTGGACTCACATGCCTTGGTGTGCTCGATGGAAGGGTTTGTGTTTCCACGTGTCGTTCTGAGCTCTCAGTCAGGCCCATCCCTCCCATGCACCAGGAGAGTGTTTGAGCTGTTAAGTCTCAAGCCTTTCTACAGGAAACAGTTGTTGAATGAAATCCATAAACAGCCACCGGAGCAGGAACTGCAGCCCACATTTTTTCACTTCTGTTTGAGAGCTCTGAGTGCTGGGCCGTGGTCATACTCGCTCAGGGAATACATGGACTCTCTGATCCCTGAAATGTGCAATCGTTTCATATGAAGCGCAAAACCTTCAGGGAGAGACCGAACCTCTCCACAGATGAATGGTTGGACTCAATGATCTTAGAGGTTTGTTTCCAACCTAAATGTTTTTATGATTCTGTATCCCAGATTAAGGTGTGCAGTGGTGAGGGCACATGCCTGCAAAATGGGAAATGACCTTTTTCGTATCAGGGAGTTGCCAGGATGCTCCTCAGCGAGGGAGTTCAGGGCACTGTGGGCTGCAGATCAGAACTTGAAGTGCCTGGCAAGCAGTGTTGTCAAAAAGTGGAAGCAGCAGCAGATTTTGGGCCCTTCCCAGATGAGGTAGAAAATTACAGGGTAGTTTGCAGATCTTGGATTGGAACTTAGACTTCTAAAGCTGGAGCTAGATGGAACTTGGGATTCTAATCCTTTTATGCAACTGGCCCCAAATTACTAACCAGTGCTGCCTATAAATTGTTCCTCCTAAAACCTTTTGGGCTGCTGGCCTGATTTTGCAGAAAAGCAGCAGTTTAACAGCTGACAAGAGTATGGGGAGCACACAATGCCCATAGGTCATTAATTCTTGAAGGTGAATTTACTGAGGAGATAATGGATGAAATCTGACTCTGTTAGGCTCTCTGCTCCTTTTCTAGCAGTGTTCAGGAGTTAATTTAAATCTCACTTAGGAACTACTTGTGGCATTAAAAGTCCTCCAGGCACACTCTGGTAAACTTTCCCTGTCCAGAGTGCCATTAAGGTATCATGTATCACTTCTGAATTTCTTCTTCTGGTGTTGGTGGTGGCACAGAAGTTGGTGACCACAACTCAGCCTTATTCCAATGAATTGTCCCCTTCTGCAACATTCATTCACCAGTGCCAAAATTTAGCTTTCACACTTTGTCACAGTGGAAAGTGTGTGAGTTCCCTTGTTCCAGCAGCATTACAAAATTACTTAGGTTGAAGGTTCATCAGAGTGAAGTTTTTTGTTTGGAGGTTTTCATATATTTTACAAGGGCGTGTAGCGATAGGACAAGAGTAATGTCTTTACACTGACAGAGAGCAGGTTTGGAATACATATTAGGAAGAAATTCTTCCCTGTGAGGGTGGTGAGGCCCTGGCACAGGTTGCCCAGAGAAGCTGTGGCTGCCCCATCCCTGGAAGTGTCCAAGGCCAGGTTGGATGGGGCTTGGAGCAACCTGGAATAGTGGAAGGTGTCCCTGCCCATGGCAGGGGGTGGAACTAGCTGGTCTTTAAGGTCCCTCCAACCCAAACCATTCTGATTCAGTGATACGTTTTTTTCTTTCACCCTGCCCAGTTTGGCATGTGAGTTTCAAAGCAGAGCCCTTGATGTCATCAGTAGTGTTAATCTTGGCCTAAAACTGATCAAGATTATCCTTCAGTTTGGAATGCAGGTAATGCAGAAAGTTAAAGCACGGGCGTTATTTTTGCACTGACTGTTCTTTTGAAAGGGTAGTAACTCAATTTAAAAGTGTTTGTGGTAGAAGGGGTATTCTCCACTCTTCATAGAATATACCTCAGTGTCACCATACTTCAGGTGTGTTCAAGGAACCTTGCCCTTAAAAACCCTGAAGTTTTAACATACCTCTCCTTTTTTCCCTCCTCTTTAGAATGTATCATGGCTGGAGGAGAAGGAGAAGGAGGTGGTCAGTGCGTTGCGCTACTTTAAGACCATTGTGGATAAAATGGCAATTGATAACAAAGTATTAGAGATGCTGCCAGGCTCAGCCAGTAAAGTGCTGGAAGCCATCCTGCCCTTGGTGCAAACGGATCCTCGCATCCAGCAAAGGTAAGTTTCCTCCTTGGGTTTTGGGACCATGACAGAGCAGCTTCTCTCCTTGTGTCTGGAGACCCACATCGTGCAGGGGACAGGGAATGCTGTGGTGGCTGATGAAGTGACTGCTATTTTTGCTAATTATGTGGTGGTTGTCAAACATCATTTAAAAGCAGATTCCCTGCTCATGCTGTGGGAGGATAAAGCAAATCAGAGTGGCTTCCGAGAGGAGGAAGGGATGATTCTTAGCATAAACTTGGAAACTCATCATTTGCTAGTGGGATATTCTCCTCAGATGGTATTACTGTTTCTGCAGTCCATGATGGTACTCTGAAAGCTAACAAATCCAATAGCTTTACCTGAAAAAGGAGTTTATCTTCAGAGTAATCCTTTTTTGTTTTCAGTTTATCCACCCTGATATTACAGAAGTCTGAGCCTTCACTCTTTACTGCTTTTTTTGGATTTTACTGGATCAGATGCAGAAGTAAATAGATGTACTTCAGCAGATTAACCAAGTTCATTCCTGTGCTCACTTAACAGATTATTGTTTTATGTTTTAACAGATTATGTGTATTATGTTTTTAGCAATTAGGCAGTGGGTTTGAAGCCATAAAAGAAGTAGAAATTTGCCAAAGCCAAGCTCATCATGGATTATAAAAATTTGTGGACTTGCCAAGCCATAGAAATACAGCTGCTGTTCATCCCATGGATGCTGGAGCTGTTGGTTTACAGAAAACAAATATTGTTGAATAATATGGAAAGAGCAAAGTTAGCACAGACAGAGAAAAGCACAAAACTAAGCAGAGGAATGCAGGTGTTTGCTTCCTGAAGTCCTCCCAGGCTTTGCACTGTTCCTATTTTGTTTTCCCATTAAATATCTCCAAATTTTTTTCTTTCAAGATCCTTATTTCAACTCTGGTGCAAGAAGGGGTTACAGTATGCTTGAGACAGCACTGGGGTGCCAAGTACTTTGCAAGCAGAATGCTCAGCAGTGTTTGGCCCCAATACACAGGCCACATAGGTCAAAATGAAGGAGGCAATGGGATTGTATCAGTCCTGTGGCTGAGACAGGGAAGATCCCGTGTGGGTTGGATCTGCCGAACCACAAAGTCCAATAGCTCTTGGAATGGGAATGTTCATCAGGCCTCTGGATACAGATACACAAAGTTTCCTCATTTCTTACCGGGTTTCCCCTTGCCGTTAGATCCTGACAAGCACCTGCTTTCACTTAATAAAAGAGAGAACAAACTTTCCTCTTATGCCAGGAGAACGTGTGAAATGTCAGCAAATACGTTTAGGATAGAACATGTCATTTTTATAATCGCTTGATTTGGTTTGTGTATTCAGGGGTTGTTTGCTGGGTGGTTTTTCCTTCCAAGAATATATTTGGAAATAAGTATCAAATAAGTGGTGCTCAGCAGATGAAGTATTTCAGACATTTCTATTCTTCACAATTTTTATCTGTTCTCTCTTGGTAGTGAACTCATGCAATCTTGACTGTTGGATACCCATATTTGTCCATATAAGCAGAATTTTCAGTCAGTACTCAGTGCAGTCCTCTGTACAGTGATAAGTCTCTCTTTCTGGAAACAGTGTGGATTAAGGCACAAATCCCATGTGTATGCTCTGCCTGTCTTAGTGTCCCAAAAAACCCAAAAGGAAATCTGGCTTTCTCAAAAAGTCATGTCCTTTCCTGCCTACTTCAGTGGCAGGACACAAAGGGGTGATTTTGATGGCAAATCCCCCTCAAAAAAGTGAGCAAGACTTGTGCCAGTGTAGAAGAAAGCCCTACAATCATTGCTGGACTTCTTTTTGCTTTAGGGGAAGCATTTGCATCAAGGAAAAAAGTAATTAAATCTAGCACAAAACGGGCTTTCAATTACTGCCTCCTTAGAAGGAAGCAGGCTGAAGATTAATGGCAAAGAAATCAAAGCCATAGAAAGACATGGGTGAAATATTAGGAAATATCTCCTACCAAGCTAATTTCATTTGAAATGAGAACAAATGGCAAGCAGCATCCTTTAAAAAAAACAAAACAAACAACAGCCACAATCAAGTGCTTACCTTTGTTGGTGTCCCCTGGTCATAAGGTGACAATAGTTCTTTCCCCAGTCCTGCAAACCTCAGTCACCTTAAATAAACTCGTTGAAGCTTGTGGGCTTGGTTCTTTTCTCGCAGGTAATGAAATTACTGGAGTTAAGCCCGTGTAAAATGGATACCAAAGAGAAACGGGAAGAGCTGGAACACTTGTATCAGTAATGATTGCAAGATTACACCTTCTCTTATCTGTTTATGGTTTTTGATGCAGCTTGAAATTGATTTAACTTGACAAAGAGTTGCTGAAGCGCTGCCATCAGCAGTACTGTTAACGCACCTTGTTTAGTAATGAAGTCAGTGTTTTCAGAATGGCCAGGAGAATGCCTGGGAGCACTGTTGTTACAGTTAACTTTTATTTAGAGTTGTCATCCTTCCAAATTTTATTTTTTTTTTTCCCTTCAGAACAATAGCTTCAATTCTGTTTCTCATTAAAAACAAAACAAAGCAACACCCTTTCCTTTTTCAGACCTGAAATTCATTCAGTTCAATTTCTCTAAAGAAGTAATTTTAATTACACGTTTTCAGGCATTATAAACAGTGAGGCAGTGATTTGTAAAGGAATGAATAGAGTCAGCTCTCAATGATCCAAGGCATTTTTGGGGAGAGTTAATAAGGAAGAAGGAAACCATAGATAATACTTAAATAACATAGATTAAGCTTAAACGTAGTACTTAAGTACTTATGTTTAAAGTTAAGGCATATGATGGAGCTGTAAATTAAAATGGAAGGAATGTTATTTTTAGCATTGCTGTGTTAACCTGCAGCCCAGATAATTCCTCCTGATAACTGGGAATGAACCGTTGGTGGTTTGTACTTTCATATTGACATCTCATTGGGTGCTAAAGTGGTCTGAGAGCAACTGCAACTGAGCAACCGAAGAGAAGCCTGAGCTTTGTCACCTGCTAAACACAAATTCTGAATGTCAGAGAGAAAAGGAGAACAATCACACTTTTAACAGTGTGAAGTGCACTCTCGTAACGCTTGATAATGTCTCCGTAATTTCAGTTTGTTCTTTTTTTTCCTCCTCTGCTGCCCAGTTCGGCCATCTCGTCCTGCTACAGCCGCGTGTACCAGAGCCTGGCCAACCTCATCCGCTGGTCTGACCAGGTGATGCTGGAGGGGGTGAACTCAGAAGACAAGGAGATGGTGACAACAGTGAAGGATGTCATAAAAGCAGTTCTGGATGGAGTCAAGGTACACGAGACAGATATTGTAAATCACATTATGTAAAGTGCGTCATAATGTGTTATAGAAAAGATCTATGGAAAAGAGGTTTTGAAGTGTGGGTTAAATGTGAAGGTCCTATTCTTGCCTTCAGTTGACTATCCCTTAAATCAACTGCTCCATAAGTGAAGTGATCCTGCTTGGAGTGCTGGTTAAAGACTAGCACAAACAGTTTGGCTCTTAGTGTGAACTTCTGAAATGCTCACCCTGGCATTTGGGTGAATTGGAAGAAGCAATAAATCTTTATTTGGCATTGTATTGATTTTTCAGCAAGTCGTTCCCAGTCTCCTATGCAGAGTTTGCATATTTTCTGTCTAGGCGAAACAAAACGAAAATGCTCCCTGTCAATGCCCACAGAGAATCAAAGGCTCGAGCTCCATCTTCTGAGATAAAATTCAGGGGATTTGTCAGTGATACATCACCACTCTCAGCGGTTGGATTAGGGTGTGGAACAGGTGATGAGCTAAACTCAGTTTTCTGGAGATTAATTTTGCATAACTAATGTTAAATTATAATAATAATTTAACAGAAATCTTTGTATCCATTGTGAGACCTGCTTGTAGCATTCCCTCACTGTTCCACCCTGGGAAAGTTGGTTGGATTTTCATTCTACCTCCCTGGGAGCTTTTGGTACCCATTATTTCTGTGTCCCAGACTTGTCATTCACCTGTCTTAACACTGGAGGTAAAAGTTTGCTTGACCAGGGCTTAGGACAGACTGTCATCTCCTGCTGAATGCAAAAACCGAGTGAATCTCCCAAGCTTTAACTGTCACATTTTCTGGGTTTGCATCCTCTGGATATCTCTTTAGTGTTACTCAAACACAGATACTAAAATCTGCTATTATTTTATGAACCGTTTAAATAAATATCTTTGAAACAAAACATTTCCATCACCTAAAGAAGGCGGATTTTCCAGGATTATTTTGAGCAATATGCTCTTTAAGCTCAACGTTTTAAAAGTAAAGCTGGTCTTAAATTTGCGCAGCAGGAGAGAGAAAAAGAGTTTAGCCTAAAGTCTCAGCTGCTGTTAGTGTTGGAATTCAGCAGCAATTTGCAGTATGTGAAAATCCGTAATATCTGAACTGTAATACCCCAGAAAATGGTGAGTTATCACTGACTGGATCTGCACAGTCCTGTGGGGAGAGGTGTTATCCCCAGATCTAGGGCAGAACTGTGTGGTCTCATTGCAGGAGACTTGGACATGTGTTGTTATCCTTTCACTTCAAGCAGTATTTAAACCCTCGGCACATGTTGCTTCCAGCCAGAGCAGCATCCTCTCTGAGTGGGGGAGGAGGTCTGGGGTGGGAGAAAGGTCTAGGTTGCGGGGAAGGTCTCGGATGGGAGAAGATCTGTCTTGGATGTCTGCTCTGTGACCCAGCCCAGGCTGGGAGCAGCACGGGCATGTCCATGCAGTGCTAAGCCTGAGCTCTGGAGCCCCGCTGAGCTGATATAACCATGGTTATATCAGTCTCTACTTTGTTATTAGACTTAAAAGTTATTTTGGCCTTCCAGTTGGAGCTGACTTATGTCTGGTCAGCCTGGAACATGGTTGGAGCAGATGTGTGGCTGTCTTGGTGGATGTGAACGTGTCTGCCCATCAGCAGGGCAGCATTTGGAAGTGGCGTGCTCTCATCTACTGCATGGCGAAGCATAAGGTTTATTTTAGTGGGGCCAAGCCAATTTTCAGATCTGGAAGCAGAACTGAGAAGTTGGACACTTCTCTCCACAGCAGAACCTACTTTGTTTTTCTGGCAGATCACACAAGATCCACTTCCACATTTCAGTGCTTACTTCCCCCTTTATTTTCAGAACTGAGCATAAAGGAGTCGCTTGTTCACCTCTGTAACTTGACGTTTTGATCTCAGGTCTTAGAGCCTTGCTAGGCATATAGAAAAGGGGGGAAAATTTCCTTGTTTTGATTATATAACTTCTTAAAAATCCACCTCATTTTGGAATTTCCAGCTTGCTGAAGTAGCATAAGTTTGCAGAGAGGCTTTAATTATCTCTAATTACTGCTGCAGGAATCTCTTTCCTTGCTGATAAGGAATAGCATAATGTGCATCTGGCTCAGTGTTGTGCTGATTACCTCTGTGTGTATGCTAAAGATCTTGGCTTCATTTTCAAATGCTAGTTCTCACTTGGGGATGGTAGAGAGGAGAAACAGTCAGGGTCTGGTGATACTTGTCAAAGTTTGAAGGCAAAGTGGTCCTCTCAAGTATTAACAATCACACATTGTCTTGGTGCCTCTGGTGGGAGGTGGTTTGGGGTTTTTTCCCCACACACCCAATGGTTTGAATCATTCTGAAGATATTTTTGAGCCAAAACGGATTTTTTTTCTCCTGTTTTAACCTATATTCCCGTGTCGTGGCAACTGTGTGTCCATTATGACTGGCAAACTAGTGGTGAAGGAAGGTGAGGAAAAGGAAACATTACGTTTTTCCTTCCATAGCTGTTTCGAGGGAATGTTTAAGGAGTATGTTGGCTTTTGGTTTGAATGTTTTATTTCCTTTATTATGCTCTTGTGCATTTGCAGTTCTTGCTGGCCAGGACCCAACAGCCCCTCAGGGTCTGACTCCCAGTCTGTTCAAGTGCCTGAGGGTCTCCAGAAACCTCTTCAGCAGTGGGATTTTGTCCAGAAGGCAGGAAGGTGGCAATCCATGGTGTCATCACTCAGCCCTGACAGTGACTAGGAGCGTGGTGCCAGCTGCAGCCCTAAGGGTCAAACGGTGTCACTGTGTAATTTCCAAACGGTCCAATTCTCAGAAAAACCTTGTCTGGGGTTTGTAGGCTCCCAGGTCCTACAGCTGTTTTTCCTAGTGATGTTCTGTAAACTTTACCGGGGAGTTTCTGAAGTCTAAAAGGAATAGCAAGATATTAATTAAAGACTATTCATCCTGAAAGAGAAGATAAAAGAGAGGAAAGTACATTTTGTTAGAATAGTTTCTGTTGAGTAACAAGGGACACTCAGCAGAGAGGTCTGAGGTCAGTTCAGTGTCCCTGTTACCACTGTAACAGTTCTGTCATTGGAGGGCCTGAATTATTTGACTTTATTTGTGTAACTTGTGTTACCACAGTGTTGCTGATGAATTGCCCAAAGCCCTGTCGGTGTGTTGCTCCTTGTTGCTGAGGATTTCCCTGCTGAGGGATGTGGCTGCCCTGGGAGGTGGGGGCTGGTCAGGCTGTCCTGTGGTCATCTTGGTGCTGTGCTTGTCCTCATCAGGGCACTTCTCAGAACACGCTGTTCCTCGCCAGGGCTCTCGTCTGTCTGTCCCAACAGGAACATCTTCACAGCATTAGTCCCCATGGACATCTGTGTGTGCTCTGTTTGTGCTCTCTCTTCCTTCCCGCTGTGTGGGATTTTCCAGGACAGCTTGTGGAAAGCTGAGTGTTTGTCCTGGTTTTGGTTAACACAGTGTACATTCTGTTAGAGCACAAGCTCACACCAAGAACGTTAAGTAAAACATGGAAACCAAAATCAGCTGAGGTGGACACTTGGACATTGTGTTTGCCATCCTCTGCATATCCAGTGCAGCACCTTATTCCTCTTGTTGTGCATGTGTTAACCCATGGAAATTCAGCTTTAAATAGAGCCTCATCCAAAAATACCAGAACTAGGAAATTTTCCTTCCTCAGAAGGATGATGGTGATGACATTCCAGTTGCAGTTACTGCACTGAGAGAGCAGTGCCAGTTGTTTCCAAGGTCCGCAGGCAAGGACATGAAGATGATACTGGAATGACGACACTGTACTTCAGGCTGCTTTAAAAAAAAAAAAAAAAACANAAAAAAAAAAAAAAAACCAAAACACACCAAAAAACAAATTAAAATTGATCCCATATAATTTCCTTTGCGTAATAAGCTGGGAAGCCAATACTGTCAGGAAGCACTGCCAGTTTTCCAGCCTGCCTGTAGCAGGGCATGTGTTTGTATCTGTGAGCAGTAGATCTGTTTGTTGGCCTCAGACATCCATAAAATGTTCTCTCCATCTTTCTGGCGTGAATGATTGTTGCTTTGACTGCTGGCAGACTTAGAGTTCAGGATTATCATGCCCTTATCTCTTTATCCAGAGCCTTATCTGCCTATAACAGATGCACTACAGTAGCTCCTTGAATGATTAAGACTTGCATTGCTAACGTGTTAAAAGGTGGCTTCAGGGGAAGCAGGTCTTTTAATAAAGGGGTTCACTGTTTAATATGTTGTTGGGCATCTTACAGAAAACTTGCTTTTTTAAACAAATACGTATTTATTTGTAAAATATAAAACAGTTATTTAATGGTTGGGGTTTTTTTTGGCTAAGTGAAGTGCTCCACTGCGTAAGGCTGTTCTGTACTTATATTTATATATGTAAAGCCAATTTGCCGTTATCTAGGGTGTTGTGGGGACTGGAACACATTTGTGATGATGGAGGAAAGAGGAAGCACAGCAAAAAGACATGTGTGGGTTTGTGCAGAATCCCCATAGGGCCAGGGTTTATGAACTTAAATATGGCCAAACTGCTGCTGGGTGCAGGCTGCTCCTTAGCAGCTGTTCTGCATCGTTTCTGTGGCTCTGTACCAGACCTACACCCAGCTCAGCTCTCTCTGTGTCTGCTAACAGAGTTCACTGCAGTAGCATCTCTTTCTGTTCTGGGATGTTTAAGTGCAGCATTCAGCAAGTAATGATTATTCTCTTCTTTTTCTCTCCATCCATCAGGAGCTGGTCAGACTCACGATTGAAAAGCAGGAGCATCCCTCTCCCACAAGCCCTGTTAAACCCAGTTTACCAGCATGTAAATCTGACAGGTGGGTCACTGACGAGGATTCCTTCTGTGTGCAGGACTAATATAGAAGGGATAATTTCTGTCTACTGCTGGTTGAGTTGAAGCATTCACTTATTCTTCACAGAGGGTGGTGTAGTGTTCTTTATGGAGCCCCATCCATTTCAGTGGGGCCACTAAAAGAGAATATCCTGCGATAGGGAAAAACCCAGAGTCTGGCAATGAAACGTCCCCATGACACGTGCACGTTCTATTCTACACATACATGGAATTCCACCTGCAGATGCAAATTCTGCCTTCTGCTGTAGGTGTCCGTTGTGTTGCACATGATTTAAAATAGGAATGAATCTGTCAGCAGGCCGCATTCCAGCTGGGGTTTGTGATCTACAATCTGTGTTTTGCATGTTGCAGCCCATCAGAACTTCCCCTCACAGACCGAGAAATGGAGATCCTCAACAAAACAACCAATATGACCCAATCCAACGAGCTTCTGACTGACTCCATGGATGAAGAAGTTGCACCTCCTAAACCCCCTCTGCCCAGCATTCGTGTGGCAGAGAACAGGTAATACTGGCCAGCCAGCTGACTGAAGAACACCAGGGCCTCTCACCAGCTTGTTGGTTTTTAAACAGTCTTGCCAAATGTGCACAAGAGAATTCACGAGGAGGGTTAGTGCTGTCTCTGTAATTCCAGTCTTCCAGAGTAATTATTCCCTGCTTCTGGACCGTTTATGAATTTGTGTTCTGTCTGTCTTATTATTTTCTCTCTGTGTTTTCCTTCCCTTCTTTTTATGTGAGGATAGGGCCGTGCCCTGAGGTCCGTGCATGAGAGGCATCACATAAATCCATAAAAACCTGATGTGAAACTGTGGGAATTCCACACTGTACAAGTGTTTAGTGCTGCTGTATGCGATGGGAAATGTTTCTTTAACCTCAGCTGGCACTTACCAACCTGCAGGTTGTTCTGCATTGTTTATCAGAGGTGGTTCTGCATTGCTTAAGAGTGAAAGGAGCCAATAGTGTGTGAAAAAAATCTTGTACTTGGTTGTTCTTACCCTGTTCTACGAGTAACCACATGAAAGTTTCTGTGTTCTATTTTGAGAAGGAAGAGAAAACCCCCAATTTGCAGGTTTTTGGTCTGTGTGTGTGATGTTTTCCTTCTCTAGGACTGGTGCAAATGGCTCGTGTGAAAAATGTATGTTGTGTTAATTTGAAAGTGCAGCATCAAGGGCTATGACTGGGAAAAAAAAGTCACATTTCTGCATATTTTATGAATTCTCATGGGTTATATAAAAAGTTCCTCTTCAAAGAACAGAACATGTGTGCTCTTGGGAACATCACAGGCTTGATGATTACCAGAATTATGTGTCATTAGAAGCAAAAAGTAAAAATTCTGGGGTTAACTTCTCACTAGTTGCTGCTGATGCCTATGTGTGAAACAAATTCATGCCAAAACATGGGCCCTTACAGTGCCTGTGGTGAGAGCAGCACTGACCCTCTTGTTCCCTGACGTTCGCCAAGAAAGCAGAAAGGGCAGAAAAAGAATTTTCCTCTCCTGTGAATTTTTAAAACTTTGAAAGTTTTTTCAAACGTTGAAGGTTTGAGAAGGGAGTGTACAGTGGAAACAATATTTGGGTCAACCAAAACATTTAATTTGGATTTTCTCTGCTTTTAGTAAGAAACAATTACCATGCTAATTAGCTTCATTAAAAATGCTTTTTAAAACAGCGGTTGTTTTTGTTTGAGAAATACAACTCTATTCCAACCTTAAAAAGGAAGTCACTGAACAGGACGGTACCTGTGAGAATATTCTTAAATTAACGTTTGTTAGTGGATACAGTTTGCTGAATAGCTCCTTGGCTGACAAAGGCTTTCTGGGAAACAACTTGTGAAGACTGTAAAAAGCCTTTTTGCCGGGAGAGTGATGGAAGCATCAATGCCTGTTGTGTCTTGCAGCCCTCCACCAGCACTGCCCCCAAAAAAACGTCAGTCGGCACCTTCCCCGACCAGAGTGGCGGTTGTGGCCCCAATGAGTCGAGCTACCAGTGGGTCGAGTTTACCTGTTGGAATCAACAGACAGGTAACGGCATAACCCCTTGGTGAAAGCCAAGGGAAACTGCAGCAAAAGCTCAGAGGAGTGCCATGACCTGGAGCCACGCAGGTCCCTGCAGGCCTCTGCTCATCCCAGACAGCCCCACACGGGAGAGCTCTGGAGTGGGAGCTTTAGTGGCAGGAACATCAGCACAATAAATAATGCGAACAGCTTAATTTTTTTTTTTACAGTGTTGTTGCATTTAATTAACAAATTGCTACAAACTTTGTTGCCTTGAGCTGTAGCAGTGTGAGGATGGGAGCAGTTGAGTGTTGCCGTGTTGAATAGATCGGGGGACAGAGCAGTTGGCTGAGCTCACACAGATCTCACCGTGGTTTGCTTACAGCCCAAGGGAGCATGTGGCACAGTGAGATCAGAACTCTGTCTTCATCCAGTCACAATTTAAAACATCTTTTTAACTCAGGCAGTAGTTTGAGGGAAATTTGTAAATTCTATGGTAGAAAAACGGAAAAGTTGGTGTGTGTTAATCACATTCCATTTCTTGTGCTAGTCTGGGGTTTATGAGGTTGTAAATGGCTGGGTTTGCTTTACACATTCAGGAACTTACTAACTCAGCAGTGAGGACCTCAGTCATATTAAATTGCCCAAAAATCGAATCTTGTCCTCATCCCCAAAGCCTCAGCTCTGGCTTAGGGAGCCTCTGCACTCATTTGGCTGACCCAGATAAAGCCGTGGCCATTCTTCAGTTACTAGTACAGTCACACTAAGGTTGTTCTGGTGGAGTGGGAATAGTTGGGGGGTTCGCTCACAGGGTGATAAGCTTGAAGTAATTTCTGACATAGAACTGTAGTCATGGGCACAGAAAGCTGCATCTCACTATAGTTTTATTTTCTCTTTCGTGCACCTAAGCCAACTGAGTATTTGCTAAAGCCCCAGGTATTATAAAAGAAATTTTGCAGTCTTATTACCTGGCATCAGTGTGGGTCACAGCATGCCCTGCCTGGAAGCAAGAACACCCAGAGCTCCCTGGCACGGGTTATTTAGCAGATCAGGGGGTTTCAGTGCTCCCCATGAGCTTCTCTACCTAGAAAAGAAGCTTCTCTTCTTCTCACCTCCTGCAAGGTGTTTGTTCCTCGAGCTTCGTCTTGCTTACAAGCGAGCTTCCAGGAATGATGGTGACTCAATGTTCTTTTTGCTGAAGGATTTTGATGTTGACTGCTATGCCCAGAGAAGATTGTCAGGGGGAAGCCACTCCTATGGGGGGGAATCTCCTCGTCTCTCACCGTGCAGTAGCATCGGCAAGCTCAGCAAGTCTGACGAGCAGCTCTCGTCCCTGGACCGCGACAGCGGCCAGTGCTCCCGCAACACAAGCTGTGAAACCTTGGGTGAGTTCTCCAAGCCTGCTGGGGTCCCCTTCCCTCTGGTTTGGGAGCTGTCGTAGCTGGGATGCAGAAATAAATGGGTTGTGCCTGCAACTGTCGTGTTGCAGTTGCTGCAGGCGGTTCTGTGCAGAATTATTCTGTCAGACAGGAAAAAGCCCAGGGGAATCTCTTTCCCTGGCTGTTGTAGATGATTGTGTTCAAACTCAGTTCGGCTCTCAAGTGGAATGTTTTGTTGCTTTCAGCCTTGTCTGCAGAAATTAAGAAGCTGGTAGATTAAAGCAATGTTGTTTCTGTATACTAAGAAAGAAAATAAAAATATAAATATGAAATGTAATGTCTGCACTCATCTACCTAGTGATTTTTTGTTACTTGTTTGCTAGTGTAAAGAATTAATTACAAGCTTTGTGAAGTCTAGATGTCACAGAAAGTGTAAAAGATGGTCCCAGCTTCAAAGAAGTTCCACCCTGATTAAAATGAAGTGATTAATTACTGATGGAATGGGAGGGACAGAACTGAGAAGGACTAAACAGTAAGAGAGAAACTAATGCATCATTCTCCTGTCCCCTCTGTTTAACCAGATCAATCGGATCACTATGATCCAGACTATGAATTCCTGCAGCAGGACCTCTCCAATGCTGATCAGGTACCTCAGCAGGTGCCAGGTATCCTCAGCCCATTGCCAGAGTCCTTGGGTGAGTCTGGCTCCCCTTTCCATGGACACGCTTTCCAGCTCCCGCAGGGCAGCTCTCCTCCACTGGAATTCTGCAGCCTCTCCGGAGCAGCACCGCCAACAGAGACTCCTCCAGCTTTGCCAGAAAAGAAGAGGAGAAGTGCAGCCTCCCAGACTTCTGATAACTCAGGCTGCAGGGTGTCCTATGAGAGACACCCTTCCCAATACGACAACATCTCCGAGGATGACCTGCAGAACGCTGTGGTTGTCCCCTCAATACCCTTCACACCGTTTGCTGCTGTTTTGCCTTTCCAGCAAGGAAACTCTTCAGCACCAGTGGAATTCATTGCTGACTTTGCTGCTCCAGATTCTAACAGTGACCCAGAAAAGCCACCACCTCTGCCAGAGAAGAAAAACAAACACAGTAAGCAAGTTTTGGGGTTTACTTGTACCTGTCCCTTTCTTTGCAGTTGTCGTGCTTCTGATGACCACTAAGGAATGGTAGTGACATTGCCAGTGTGTGTCTGAGTGTCAAAATCAGTCAGTGTTAAAGGCATGGAATGGAAATGCCAGTCCTTTGGTGGGCAGGGAGGGACTCTTGCAGCCAGGATCAATTGAGGCCCAGGGCATCACACGGCATCCTCATTACTTCAGTGAGACCATTTTACTTCTCTGTTTACCCGAATGTGAATCTTTGAGGCACTTTGCCTTGCAGATCTTCCTGGTTTATTCTCCCTTTTTATGTCCATTCCTTCTCCCCTTCCCCCATTTTATGTTTTCCCCCTGCAGAAAAGATTTGGGTTCTCTCCAGGAGCTTGGAGAAAGGACTGCTTTTCTGTCCAAAACCGAGCCTTACCAGAGCAGTTATTTGGCAACAGGAGCACAGTCACCCACATAGCTATGCAAGACAACACTATTAACCCAGTACTGCTGTTTTGCTGTGGGATCTCATTTCCTTCGGGTGCCTGAGAATTTCCCACATCATTAAAACGAGCGGCCTCTAAAAGCGAAGGCTCCTGTCCCCAGCCAGACTCCTGGCACACCAGTGCTGACCACAACTCAAGCTCACAACCTTTTTCTGATGTCCTTAATGGCTGAAAAATGTGGGACCTCTTGCCAAACACTTGGCCATACTGCTCTGCCAAGGAAGGCTGTGGGCTGCACAGGGCGATCCAGCAGATGTTTGCTGGTCGCTGACTGGCTTTGCAGTTGTGTGTCGCATGAGGAGGCAGTGTATGCAAGATCTGGGTGAAGAGCACTGTGTTGCATGGCTGGCAGCCCAAGGGAAGAGCTGATTTCAAAGCGCTGAGTTGGCTTTCTGACTCCTTTCTGCAGTTTGTAGACTTTTCACTGAGAATAATTTTTGCCCGGAATGGTTGTGGACCATCCCTGGAGGTGTTCCAGGCCGGACTGGATGGGGCTCTGAGCAACCTGGTCTAGTGGAAGGTGCCCCTGCCCATGGCAGGGTGTTGGAGCTGTAGGATCTTTAAGGTCTCTTCCTACCCAAACCAGTCTAAGATTCTGTGATTCTATGAGCACTGTGGGAGTGAGATGGTGTGTTGTGCAGCAGGGTCACTATTCTGTCCATTCCTATGTAGTGTGCTCTGCCAGTCACTTCTTCAAAAATGTGCCTTGTCTAAAAGCATTTCCATTATCCCTGCGTGTCCAGTCCACATTAGTAACCCTCAGGGATTTTACTCAGAGCACAAGGCTTGACCCACCTGAAGGTGAGGGTCATCTTGTATTTCAGTGTCCCCTGCAAGCAGGAAATCACTTTTGTCTCTGTCTGGTAATCAAGCAGTTAAAGATATTAAAAGCAGCTAAAAAGGAGCTGAGATGTTTGTCTGTAGACAACAGACAGGAAATAAATGCTGGCACAGGGCATAGCCAGGGCTGGTTGTTATGGCTTGTGCTGTTCAAAATACTCATCTGCAGTAGCAGCTGTGATACAGAGGGTCAGGTCGCTGTGGGGCTGCACGTGAGTAACGAGGGAGGGGTGTTACACCGCTCAGACTGGGATGGATGCAGGGAAATGCACTTCTGTGCACATAGGCAACTTCAGTGGAGGGGAGATTCCTGGGTGAATCCTGGGAAAGAGGCAGTTTAACAGCTGAGAGAGAGACCTGATCTGTTTGCTTTTCTCTCTAAGCCCCATTTCTTTGTTTTCTGTTATCACATGAGATGTCAAGGAGTTACTTAAAAACAAGTTTAAAAGCTATCTTCTGTGTTATTACCCGAGCACAATTTTAACCTCAATATCCAAGGCCTTGTATGTGAATTTTCTTTGATGTTAGAATAGAGTGAATTGTCATCTGGCACTATCAGAAGTCTTGGGCCTATTGATCAGATTGCATTGTTAGAAGAGGAGGGAGCTGTTATCTAATGTGTTGTCAACTCTGGTGGTTTGATAAAGCATCCTTGCTGCAAAGCTTTGGGCTTTGGGCTGATTGATACCTGGCTGCTGCAGATTTTTTTGTTGCATTCTTGTGACACTGAGAACTCTTTTGAGGTTGTCTTTACTCCACAGTATATCACACCACAGATCTATGGTTGCTAGTTTTACTTTTATTTTCAGCATTAAAGGGCCAGTAAAACATTACCCAGGCTGCATGGTGACATCCAGGACAGTTTTTGCCACATAGGTGAGGTGGGGCTGCTTCCACAACCCCAACAAACTCCTGGGATCTGGAGGAGTTGCATGAATTTCTTAAAGAGATCTAGGGCTCACACAGATGGTTGTAGTCCCTTTGTTGTGGGTCATCTTTTGGTAGCTGGCAGGAAATATTGCAGCAGAGACTTTGATGATCTTTTTATTGGTAAATATAGAGCAAATCTGCTGGAGTTAACCTCGTGTATTGCTGTGAGCTGTGCTCAGAGGGACCTCCAAGAGTTGACTTCTGTATAATTTAAACAGAGGAGTGATAGGGCTTTTAGTCTGGTATGAATTATGGTTATTTTACTGTGCTGTAAGAGTACATGTTACTGTGCTAAGGGCAAATTACTCCAGGCTTCTGCTTGAGCACCAGCATCGTGCTCCTGCTGAACAAGGCACAGACATGGAACAGCTTCTGCCATTAAGAGCCCGGAGTCAGAAATAACAAGATCCTTCCCCCAAACAGCTAGGGAAACCACTGGTGAGGCACTTATTCATGTTTCCCTCGCTGTCAGTGGGAACAAAATGCAGCCTGGTGCCCTGTGAGCAGCTGGTATTTAACTGCAGGAGCCACGCTGGGGGCAGGCTGGGCTTAGCCAGCGGATAATGCGGGCTCTGTGAAGAACGGTTCTCCTCCCAGGGGTGACAGCAACGACTGGCTCATTTGACCTTGACTTCTCCTGTGAGCTGATGTGTGGTATGGCTTAAGAATGTCCATCATTTTGGCTCTTGGCCACGCACACAGATCTGTTGGCTTGTGCAGGGCCTGGCACCAGTGTGTGCCTTACCTTATGGCAGGTGTGCCTCAGTGCTGATCATCTTTTAGCAATTCCTTGCAGACTCCCCACAACCACTGGTCCTCTCCTGTTCCAGGATCAGTGGTTGAGCAGTACCTGTGGCTTCTACCATACAGGCAGAACTGGTGTGTGCTGGAAATGCCTGAGCAGCTTTAGCTCCTTCAGAAATGACAGCCAAGACACTGCAAGCAGATTGCTGGGAAGGTGTTCCTAGCCTCGGTCTGAGATTTTTTTTGTTGGTTGTTTTTTTTTTTTCTTTTTTAATTTCACATTTTTTCTGTCTGGGTTAAGAACTGACATAAGCTGGGCATGTGGTGGGAGAGGTTTCTCTCTCACGCCTCCCTTCTCTCCCGGGGTGCTGCCTTGAGACTGTCACTCCACCCCAGCTGCTCACTGTGGAGGCTGCAGCCCTCATCCCTCCCTCTGCACAGTCGCTGCAGGGTGTGCAGCCTGAGCTGAGCTGGTGATGTAATTTCCCATCTGCTTTTTGAATTTCTGCCTAGTTAAAAACTGTGGTGGAGGGAGGGGAGAGAAGCCCCCTTGCAAACAGCAGTCTCGGGGAAAGGTCTTTCTCCTTTACTCTCCTGCTCAAGACTGGCAGTGTTTTAATGGTGTCCATTTTAATTTGCACTCTGCAGTCTCTACCCCTGAGCCAGGTTTGTATTTCACCATCCCAACTGTTTTTCACTTCACCTAAAAACAAAGATGACAGAGTAGAAAGCAGAGACATGCCCACCTGCCCTGGACTAGTTGTAACAAGCAAGGCAGGGCAGCTGCCATGACAATGGGATGCATTAGCCTCATAAAGAGCTGAGATAAAAGAGCTCTTCATTATTCCCTTGCAGATTGAGTTAAGGCTCTCAACAGCATTCAGGCTCACTGCCTTGAGTTACAGCAATTTAATTTTGCACAAGTGTCTAATGTGATGCCCTTTTCACCCACACTTCCGACCTGTGGTGCCATTCCAACATCTGAGCCCAGGAGCTCCCAGCCAGCGACCCCGATCTGCAGATCTGGGTGTTCAGTGCAGCACTGGTTTTGTAGGTGACTCCACGTGAAGGGCTGATCTGAATTCAGCAGTGTCTGCTGTGCTGTGCCAGCACTGCCAAGCCTGCCTTCTTGGCCTTTGTCCTACTCAGTTGATGAGCTCTCAAAATGTGGTCTTTTCCCTCGAGCTCTTGTCCTCTACACTTCTCCAAGGAGCCTTGATCCTTAGTTCACTTTTGCTGCTAGAGAAATATCTTTCATAAGCTTTCTTTAGTTCCTATCCTCTGAAGTTGCTGTATGATACCGAGGCATTCTCCAGGGCACAGGTATTAATCGGAGCACCTTAGTCAACTGAATTGCTGCTATTTGAAAACAATATTTTAGTAATTCTGTGTTTTCTACTCCAAGACTCCTCCACCATGATTCCAGATAAGAGAATATTACCAGAACACACTTCTTTTCACTGGTAGGACTTAGGACGAAATTCATGTTCATGAACGAATTTGGCCCTGGCTTTAACCTGAGTGCCAACACCAGCAGGTGGGTGGCACAGACACCCCCACACACACGTGTGCCTGCAGTTTGAAACCTCTGTCACACCTCTGCAGGAGGTCTGGACCAGAAAGGGTGGTGACACATCTGTGAAGTGGTGGGGGGAAGGCAGGAGGGTGTCTGGGGGAGGAAGAGGAGCAAGGCTCGGGTAGCAGGGGGAGTTAAAGGTCAGAATTCCAGCAGCCTTGGCAGAGCTGGCTGTACTGCAGGACACGAACAGGTTGTCCACTGGCAGGACTGTGTGGGGTCACAGGATGGGGACAGCAGGTGTTACCGGCCGGGACTGAAATCCATCACTCCCATTTCCTGTGCTCCCATTGCCTCGACCTTTTTTTTGTTTGTTTGTTTTGTTTCTTTATTCTGTTTTTTGGAGGAGGGCTATGACTCTTTGGGAAGGGGCAGCTGTGTTAGCTCCAGTTCTAAACGGAGTTTAAAATATTAGAGGAAATCTGAAAAAAGGTGCAGCAGACAGGTGCAAAGTGACTCCTTCCTGCTGACACATTTGCAGGGCTTCATCCTGTCTGAAAGGCTGGCCCAGGGGTCTGTGTTGGCAGGTGAACAGAGGACTTGGCCTTGCAGCCAGTGTGGGAACCAGCTTCACTCTGTGCAAATACTGCATTGTGCTCGTTGTATTTATAGCTTTCACTGAAGTCATGCATTCGTTTCAGCTGTACAAGTGAAATGCCAGCAGAAGCTGAATAATTGCCACCAAAAATGACCAGATTTACAAAAAGTGACAACTGCTTGTTTATCAGGAGGAAGGGAGGAATGATCACAGTGTCTTGTGCATGACAGCATTTTCACAGAAAGGCCTTGGTTAGTCCTTTCCATGACGCTTAAATACGTCCGTTTCTCCTGTTTTCAGGTGTACGGAGGAGAGTTCTTTCTTTATTTTACGTTTACTCAGTACACTTCACATCCTTAATAACTGGGGGACGAGGCTGTAGTAGTCTTTATATGACACTGGACATTACAACCCCTCCAACACTAAAGTATTGCAGCAAATATATCCTCTGTCAGAGCTGCACAGGCTGAGCTCTGTGGGGTTTTTTCGTAGATTTTGGAAGGATATTGCACAAATGGAAAGTTCCTCTAAGTGAGATTTGATCCCATTTAATATTTCTATTGAACCACATCCTCACAAAAGCTTTTGAATTGGTTGGATTTGAGAACTGGAGATGATAAGTTGCTTTAAAAAGGGATGGGAGCAAAGTGCGTTGGATTTGAGCTAAAGGGGTAGAAAGGCACAGCCAGTGGCACTTTTGGAAGGTAAGTGTCTTGTACCAGCATTGGCAGTGGCATTTAAATAGCTGAGGAAGACGTACACCCAGTCTCTCAGGTAGGTGTTCTCTGATAACAGTTTTATCAGCTTTCTGGAATGGAGACACACTGTAGCCTCCTTGTTCTGGAAATCTTGCTGACTACAGATATGAGACTTATTATAGACACAGGAATTATTTTAGATTTATTGTCAAGGTTGCATCTTCGTACAAGATGATTTGTGCTTCCTAAAAAGCAGACTGACGTTATTCTGGGTTTTTTTGGTGACTTTGGACGTTAACTCCTGAGGAATATTCTCCAAAATTGCCACGGGTTACGTGAGGATTTGGGCAGAGCTGCAGTAAATCAGACTTCTCAAGTTGCTGTTTGGAGACATCACTTGCTCCTTAAAGTATTATCAGATGTGTTTGTGGGCTGGGATGATGTTTGTTGTGCACTGGTTCGTGGGATGGGATGGGAAGGGATGTTTCCTGCAAGGTGGATACAGCTGTGTGAGCTCCCTGTGAACAGCTCCCAGCAAAGCCCAGCTGACAGTGGCACAACCCTACTCTTATTTTATTCTGAGAATGAGCACCCTGCCTGCTTGCTGCAGCTGGAGCTGGCAAGCCAGGAGCAGGGAGGGTGACCTTCCTTTGCGTTGCAGTGATGGCCTACATGCAGTTTGTGGAGGACTACTCAGAGCCACAGCCGTCCATGTTCTACCAGACCCCTCAGAACGAGCACATCTACCAGAAGAAGAACAAGTACCTCAGGGAAGTCTATGGGATCAACGACTCCTTTATCAGCTTAGACCCCGCTCAAGACTTGGCACCTCCTCCTGCTCTCCCACCGAAACAGCGGCAGCTGGTGAGTGACACCTGTGGTGCCCCGGGCAGGGACACCAGATTCCCGGGAACAGCTCTGTTCTTCCTGCTCCTGGTTCTGGCAGGCTGCGGTGGTGGGAGGATGTCTCATTGGTGTTACCACCTCGCGCTCCTTGTCGGCTTGTTAACGTGTTTTTAGGCGTTTTGCATCGTGTACTTTTTGCTCCTTTCTAACCCCACGTTCAGACCGTTCCCCATGAGCTTTGAAAGTCCTAAAATGCCCTGAAAACGAAACATTAGTCTTCCACATGGCAGGGCTGAATCTGTGCCAGACTGCAGGCTTGTGTAACGGCAACTGCTTTGAAGATTTTGACACACTGAGCAGCGTGATTTTCGAGAGATTGCTGCACTGCTGTTCCCAGTGCTGTTTTGAAACTGTCGTCAAAGATGCCACTAATAACAACTATTTAAACATAAGAACTGCTTTTGTGGCTCGTCTTTGCCAGAGCCACAGACCTCTGGTGTAGCCGTTACTCAACTCGGGCATGTTTTTTTGTCCGCATTAGTCCCCTTTGTGTGATTCAGGACTTTACCTGTTTCCCACTGTTCTGCTGGCCCCCCACACTGCCAGCACAGAAAGGCACATCTGCATGTGTGTGGGTGGTGGGTTTAACAGCACAGAAAGTGCCATTTTCCACGTGGGGGATGAAATCCTGGCCTCAGTGATGGCAGCAGCAGTTTTGTTTCCGACCTCAGTGGAGCTGGGATTTTGTCCCATTTCTTTTTAAGGGTTTTCCTTTCTTCTCTCTTTTTTTTTTTTTAACAACTCCAACCTATTTTGTTCATATTAATGATCTGATTTGCTCTATTTAACAAAAATAAATTCTTTTGTGCTGATGTAGCTCACTTAAATTGGCCATGGCATTAACAGAATGGGAGGAAAGGTGGGAACAGAGCCATGGTCTTACCATCATGAGGGTGACTGTTGCAATATTTCTTCATGTTATCTGTGCTAAAGTTTGACTGTCCTGAGGTGTTGCTTTTTAATTAAATGGGAAAAGCAACCTGAGAACTCTAATTTTGGGATTTGCACAACTTCATTCCTGTGATACAAGTAGGAGTCCTAAAATGATAAAGTGACATTTCTGGCTAAACTGAACTGAGTAACGTGTATTATTAATTCTTTGTGGGGACGAGACCTTAAACACTGGTGTCCCAGCTGCTTTGCAGGGACACTAAAGAGTCTACAGGACTCCTCTCTGGAGGATGAGGCAGTTCTCCAGAGTCTGTGGTCCCCATCAGTGTGACTCTTGCACCATCACTTGTACTCCAGTGATCGCTTCCAGTGGTGATTTGGGCTGCACAGTCACGAGTGAGGGTGTGTGAAGCACAGATTTACTGCAGCCATTGTGCAGAAGGGAAATCCTGCTCTTGTTCTGAATTTGTCAGCTGAAGCAAAGCGTTTCTTTGCTGCTCTTTAATCATTATCCGGGCAGCCAAGATGTCACCGCTTTGCCTGCTGGCCATTCTTGTCTTTTTGCAAGCTGATACCATCAAGGTGTTGCTTGCAGTTCCCCTGAAGCAAAGGTTTCTTCAAGTGCAGCCTCCCACCCTTCATCTCTCAGTTGGGAAAGAGGTGCAGGCAGATGATTGCTTTTTTAACAACCACTGTAAAAGCCACCAGGCTCTTGTCCCTCTGCTCCTGCTGCCCTGAGAGTTTCTGAAATAGCAAATCAAATGGGCATCAGCTGCTCCAACAGTACCAAGTTTTGCTGGATGGACTCCTCTACAAAATGGTAATGAGGAGGTCCTTCCTTGTGAGCTTCAGGTCTTATTTGTGAAATGCACTTTATATTCAACAAGTCAGAACTGAGAAAGCCTGCATATAGCGTAGCCTCCCTCAGACTCCTTGCTGTAGTGGAATTCAGGAGAAATTCCTTAATAGGATTTGTTACTTACGGTGTAATACCTGCCTCTTGTGCAAATGATACATAATTTTTGGATTGAACTGAGGAATGGCAGGGGGTTGCTGTTACCCAGTATCCCAGCAGTACCAGTGAGGGCCCGTAGCTCACACTGGGGAGGCCGAGTTCCCAACCTGCAGGTTGCCACAAAAAATAGCAGTCTGCAAGAATCAGCTGCTTAGCAGCCAGAAGCAAGAGCCAGTTCCTCCTTTAGGCATCTGCCCCCCATGCCAGGGGGAGAAAAGGGCAGTGAGGAACAGCCTCTCCCCACAGCAGATGTCCAAGGGTGAGCTGGAAGGGGGAGGCGGGAGTTTATTTATAAGGGATTTGTGAAACAAAGAAGATTTGAACTGTGATTTCTGCCGTGCCCCTTGAGCTCAAGAAAGGCATATTGGTGTGTCTGGCTCTGATGAACTGTATGAATAGCTGTTTGTTTAGCCAGCCGTTATATGCATTGTTTTATGGTTAGAGTTTCTTACCCTTTATTCATCGCCTTTTCTGTGCTCTCTTTCTCTGTGTCTTGTGTCTCTTGCTTTTTCTCCCCCCTCCCTGTCCTCAGCAGGCCTCCTATGCTGCCTCTTCTTTCTCTTCTGTCTCCTACTGTGTCCAGCAAACTAAAGTGCCCTTCACCCCCGAGGACTCCGGTGCCGCTCAGGGCCTCACTATGTCAGTCTCTAACTCCTTTCTCAGCCGGCACAGCTCCTTCCCTGTGCACTCGGTGAGTTCCCTCCGCACTGTGACACGTGTGTGTTTTCTTACTGCTGATACACTGCTGTGCAAGCTCTGGGCTTCCCCTCCCAGGTGAAGGTGAAGGTTCTTTTGGGGGCTTTTGAACTCGTGTAGTAAGCAGCCAGGTGGAAAAACCGGTGTGTGAATCTCACTGCACGCGGCCCAGGGGAAGGTGCGGCGCTCCTTACTTTATGTATGTGGTCACGTTGGCACCTGTGGTGGGGCACTGAGGAAGGAGAGCTGACCCCGTGCCCAGGCACACTCCTGTGTCCTGCATGCTCCCCAGGCTGCACGTTGGAGCTGCAAAGTCTTGTTGTTCCATTGCATAATTCCGGCGATGTGGATGAGTCGATTAAAGGCTGCCGTGTGAGCCTGGCCTTTGGAGAAATAACAGGATACCACCCCTGAAATACAAGGATTTAGTCAAACATGTGGAACAGTGGCTGCAGCTCCTTAATTTTTACCTTTTTTTCCAAAAATGGCCTCTGCCAGATTTTGCATCTCATATTTGCCGTTTGCTTCCCTTCACGTCTCTGTGGTCCCAAAGAAGCTCAGTTTGCTGGTATGATTAGGTGATGGATGAGCAGGATTTTCTCTCCTACAGCACTTGTGAGCAGCCTGAAGAAAGACCAGCAAGAAGGACTGGGAATGATTTAAATAAAAATAGGAGTAGTATTACAGCACTACTTAAATCTGTGAGCAGCTGCTTAAATTAATTGGTAGTAATAACAAAGTGTTAATATCAGGAAATTAAACCAAATCATGGGATTCCTCCAGCTCATCAGTGAGGGGCTCATTTGCATGTAAAACTACGTGGTTATGCTCTGATTGCCATGTGATGACAACTGAGAATAGACTATTTTTTAACAGTGACCTGGATGTTTAGTAAATTAGACTTCTTCTGGAGAAGAAATTATTAGACAAGACTTGAGAAAATTCAGAGGTGTTCAATTAGTTTAATATCAAATGTTTGAAAACAGTATCCTCCCACTGTGCCACTGTTATCTTCCCATTTCAACACTTATTCATTCTTTAAAAATTAGTGATAATCACTGGTCCGAAGAAGAAGAAAGTATTCAAGTGCTTTACAAGTAGTGCTACTTCACAAGCCATGAATTAAAGCTTTTGGTTTCCACTTGTAGAGAGAGCAGTATCATAGCTTTGCTGCACAGATGAAAAGGCTGAGGGGTGGAAAGGTTAGTGCTTGCATACATTTGTGATAAACAGTTTTAAAATTTGAAGTGAAAGTCCTGAATTTTACAGCTCTCTTATTTGATAGTGGTCCTTGCAAGCAAAACGTGGAACTGTAAGACTGGGTAAAAGCACTTGACTGTTTTTGTTTTAATTGAGAGGCTATAAATATGATTCTGTAATGTTCTAAAAATATGTGGGCACTTCGATTTTAAAAAGTGTTCTTTTTGGATTAAATGATTACTACCTACTAAATTGTTCTGACCCATTCTCACCTTACTTTGAACTGCATTATTGTGAACGTATTATTTTATGAAATGTTAAAACTTCATTAAAAAATCCTTCCTCATTTTTGCAGGGATTTGGTGAGGGGAAAATGAATGGCTGGAGCATGAGGAACAATGAGACAGTGCACTGTCAAATGCACAAAGGAAATAAGCTGAATTAAAAATGGTGATTTTTCCATTAGTGCCTTTAAATTAGGATAATCTCATAGTTGCTCATGTCTCTAGCTGGTCTATTTTTTCCACAGGCAAAATGAGATTTTCGCTTTGACAGTGTCTCTTTGAGCTGCAAAATACCAATGTCCTTACATGCATCATAGCTGACCCATGTAATACCATAACCATGTCTTATCCCATTTCCCCCATCCCTAATGAGACAGAGATGTGAAACAGCTGTGAAGGTTTGGATCCTTCCCAGGGTGACACCCTCCACGAGCACTGAGAAGGACCAGGGCCCCTCTTTCAATCTGCTCTCAGCACTGACTGGAAGGACTGGGTGGTTTCACTCCAGGGATGCCACGAGCTGCACCAGTAACACTTTAAACACGTTGTTCTGCTCCTCATATTTTCATGTCTTCGTTTTAACTCTCTCTCCCTAGAAAAAAAACACTCAAGTGAGTGCTGTGGTGAACAACAAACCTGGTAAAAATAAGCATTACCTCCCCTCCAGCCCCAGCAAGGGAGTCAGCACTAGGGAGAGCACACCTCCCAGAGACAGCCAGCTGAGGAGTTGGCCTCTTGTGTACCCAGATATCAGTGGTGACTATCAGATCTTTTAAAATTATAGATCTCCTACATATGAATCGTTGTCCTTTCTGTGCGGGAAGCAAAGACCTTCTTGGATCAATACCAGGAAGCCCAAGCTGATATGGTTGTCCATTGACCCAGGACTAGCAATGCCCTGCAGCTTTGCCAAGCATAGCCAATTTTCACGAAGTGCCCTGCGCTTTTTTCCTTCCCTGGAGACTGGCCTGGGATGGACAGCAGGAGTCAATCCCAGAGGGAAGAGCTGGCCCTGTACCCATGTGTTCGTGTGCCGGCAGCAGGAAAGCCGAACCTGCACCACGTTCTGTATGTTGTCCTGTTAGCTTTGTGCTCAGGTGAAGGCTTAGTGCCTTACTACTGATTTACAAGGCGTAAGAAGACTGTTTTCAGACAGTGTTTTGAANTACAAACAACTACTCATTTCCTTTTGAAAAAAAAAAAAAAAAAAAATAGAGGTGAAGCTGTTCAGAGCATCTTTTAATTTTTAATGCATGAATTTCTCTTCTAGAGCCCCGACTCCTTTCCCTCCCATCAGCACTGCAGAGACTGCTGCAGCCCAGCTGCCACCCCTGCCCTGTGAGCCCACTAATTGTGCTTTTCCCTCCTTTGCAGGAAATTGTGTCAGAGGTAATAGCTTTTACTGGATAGAGGCAGATCTTGAGCAACTGGATCAAACCTCATAGGTTTGGCAAGTTGAGCTGTTTTTTAGCCGAGTCTGATTCGTGTCTGGCCTCTGTGCCAGCAGGGGCTGTGTTGGTAGTGTGGGCTGATGTCTTAAGGAACTGCAGCATCCTATTCCCCATCCCATGCACAGCTAAGCTGTTCAATCCCACGCTGGAGGACAACTGGATGGTACTGTCAGGATCTTTCTAGGGATTCCCATCTCTTCTGAACACACTAAACAGTGGGAAGCGGGGGGTGCAATAAGCACCCTCCTTGGTGCCTCCTGGCAGCAGTATTTTCCTAGCTGATCACCTCCTTCTCTTCTTCTTGTGAACACAGAGCTACTGTCCCTTGGTTTAGTAACTCCTGGTGCTGACGGGAAATGGGTGGGCAGGTATCCGAGTGGCAGGAATCAGACCTTGGAATCTCGATACTTCCTGGCAGCTGAAGAGCTCTGCACTGATAGAGAAAATCATCCGGCGACAAGCTCTACTGCTGTCTATCCACACATTTTCCACCAAAGGCTGCAGAAAGTCTGGTGGAAGCTTTTCCTCACTGAAACAAGGAACAGTTCTATCTCAGAGGCATGTACGTGCCATTAGTGGAAATTTGGCTGCATCCTCCACTGGGGAGAAATAACTCTCCTTTCTCGAAATGCTTTTTCTTATGTTTTCTTTTTAATTAAGAAACATTTCCAGTAATTTTCCAGAAACCAATTGGCTGTCAGATTCCAGCAGAAGGCGCAAGTGATTTCCTTATGAAAGCTCCAGTTCAGCGCTTCTGTTCTCACTTGTTCCCACCATTCTTGAACAAATTGAGCAAGCTCACAGAAAATTCACAGCAACTGCTTTTCTTTCTTGTGTGTGCGCGAACGTATGTTCAGGAAAAGGGGGGGTCAGATGAGTGGTTAAAGTTGTGCACAATGCAGCCATGTGCTTCCCATGTTTTCCCTGCCTTGCTCCCGTTCCTGTAGCACAATTCCAGTCTGCAGCACACGCCAGGCTCTGGCCCTCAGCAGAGACTGAGCTGTTTTCATTCATGTGGTGGAAGCCTCAATCAAACCAGGGACTAGGAAATCATAGTGTCTTTGTTCATTTCTGTCCTTAGGTTTTGGCTCCTTAACTTGGAGCAGAGGGGGGGCGGGAAGAAAAGATTTTGCATCCATTTAACCAGCTGCTGAGTCCTAGGTATTGTTTTGCCTTTCCTGTTTAGCATTCCTTCTGTGTTTGTGTTCATTTCCACTGCCCACGGCAGGCCTGGACACTGGTATTAATAGTGCTGGTATTAATAGTGCCTGCTGGCATCACTGAATCCTGCTTCTGAAAACCACTTCCTCTCGTGGTTTGTACATTTTCCTTGCAGTTGCAGCACTGCAGGTCTCTGTGTAGGTCTATCCAAACAGTCCCATATTGACCTCATAGGGCACATACACCATGGTTTTTGTGTGACTGGCTTTTTAGGAGTCTTGTCTTTGTCTCCAGGCTCTGCCTTTTCAAGGTCTGCTTCCTAAACATGGTGGTATTGTCTACAAGGTAAAGAAGAGTTGACAACGTTGGTGCAGTCAGGTTGAATTCTTCTGATAGTTTCAAAGGAGAGATGCATGACAGCATGGTTAATAAATCTTACAAATGTTTTCTTCCCCCACTGCCCCCTTACTTGTTTGGTTGCAAAGATGTACGGGAATCCCTCCCCTTCAAGGAGAAGTTTGGATTTTGTGTTTTCTTGTGCAGAAGCCAGGAGACAACGGCAAACCCCATCCATCTGCTGGGCAAACCATTGCTTTAAACCAGGGAGGTCAGTTGTGCAGCTGGGTCAGAGGCTGTGCTGAGAAACATTCCAGCCCGAGGAGTTGCTGCCTTTCCTGTGGCAGTGCTTGAAACCATTCTGTTGGCAGCTTGTGTTTCCAGCCATTCATTGCAGGAGCATTTCCTTCCTCATTAGCAAAAGTACCTGGAAGCCCAGCATTGTGTCATGAGATAGGAAGTCTTTTCCAATAGTTGTCTGTGCAATTATATTCTCAGGGTGTAACGACTTTGTGCAACACCCAGTATTTTGTGAACATAGTTCTGTACTGTTAGAATTTGGGCATCCAGTTCTGGCATGTTGCCATGTCATTCTCTTAATAGCATTAGCAGAGCAGATCTAAAAGATTGATCTTTTCCTCTGATAGCTTCATGTTTTGGAAGTCTGAAGCTCTACCTGATCTGGGAGTGTCTGGCAGAATGGCAGATTAATCTGGCAGAAATCCATAGGGTAACCGAGAAGGCTGTGCTTAAAAGGTAAAGACTGTGTCTGCTGATACTGCAGATGCTCTGTCAGCCATATAATTGAATTCAGCTTTGGATTTAGGATGGAGACTGTTTTAACTTGCAGCCAGTGACTCCCTGGATATATATCCCTGTCTCCCTGTTAGCTGTGGTCAGCCATGCCTAGTGAGCGTGGAGAAGCATCACTCTTGAAATAAGATTCCTATTAGAGTGCTTATCTCCTGCCATCTAATCCAAATAAACAGCCAGAATGTCGTTGACCTTTGGGACATCCTGTAACACGGCTGCTAATGATGGAAAGCTGTTCTAAAATATTCACTGTTGCAAAAAAATCAAAGGCAGCAAATTGAAAAGGTTGAAAGATGCCGTCTCTGAGAGACCTCTTGTGTGTCACGGTGTGTGGTAAATGTTCAGGGCCGGGCACGTTTGCTTCCTGCTGTTCCCAGGAGACAAGACTGCTCCCAGCTCAAAGCACGCTTTGTGGAAGTACTTCCCACGTGGCAGATAGGTCTTTTTAAAAGCCACTTTACTGAGGGATATCTCTCTCTTCTCCCTGTCTTGGCTGTTTGCTGTCAGAGGCCAGGATCACTCGTGCTGGGAGAACATCTTCTGGTCCTGTGGTGGGAACTGGCAGCATGGCCAGAGTTTGGAGGGAGGAAAGCATCCTTTCCCAACGATTCCTGTTGCACCCTTTTTTCTAGCTTTCCCAGAGATTATTTTGAAATACTTCACTTAAAGCAAAGCCCTGGAGTGGGAGGTTGTGTCCGTACAGCCGTAACCGAGGCCTGACTGACCTGGCAGGAAACCTCTAAGAAGCGGATTAAAAGAAGCACTGATTTGTTTCCAAGATAAACTGTTGCCTCTTATGGGGAGGACTAGAGGATTACTTGTTTCCTTGTGACAGTTGTGCTGAATGGGCTCTCCCCTCCCCAAAAGAGTATGTCTTTCAGAGGATGGCAGGGCTTCCAAGAGATGTATAACATCCAAATCCCATGGAAGCCATTGCTGCAATTCCTGCTGCAGCTGCTGGCTGGGCTGGGTCAGACTGAGGAGCAGAGGAATGGGTGCCATATGGACATCATCTTCACTGCAGGGTGGGGTTTTTTCCCCCTCCTTTAAAAGTATGCTTCAGTCTTGGCTCTTGTCCCAGCACGGCTGCATAGCTGGAATTCCAGAGCTTCTTGCAGGCTCCAGAGGAAGGAGGGGGCTCCCTGGCTCCCTCTCTACAAGATGCAACTTTACTACAAGATTGGAAGTCAAGAGCAGTCTGACTAATTAATGCCAGTGCTCCAAAGGCTTCTCTGCACTGTTCCCTTTGTTAACAGCATGCTGAGAGCCTGTCTGCATCCTTAAATGATTGTTCACGGATCACATAATGAAGATTAATGCATTTTCCTGGGTACCTGAGCCTTAAACCGGGATTTTCAACAAATCTCGTGCCAAGTTGTTGTTCTGAAAGGTGTATTGATAAGGCTGAGGAGAGAGGAATTATATAGTGATTGTCAATACCCGCATATCTGCATTTAAACTTGTAAAATTTATGCAATGTTATGTTATATTTAGGTCTAAATTGCCTTTGAATTGGGATTAATGTCTCTGAAACTCCGCAAGGCAGAAGCTGTGCAAATGTTCAGCAGTAACTCATCTCTCTGAGCTGCTGGCCCAGGCTGCAGGGCACCAGAGTCTGCCCTGAGCTAACCCTGCCAGCACCTCACGCAGGGCGCTGCCTGTCCCGGAGTGACTTGGCTGAGGACACTCATTTCCTTTCACTCTTGCCCTGCGTGAGCTCCACTGCTGCTTTGAAAAAGCCTGGCTTTTCCTTTGGGTTCGGCAGGTCAGGGACAAAACCCCTTGGAACTCCTCTGTGGTAGATGTCCATCAACTACAAAGTGAGGGACAGCGTGTGCCGCCTGTCCCGGGTGGGTGCAGGAAGCCCAGCTCTAGGGGAGCTGGCACACAGCTTCTGTTGGAGCTAATTATTTCCTTTACAGGGTCTTTTTATCAGGACTGCAGTTATTTGAGTGCCTTCCTGAGCCATTGCAGCAGTGGTTTGGGGTCTAGGCTGGGACTTGGGGTGATAGTTGGCCTATCAGCACCGGTGAGATCATGGAATACCAGGCGGGCATAATGAATCTGCTGAGCCAAGGTGATGTCATGAGCCTGGCGTCTTACGAGGGATTTAGTGGTTTGTGCCATGCAAGTGAAAATGAATAAATGTAGAGCATTTATCCAGGCAGAAAGTAAATACAGAGATTAGACTTGTCATTGTTACTGAGGCAGCTCCAAAAGCTGACAGCGTCCCTGGAGCCAGCGCTGCTCATCCGGAAAGAAATGGGCAGGAAGAGAGAGGAGCCTGTCCTAGAGCCAGTCTCCTTTTAGCCACAGGCATGTGGTGGGGATTTGCATTTTAATTATTTTTCAGTAGTCTTTTAAGCTCTCTTTCCAAAGCACCCCCCTCCCCTCCTCTGTATTATGGCCTGCAATTTGTTTTGGGCCCTGAGAATACACGCAGAGCACTGCCGGACTCCAGGCACATCGGAGGGCAGCCACTCAAGGATTAAGGTGGTTGAAGGTAAAGTCTAACCGTTGACCTTTACATTTCCTTTCCTTTGTAGTGGAAAAGGTTTTTCCGACCAGGCTTTTGGCCCGAGGCTGTTCTCAGTTTAGATTTTTAAGCTCACATCTTTCCTAGGTAGAAACAAAAGCGCCACTGCTGAGCTGGGTGCTGCTGCGGCTCAGGTGATGGACTAAGCTTTGCTTAACCAGCTCAGCTCTCCTGAGAAAACCTGAATTCTCTGATTCCTGCCTTGTTTTCCCCTTCTTTTTGCATCACAGTGGTGTCACTTTTCAGCCTGTTTTGAGCAAGTTGTGCCTGTGCTTCTTGAGAGCTCTGTACTGCACCATCCTTCTGCAGCAGATCACTCAACCGAGCAGCGCCACAGCTTTGTTTCGGTGCGGGTTTTTTTGGATGATGTGGCTCTTCCTTCAGTCCACTTGACTTTGACACAGATCTCACTAGTGGTTGAGCTCTGCAGGTTTTAAAATAAACTCTTCTCCAGCAGATTTAGCATTATTGTCTGTCTTTTTTTTTTTTTTAATGGTTGTCAGCTTTGTTTTGGACTTACCCTCATGGCAAATCTTACTAGCACCAGATGTTAAAAGACAGAGGGTTGCTCTTGTTTTTCTTGGCACAATATATTCCCACTGCACCCTGTTTAATATTATCTGAACAGTAATCTGATGATTAGGAGAGATAGTGAAATAAAGCTTTACGCAGATGATCTCTTTTCATCTCTTCAGCTGAGTCTTCGAGGCACTGCATTAAAGGATTGGTTTGATAAGGAATTCATCGCTCCTGAGGGCAATTATCGGTTTTGCTCCCTGTTTTTCTGGGAATGAGAAGGAGTAGCAGCATAATCTCCCTGTATCCTTCAGTGTAACTTTGAAGGCAGTATCCAGCCACTCCTCCCTGGGAGCTGTGTGTTCTGGAACAGACTTGACACAGTAGCTGCTAAATTACAGGGCTGGAGCAAACAGCATCTTAAATTTGGATCCTGCGGAAAATCCCAGAAAAGCAATAAGCACTTGGAGTACTTTTCTCTATCTAGATACTTCCAGCATGCTGAGAGTCCTGGTTTCTGTATGCCTTTGCATCCTTTCCTCCACTCGGGTGATTTTCAGGGTCACTGCATTAGTACTGGGGTATCCAGGCTTTTCCCTGCTTAGCAAAGGCTGGATACCTGTGGGTCACACCTCGCTGCCCACTTCCCTCCGCGAGTTGAGCGGCTGAGCTGCTGTTTGTGCCAGAACATGCCTCTCCTGAAAAAACTGGCTGATGTATCCCAGGTAGCAATTCCTGCTCTAGTGTGTGGATGGTAAAATAGTGCTGCCTGTGTTAGAAATGCCTTGTGCTGTCACTGCTACACTGCTGCCGATCTAATTTACTTTTTCTCTTGTCTGTCTCTTTCCTTTCCCCTTCTTCCTTGTTTTTGTGTCGTACGTCTCTGCGTCCTGCAGTACAAATCCGTGTTTAGGTCCTACTCCCAGGACTTTGTGCCTCACAACCAAGTCTCCATACCTCCTTTCCTGTCTTCTACCTCCTCCTCCTCCTGCTCCACCCCGCCTTTCCCGCCTGTCCATCCATCTCCGAGCCCCGACCTGGCGGTGCCCGCCGCAGCCAGCCAGTCACCCAGCACTGTGGATGTGCCAAACTCCTCTTCTCAGGAGAGCAGCTTTAACGGGAATGCTCCTGTCTGCCTTCCTTCTGAAACCTCTTTCACTGATTCTCTCCAGACGCCTTCGGTGAGACCATCCAAAGAGATAATAACGCACCTTAACCCAAGGCTGCCTTTATTTGTTTGGGGTTTTTTTAAAGAAAATGTCTCTTGTATTAATACATGCTAAGTGTGGTCTAGTCTGGTTTCCAAATGCATGTGTCAATTGCAGAGTAGGAATTTTGTATAAAAATGGCAACTAGAAGAAATGAACAACCTCAGCAGGTTTGAGAAAGCATTAACACTGAGTAGGAAACACAAAATGTCAAATGCTGGTGAAGGGGAGAGGAGAAGTTGCTGTAGCTTCCTGCAATTGTAATACAAAGCTGAGGGAGGTAAAGGAGTGTTTTGTGAGGTTGATAGTTTCTAAACATGGGCTCCTTACAACAGTTTCCATCCTGCAGTTGCTGCCCTGCTCCCTCCTAAGTCTCTGGAGAGCCCCAGGAGCAGTGAGTGCAGTCCAGCTCTGTCTCTCCTGTGCATAAACCTGTTGTTCTTTCCATGTTCCTGCTTTTCCCAGTTCCCAGCAGCTCCAGCTGTGCCCTTGGTGGCAGGTACCACATGTTGGTGGAGTTAGGCTAATGCTGTTCCCACACTGCTAGTTTGAGGTCCCAGGTCAGTTTGCAGATCACTGAGCAGGTTTGTCCATTACAGCTACTTTTTAAAAAACCTCATTTTCAAGACAGTTCCTCTTTCCTCTCCTGTGAAGCAGAGAGTTGATGGGATTAGGGCTGTCAGCACAGGGCCTGCTAGTGCTGCCTCTTCACTATGTTTGGAAGAGGGTCACTGATTAGAGAGTAAATGTGCAGGTTTTCACGCTTCAGACGTGACCTTGCTTTGCATCTTCCTTGCACTGGGTCCTTGTTAACCCCCAGAAGCACTCGGGTTTGGTTTATTCTGGCGTGATGGGTCTCGTAGAGTAGTTTGGGGGATGCCTTTGATGCCCTCAGGGCTGCAGGGCTGTTCTGCATTCAGTGACAGGACTGCAGCGTGGGTAGGACAGGCACTCGTGTGTCCAGCTCTGAATGCTCCGCTTCCGGCACCCTGCAATCCGCTCGTGCCCGCTGCACCTCGGCAGTCTCACACGGAGTCCACGGCTCTTCCAAAGCACTGCCTGCTGCTGCCCTCCTGCAGCCCAGGGCCCTTGGGATAGTCCTCAAGAACCAGAAAATAATGACCCCTGGGATGGTACAGCCGCAGTGGCCAGTATTGGAGACAGAGAACGGCTCCCACCTATGTGACAGCAGCTGCCAAGGGCAGTTCTGCTCCCGGCCCATGGGCACGTTCTCTCACTAACATTCAGTGCTGGCGGGGGACACCATCACGTATCTCCTTTCATCCTGTCTCCCTCAGAGTGAAAACGCCAGTGAGGAGGCTGGTGAGGGTGAATACGTCAATCTGTATTCCTCTGGCCAGAGCAACGGGGAACTCCCTCGCTCTGAAGGAGTAAGTAACCCGGAGAGGGCCGGACACCGGGAAGGGGCTGCCTGGTGCATGCTGAGTTCACACCGGTGCTGACGCGCTTGGCATCGGCCTCTTCTGCACACCCTGGAGCTCCTGTGTCCGTCCTGCTGCCCCAGCTCCTTTGCTGGCCATCCCTCTGCTTGCCCACTCCTGGCTGCAGGCTTGGGTGGAGAGCAGGTGATGCTTCCATCGAGCCCTGGCAGGAGGCAGGGATGGCTCTTCCTGCCGCGCTCTTTCCTTTGCGCTTCGCTGTCTGTTTGGAGCTGCTTGCCTGAGGTTCCCTTGCAGAAAGCTGCACCCTCACCAGTGCCATCCTGGGGCCGTGTCTCTTCTTGTAACTGCTTTGCCTTCCGTGTTTTAATACAGAAAGCCTTGTGCTCTAAAAATTTTTCTTCCTTCACTGTTTGGTTACAAAAGTAAGTGGTTGATTTAGCATTGTACTCACACGCTTTTTCTTCCCTTCCTCAAGCCTCATATCTTAGATATTTCCTAGAGGAGCCAGGGCGTTTTCCATTCCAGGGAGGTTCCCGTCTTCCTGTTGGGTCATAGGAAACAGCAGCAGAGGTCTGTGGTGATCCTTTTGCCTGCCCTCATCTTGGAAGGCCCATCTCCGCTACAGGATGTCTCCGAGACATTTATCCATGCTGGTGTCAAATACGCCAAAAGATAGTGCTCCCATCACTTCCCTTCAGGAGACACATCTGGGCAGGCCCATCCTCTTGGGCAGCTGTGAGCAGGTTCTCAACTTTGAAGCAAAGGGCTTTACAGATATAGTCTGGAAAAATCCTTCAGACACCACGAAACCTAAGCTCACCAGAGGATTTTCCATGCTGAGTGAATAGTGTGTAGGTGGTTTCAGTCCTGTCTGTTTGCCGGGTTGAATTTCCAAGTTTCGCTCTGCATGATGTTAAATAATTCTGAATTCCCATTAATATTCCCATTTGCCGTTCATGGCTATTTGTCTCCTTAATAAACGGACCATTTAAAATGCTCCATCTTTGCTCTGAGCTCTCTACCTGCTGTTCCGAGCCGCGGGTTCAGCTGGTTCTGCTTTTTTGCATTAGCCTCATTTCCACAGCCGTAAGTTGTGGAGTGGAAACGTTGCATCATTGTGAAACCTCTTCCCATGGGAGAGAAGGGAGGTAGGAACCAGTGAGCATCCACCCCCTGAGGCAGGGGGGCTGTGATCAGCAGGGGAACTGAAACTGGAGAGCTTGGAGCTGGCTCTGTCCATTTGGATTAAAGCAGGAGGCAAGTGGACTTCAACAGTAAGGGCTGGAGGAAAAATAAAAGGTCACGAGAGGGTTAAAATCCAAGACAACAAATGACTTGTGTTGTAACTTTCAGCATCATTTCACAATGTTAAAAGCAAACAGTACTAATTACACTAGTCTCCAGAGATGGTCCCAAATTTCCTGTCTGATTAACTTCTGTGTTTTCCTGGCATTTGGTGTTAACTTGCATCAGTCTTTAACTGCTCTGTAGGAATTTACAGTAAAGGGCCATTTAGAGGCAGGCAAACTGTAAGTGCAAGGCTCACTGGGCTCAAGGACCCCACGTAATAACGAAAAACTTCTTTCTCTTGGCAGGAATCTCCCTCTGTCAAAGACTCCAAAGACTCCGCTGTGAACAGCAGTGCCATGGGGAAGGAGGGCAAAGATGGTGCTGAAAGGTGAGCCTGGCTCCCTTGGTACTTCTGCTTCCAGCCCCGAAGGGTACAGAGCCCCCCCAACACCCCCTCTGCCAAGCCATCCTTGGGGCTGCCTGTTCTGCCCTCAACCTCCTCCGTGTTCTCTAAACTTTTAAGCCCACATTTTTGGACAGCCGGTGAGCGGTGGGATACTGCTGGACAAGGAGGATCCTGGCAAGATTGCCCTGCTGAACTCAGGGAGCCCCTGGGGGTTAATGCAGGCTATGTTACCATCCCCACTCCATCTCATTGGCAGTGCTGTCACTGACACTGGCTGCTCCCTCCTGCTTCCAGGAAAACATGTGAAAAGAGTCCATGTGGCTGTTTGGAACAGTCTTCCAGAGGGGAATTTCTTCCTAACCCTGCTAGTTAGAGGCTGGCTGAGGCCCCGAAGCAGGAGGCTTTATATCCCTTCTAATGCTCTTAGCTATCATTTGCCTATGTAAATGAAGAGGTGCAAGCTGTAACAGATGGGCTTCAGGAGGAGTGGAGTGAGTGCTTCCCTGCTGCTCGAGATTGCTCTGCAATTGCATTTCTAAAGCAAAAATAGAGAACAGCGATGATTTGTGTGTGACAGTCAACTTCCCTCTCCCATTTTCCTGCAGTTGGTTTGAGGGTTTTAATCCCTGTAGCGAAGCAGACAACACAAGAGTGCTCTGCAAAGCTCACTATCAGCTCAAAGTACTGACTGGTGCATGGCATTTTGGCCTGTGCCTAGGGAAAGCTAGGAAGAATGGTATTTTTTTTTTTTTTAAGGAATACAGGCACAGAGAGCACATGTCCAGGCACAGGAAGGTAGGAATAGAGTTGGGGATGTACACCAGAAAAATGGTCAGAGCTTTCTGCTCTGCCTTCCTGCAAAACGAGAGCCTGTCATCTCCCCTTGTCTCAGCAAAATGGGTCATGAACTGACTAAGATATGTATGTGTAGAGTAGGCTCAGTCTCTATACATTTGAGGAAGGGCTTAGATTTGTGTGCACTAAAAATTTGGTGGATTAAGGAGGCACGGAAGTGTGTACTTATGCAGGGCATAGTAAAATCCTGCCAGAAATGCAGACAGACAAGTGTTCAGGTCCTAAAGGTTCATCTTCCTCTGTTTCAAGAGATGCACAAAGCAACAGAATTAGAGGCAGACATTTGGGCTTGTTTGCAGAAGGTTTACCTCCAGAGTGTCTGTGTACTTACTGTCATTTAATGAAGGTTATTTCCCTCTTTTTTTCGCAGGCAGCCACAGTCACCAGATACTTTGGAATCATCACAGTTGGAGGAAGAGGTAGATGAGCTGTCCCTTATTGACCACAGTGAAATCATGGCTAGATTAACACTGAAGCAAGAGGTAGGTGCATTCGGCGTTTGCTTTTGTACTCTTTGGTTTACACTGTGTTGAAATCTGATTCTCTGTGTGTGCACAGGCAAGGCATCACCTCTTATTTGATGTTTAAAACTAGGTTGCACCAGAATTGGGATGTGGGTGCAGGCTGTTGTTACAGTATGAGATACTGGTACAGGCAGGGAGCATCAGCGACGAATGAGGTTTTAACAGAAGGTGAGATGTCTCCCTAAAAACCAGCACATCTTGTGCCCTTTTCCAAGTCTGCCCCTTCCCACCTCTTCATCCTGCGACAGTCTGGAATCAATCACCTGAGAGCCTGAGCACAAAAAATCCAAGTGTGGTTTGATGGTGTTGGCCTTTCGGTCTGACGGCAGGTTCAGCAGGTGAAGGAGAGCAGGGAATTATGTTACTGATGTGGAAAAGCAGCCAAAGGAACTGTTTTGTATTTGAGAAATAGCTTTGTGTCTGGCCTTGGGTGCACTCCCAGCCGGCTTTGCTCACTGTGCTCGTGAACCACGCTGACTTTGACACGCAGCTTGAGGGAACACGCAGGCTTTTGAAGCTTTCAGACTGTCAGGGGGCTGGTCTGAAAAACAGAGAGAATGTATCATTTACTGGCACTTAAGGAGTGTTCTTTGGTCAGCTGAGATGTGCAGCAGAGAGTGAAAAGCTATTACTCATTCTTTAAGTAGTGTTTGATATGAGTCTTGCCAGAGGGTCACCTGAAAAATTCACATCTTAGACACAGCTGCTCCATGGCTCTAACCCATGTTTTTTCACTGGTTTGCATATTGAAATGACAATCCTCCTCCTCTGTTGGATTCTTTCCTTTAAAAAAACATAAAGATCAGTGATTTCTGAGCATTTGGGACTAGCAGATCTGTGTTTTAATGTCTCCTTTCTTTCTTTTCTTTATGATCTACGTGTTTGAAACAGTGTAGAACTGTCACTGCAAGCTGCTTCCTGAGGTGTGGGAACCTCTGGCTGACTGATGGATCAGTTTTGCATATTTTGAGTTGTGAAATGCAGTAGCCAGAAGAGTGTTTTAGAGAGTGGTAAGGCAGGGGTCAAGCAATTAGCAGGGCTGTTTTCTGCTCCTGGTTATTGGATGGCTTCAGGTGACCTCCAGCCAAATAGTTCCAGATTAGGGAATTAACTTGCTAGGTTTTGATGTTCCAGCAACACGTGAGTTGAATGCATGACCTCCCACCCCACAGCCACTGTGGTACGTGGCTGTGTGAACTTTGAGACAGTTCACACAGTGTTGCTGCTCTGCTAATGGTCTTCTGGGAGCATTTGGGGCATGTGTGTTCCTTCTCCTGTGGACAGAAGGTTCAGCTTTCACTGAGCTTCACAGCCTGGCCTTAAGGAGTCAGAGATTCCGGGTAAGGATCAGCCCAGCTCCTCATCTGGGACACCAAATGCTTTATTCAAATTCCGGGATTAGCCCAGCACTGAAGACCATGTCCCAGCTTGAGCAGCGCCAGGAACATTGTGTACGCTGCCAGTTGTTGCTGAGATTGAACCCCAACGATGTTAAACCAGGCCGAAGGGAACCTTGGGCCGTGCCTAACGTGGTTGTGCTCCCATTGCAGGGGGATGATGGGCCAGATGTTCGTGGTGGATCCGGAGACATCCTGTTAGTGCACGCAACAGAGACTGACAGGAAAGGTACGTGGATGCAGCAGGGCAGAGCTGAGGGGCACAGCCTGGCACAGCCTTTGGCTGCTGATTTTCTGGTCTTCTGCCTCTGCCTTCTGCTGTGGAGGCAGCTGGGCCGGGGGGAGGGTCTGCAGGGATGCCCTGCACAACCTGGGGGGGTTGTGCTTATCTGTGGGAAATGGAGGTAAGCTGGATAAGCGCCTGGTGGTTCCATTTAGCAGCAGGGATGGTATTAACTCCTCACAGCCCTTGCCCAGATCTGGCAGGCGAGGCACACCAGTGACAGCGCTCTGTTGGCGTCCCTGTACCTGCTGAGCCTTCTGGGAATGCAGGTGTGACCAGCCTGTTGTGCATGGGTCCTGTGTTCAGTGGTGCTCCTTGACCTTTGAATGTCAGGGCAGGGCGGGTGTAGGAGGTGCTGGAGTGAGTGTTGCATCGAAGTAGGAAAAAAAGGGTGTTGGTTTGGGTCTCATGCAGTACCTGTGGGCACTGGGCAAGCTGTTCAGGTGCTGGTCTGCTGGCACCCCTCATTTTCAGCTTACGTGTCACTTCCTAGTCCCACTCTGTACCAAGTGCATCCTGGTAGCCACCCAGGCCGGTTCAGAGAGGGAATCCACAGTACAAGAAAGGAGATGCAGAGGAGGAAAAGGGATGATAGCAACCCTTGGCTCTAGATTTGTTAAAACCCCACTTTATCTCTCCAAACCCAGTCACCACCCACATGAAGCTCTCCTCTTCAAGACCCGTGGCAAAGACAGCCTTTGCAGTGTTTCCAGAGAGTGATTTGAACCTGCCAAACACATTTGTGCTGATGGCCTTAACCAGGATTGATCTCCTTATCTCCTGGGATGCAAAGCAAAACACTAACCCGCTGAATCACTCAGCGCTTGTATTTTAGACGTTTGATAGTCAAAGGGGAAATATCTTTCATGTACATTTTTAAATGACAGGGGTTTTACTGTAGCATAAGATGTTTGAATTACTTACCAGCACCATTCAGCTAGCAAGAAAATCCTTCCCCTGACAGCTGTGTTTCCCAGTTTGCGTTGGGCACAGAATCCAGGCAGAAAGGGCCAAAGTTAGGAACATACCAGAGAGGAGGAGGCACTTGATTGTGCCAAGGGTGGATATGTATATTAAAGAAAATAGTCTAAATGAGATGGTGGAAATACCCCTTACAAAAATGCTGAAGGTGGAATAGAGAAACTGATTTCCTCCTGCTGTTCTCTGGAACATCACATTAGAAGAACTTCCCTACTTGTTCCTGCTGAAAGGCAGCTGCTTGGTGAGGGGATGTGTGCTTAGACCTCCAGTTCATGAACAGGGCGCTCTGAGGGTGCTGAAAGGAGTGGGGTGAAAGCTGTGGAGGACCTTTCAGGACTGGGGGAAACTAGAGCAGGATTTTTACTGCCCAGTGGTGCAGCTGGGGATTGCTGGGTGGAGGGAGCTCGGGTTCTCAGTCCCTGAGCTTGGCCTCACAGGCACTGCCAAGCCACGCAGCTGAATGGAGCACAGAGGAATTTGTGCTATGCTAACCCACTGTTTGGGTGACTGAGAGGGTTAATGAATTAAGCTTACAATGAGAAGAATTCAGGGCTTGTAAATCAATCAGCCAAACGGCACAGAGGGGTAGAGTTAAGAGGCTTTTCTTTAAAGATGAATTTCTTGGCAGCTTCAAGTGCCAGAGCAGACCAGCTGTATTACCTCACGTTGCCTTTTGGGCAGATGGGAACCCAGAATAAATGTAACTCCACGCCCTGTTGCATGATGCTTCTTGTCCATTTGAGTTTTCCAAAAGAGCTAAATGGAATAAGGGATAAAGAGAGACTTGTGGTCTTTAGGAATAAAATCCGCGGTCAGTTAAGTGCTCACAGCCACACACACTTGCTGTGAGCGCAGGATTACAGCTGGATGAGGCCTGGGGCTCACCCCTGACACGACCACCCAGCTTCTGGCTTTAGAGCTTACGTCTGATTGTCTGCAACCAAAAGGCAGCAGCAGTCTCTGATTTAAGAGCAGGAGGAAGCAGCATTGCCGCGAGGTTCCTGCCAAGAAAAACACTGCAGGTAGAGAGGCACAGCTACCCCACTGTGCCCTGCCCCTTCCCACCCTCCACGGCAATGGATGGATGTTACAGCACGTGGGTGTGGGGTGATCCCTGTCCTGGAACAAGCTCTGCATGTAGAGCCGAGCCTGGGCAGGCCCAGCAGGAGCTTTTTCTCCCCGTCTGCCCACGGTGCTCCTGGCAAGGGGCAGGGTGCCATCCATCCCACTGCACATCCTGCTGCTGGTTTATGCTGGGGCTAATGCTCCCGTTGGGCACTGCTGTCCACAGTGACCAGGCATTGCCCAGGAGAGTTCTACAGTCCTGACCTGAAATCTGCTTTCCCATTTGCAACTCCTGCTTTTTCAGATTCCATCCTTTTGTGCCCATGGCAAAGCCCAAAGCCTTTGTGAGTCTGGGCCCTGCAGCACCCCCATCCTGCTGATGAATTAACACAAGCTGACTTGCCCCCCGGCAGCATCTGTGTTGTTGGCAGGGTCATAGCCATGGTAGTGTCAGTTTTTGCAGTGCAAAATTACTCTTCTTTTGGCTGAAAATAATTTTATATTTGCACTGTCCTGGGACAGATTTCCTGGAATGCAGTAAGGACAGAGGATCTTCAGCACCAGAGCATCGTGTCGAAACACGTGTTCCTCATCAGGAGGGCAGAGTGACCGTGTCTCTGCAGGGCTCTGTGCTGCCTGAAAGAGGCTGAGACACAACAGGCAGCCACCTCTCACCATCAGATCTTCTCTTTAAAGTATCCCCAAGGTCTAAACCATGGCTTTTCTTGACCATTACTGATAGTTCCTGCCCCACAAGGAGGTGTTTTTCGCTGACCCCTTTGGTGGTGGAATAAACAAAGCCCTGAGCTCAAATGCTGCAAATGGGAGGCAGGGCCAGGGCAGTGGGGACAGGGCAGTGCAAGTGCTACTCTTGTGTTACAGGGTCCATCTGCTGGTAAGGACCAACAGCACAGCAGTTCTGGAAAGTCCATTCATGCCAAAATGTGTCCATGTCCTCCTCTGTATGACTGGATTCAAACTCACAAGAAACTTCCTTTTTCTGAAAGTGGAGTTGACTGAGCCTTTCATGTCTCTCTCCCTAGATCTGGTGCTGTACTGTGAAGCCTTTCTGACTACATACAGGACATTTATTACCCCTGAAGAGCTCATCAAGAAGCTGCAGTACAGATATCCTTTTGCATGAGTGGCAGTTCACTCCCACCAGGAATCAGAGCCGGGCAGTCATTGTGGAGGGAGTTGGTGGCAAGTTGTTTGGTCAGAAGCCTGCTGACAGTGTGGTCAGTGATGTGCAGGCCCTGGAGGTGTCCCAGGCAGCAATTGCTTCACCTCCACACTCTGCCATGGGAATTGCAGCAGGGCAGGTCCAGGCAGGATGGATAACGGACCAGAGAGTTGTCTCCTGAGTGTCCTGTCAGGGGACAGGAGCAGTTGAGGTTTTCTTTACATCACTGGGTAATTATCATTTGTTTCGGACATCTTGTTTTCTAGAGTGGGAATCAGGGCACCTTCTGCCTCCCCGAGGGCTGTGGGGATTGTGGGCAGGTGTAGTTTAATATTGGACATGACTAAACCATCGAGGCCTTTTCTCTATCTTACTACAGTAAACTCAGTATTGGAAATGCTTGGCTCTTGGCCCCCCAGTTCTGAACTGAGCTTGTAACTGGTAACAAAGCAGGGCCCTGATGTGGAGGGTGAGCATTAGCATTTCTGGCAGAGGATGGAGAAGGCTTCTTGAGCACCTTGCTTGCCATTCCTTCCCTTTGGCTCCATTCCCATGGCTCCATTCCCCACCAGCTGAGCAGGTCAGTGTCTGGGTCTGGGCAGTGTGAAAGCCTCGTGGGCCTTGGTGCTGTGCACCCACGTCAGAGGGAGCCTGACGTCACTGTGTCCTGCTTTGTGGCTCATCACTGCCATCTGCAGCAGAGCCACTGCTCCCTGAGCTCCAGCTGGGATCAGCTCACCAAGGACACAGCACAGCTCCCAGTTGGTGACAGCACTGTCTGGGGCAGTCCTGCAGGCCCCTGACTTACTGATAGCCTTGTCCCCTTTCCCTTTCTCCACCTGGCAGAAGCTTTTTCAACCTGTGCTGTCTCTCCTGTCACCATTCTCCTTGCAGTAAATTGGGCAACGAGGAAGGTAGAGGTGACATCTGAGATCTGTTGAGACCAGATGTCACAGGCCGGTGGGGGAGATCCCTGCAGAGGAGTGTTGCTCATTAAATTCCACCTCAGAGAGAACAATTTCAAGGTGCACCTGCTCTTCTAGCATCAATTCTGTGAGGTGTAAGTGGCTCCTCGTGCCCCTGCAGCTGGTGTCAGCTTAATGCCATCTTAATTAGAGCCATATCAGTGTCCCTCATCTCCTGGAAATGGAACACCAGTTCCATCAAGACAGAATAGTGTGCTGTTCTACTGCAGATGCCTCATCCCTGGAAGTGTTCCAGGCCAAGCTGGATGGAGCTCTGAGCAACCTGATTGAGTGGAAGGTGTCCGTGCCCATGGGTGATCCTTAAGGTCCCTTCCATCCCAACCCCAAACCATTCAATGATTCTGTGATTCCTTGGGGCAGCTGGTGATTTCACTGATGCTGGTCTAACCACACTGAGTTGATTCTTTAATTTACAACCAACATATGAGAAGTTTTGCCACTTCCCGGACACGTTTAAGAAGCGAGTCAGTAAGAACACCTTCTTCGTGCTGGTGCGAGTGGTGGATGAGCTGTGGTGAGTTGCTTTCTTTGTTTTGGATGAGAGTTGTGGGGTCAGTAACATACAGAGGTCTGCTAGTTGGAAAGATGTGGGTTTTAGGAGGATGTGGTTTTTTGGAAGGTGTGGGGTTTTAACCCCATCTACGATGATAGCTGAAATCCCTGACCCTGAGCAGTCAGATGCTTGCACTGCTGAACCCTCTTGCTGGAAGAGCAGCTTCTTGGTGTGTCCTAACTGGGTCAGTGATTTTAAAATAACCAGTAAAAGGGGAATCTGGGAAAGGAAGAGCTGGGAAGAGGAGGAATTTCAGTCACCCGGTTCTGCTTGTAGAAAAGAGTGACGAGATTCAGTACAGGTACAAACTGTAACTCAGTCTCGTAGCTCTGATGCCTGCCCTGGGTTTTCCAACTTTCTCTCAGCTTAGTGGAGTTGACAGAGGAAATTCTCAAGCTGCTGATGGACCTGGTCTTCCGGCTGGTCTGCAATGGGGAGCTGAGCCTTGCCAGGGTGTTACGCAAGAATATCCTTGATAAAGTGGATCAGAAGAAAATGCTGAGCTACGCCAATTCCATCAAGCCTCTTGCAGCCCGAGGGGTGGCAGCCAGGTGAGGGCATGTAACCATGTCTTGGTCCTTTGAGAGCCGGGAAATCCCTTTCCTGTGGACACAAAAGTTTTCTCAGCCCAAAATATAACAAAGAGAGGAAAACAGGTCACATTTTTCTGAGACTTTGTACTTCATCCTTGTTTTCCACAGGCCAGGGACACTGCATGATTTCCACAGTCACGAAATAGCCGAGCAGCTGACCCTCCTGGATGCTGAACTCTTCTATAAAATCGAGGTACAGAGATGAGGACGGGGAAAGGGTGCTGGGAGGGATTGGAACGTGCAGCCCCTGCAATCTCTGGTATTCCCTGCCAGCTCTCCAGGACACCTGCTGGGTTGTAGGACACAGCTGATTTCATGTCAGCAAGTGGCTGTGAACACAGACTGCGGCTGGGAATGTTGAGGCAGGAATCCCATTTTCATGCGTGGTATTTTCCCACCCCTCTCCTCTTCTTCCTTGGCAGATCCCCGAAGTCTTGCTTTGGGCAAAGGAACAAAATGAAGAGAAGAGCCCCAACCTGACACAATTCACAGAGCACTTTAATAACATGTCCTACTGGTAAGGAGCTTAAAACAACCATGCCACTGAACTGTGCCTAACATCCAGTGCCTTTCAAATACTCCAGATACTCCTTTCTGACTTGGATTCCTTTGTTACAAGTGGAAAAACATATATTTTTGGCCAGGAAGTGGGTGCAGAACACTCATCAAAAACCTCAGAGTACATGAGAAAGAAAATCAAGAATGTTGTGGAGGTTTCCTCCTGTAACCTGGAGGAATTAATTGTCAGTATCACTGAGCCCTTCAAACAAATATTCCTCTTGCAAATAAATGCACTCTGTAAAATTATCCTGTCTCTGTTGTGGATTAGAGTGCTCCATTTAAGTTAAGGAGGTATCATAAGCTTTTTAGTATTGTTGGCCCATCCTTATCAGTGATCAGGTTTTTTTAATGAAACAAGAAGAAATCTGAGATCTGATTAAGTTGATTTATCTTTCTTTTTATGTCTTCCAGGGTCCGTTCAATAATTATGCTACAAGAGAAAGCCCAGGACCGAGAGAGGCTGCTGCTTAAATTTATAAAGATTATGAAGGTACCAGCTTGGACTTGCCTGTGAATCACAAACACTGCTCCTTAAAGGAGCAGGGTAGTGGGACCTTCTGCTTGTTAGAGCTGTTTGATGCTTAGAAGGCTTTTCAGATCTCTTGAGTAACTGGAACGTTCTCCCTCTTCACAGCACTTACGAAAGCTGAATAATTTTAATTCCTATCTGGCCATTCTTTCTGCTTTGGATTCTGCCCCCATCAGAAGGCTGGAGTGGCAGAAGCAAACCTCAGAGGTGAGGAGCAGTCGGGGCTGTCGTCTTTGGGGGAAGGATAACTGTGGATACGTATGAAACAGCTGGGTGGTTTCAATAGCTCAGCAATGTCCCAGGGTGGAGGGATGCTGGATAACTGCTCTCCAGTGGGTGTAATGCCTCAGTGCTGGAAGCCTGCAGCATGGCTGGGCATTCTGACAGCTGCAGGAGTGCCAGCACGGTCACAGGGGAGAACAGCCTCCTCCTCTCTGCAAACCAAGGCTTGCTGAGGCTGAAGGCAGCGAGGCTCTGCGTCTGCGCAGTCGGGGTCAGGCTGAGTAAATCACTTGGAGGTGTTTCCAGGACAGTGTTAACTCCCTGGCCTGCATAGGTCTCCGGGGAGAGATGACAAAGAAAATGGGTTTGCAGCAGTGGTGTCACCATGGAATTTGTGTCCTGGTAGGGCCTGGCTGAGTACTGCACCCTGATCGACAGCTCCTCGTCCTTCCGCGCCTATCGAGCGGCTCTGGCCGATGTGGAGCCCCCCTGCATCCCGTACCTGTGAGTGGGCAGTTTCTTCCCTCTGCACATTAAAATGGTTCCTTCAAGGATTTCTCAGCAGCTTCTGCTGAGCTCAGCACTTGCCTTTTGCCAGACACCTGGGATAAGACAGCGCTGTGCCACATCAGCCCGTGGGCCCTCTCTGGAGCGATTTATGTGGGAGCACAGGAAGGCAGGGTGGCAAATACTATTTTGTAAAGAAGTTTCTTCCAACCTGGTCCTTCTCTCCATGAAGGGTGAAAAACCAACCTCAGCACCCCTAGTGTGCCATGAGTGCCTCCCCTCAGAGGCCCCTCAGCTGTTCATGGTGGGTGCTTGCACCTGAACACCTTTGGATCTGCTGCCTGGGGAATGTTTCCCTCTGGATAAGGTTGCCATGATGGTGGAAGTGGGAGGCTGTTGGATTGCACTGGGCTGGCTTTTGGCCACCCTGCCCCTGTGTGACTAACCCCTGTACCTGTTTACCTACTCCCTGGCCTGCTGGCCCTTTCTCTCTTTCAGAGGCTTGATTCTGCAGGATCTGACCTTTGTTCACCTGGGAAACCCTGATTACATTGACAGCAAAGTGAACTTTTCCAAGCGCTGGCAGCAGTTCAACATCCTGGACAGCATGAGGTGCTTCCAGCAAGTGTAAGTGCAGCAACAGGGGGGTCAGAACCATCTGTGGGGCACCAGGTGGGGATTGGGGTGTGTGGGGATGATGGCTGGGAACCCCTGTGCAAGGGGAAGGGAGTCTAAAGTCAAAGCATCATGATGGAGATGTAAGGAGAGCTGAGAATGACAGGGCTCTGGTTGCAGTTCACCTTCCCTCTCTAGGTTAGATAAAAGTTGTGAAGACATTTTTCTGATGTTAGTTTTGAGATCCAGTGCAAAGTTTTCCCACTTCTCTCTTTAAGCACAGTTTTTCCTCCAGGCTTTGCCATTGCTGGTTCCTGTGTTCTCCAGGGTATGGAGGGTTTTCTTCAATGCTGTCTAGCAGCAGAGGCAGCACACCTAACTGCTGATTTCTGTGTGATAGGGTCCTTTTTTTCCCTCCCAATTCAGCAACAGGCATGATGGGTTTTCCTCTTTCTGGTGTCACACCTTGTCATGAGTACTGGGCACAGACCACAGTGCTGGATGTGTTAGAGCAGGGCAGGGGAGGCCAAAACTGGGAGGCGTCCCCAGGTAGCCCCTTGTTTAACCCTCCTCTGTGGTTTTCCAGACATTACGACATCAAAAGAAATGACGACATAGTGTCATTCTTCAACGACTTCAGCGACCACCTGGCTGAGGAGGCCTTGTGGGAACTGTCCCTCAAAATCAAACCTCGGAACATTACGAGGCGGAAAACAGATCGAGAAGAGAAGACCTAGGAGGAGGGGTGGTGTGAGCGAGGAGAATTGCTCCGCAGAGGCGCCGAGGGCAGCTATGAGACTGGAGTTCAATGTTTGTACCTGTCACTGGATGACACACCCTCCCTCCCAGCTGGCAGCCATCCCTGGGGTGGGAATGCCGGGCGCTCGCAGCCGGCCAGAGGTGACCGCACGCGGCCGCCGCCGAGGGCAGAGACCGGCCGGTGCTCGCTGCACCCGCCCTCCTTCTCCTCCCGTCCCTCTGTGCCATGAACCAGCTTTAAACCCGGGGAGAGAGCTGTGTGGAAGGAGAGTCCTGCGCCAGCGTGTTGGTTTGCTGGCCCGTTCCATCCGGGAATAGGCCGGCTTCTGTTTTCATCCACAAAGGAAGGTCAGCAAGAGCTCAGCACCCACAGACTTGTCTCTGGAGCGGCGTCGGGCAGGAGCAGCCGTGGAAGCCAAGGGTTTGAGACTCCCCTGCAATGCCACCTCCAAACATGTTCATCCACAGGAGATGAGGATGGAAGTGTTCCCGCTGCCTGCCAGAGGAGCTCTGCTTTCAGAGAGCTGCTTGTGTTTACAGGGGTCTTGGTTCACCCCAGATCTCTGGCGCCTTCTTCGTGGGAGGAAGGCACCGGTCGTTAGATATGGAAGAGGCACTGAAAACATGGGCAGGGACCCGCCATCTCCAGTCATCACATCCCCCTCCTCCTCTCAGATCTTGTTATTTAAGCAACAACAAATCCCTCTGGACCTGGAAACACAGACTACCCAGGTACTGCAGGTCACTGTCCGTGGCCCCGTGTCTCTTAGCGATGGTACTTAGCTTTTGCACAGGAAATGCTGTAGTATATGGACTGTACATACTAGTGTTTAGAATCCTTTGGGGATTTTTGATGCATGTCTGATGAATTTATAGGAAAAAGAAAAGGAAAAAAAGAAAAAGTGCAAACCAGTATGTATAAAATTCACAACCAGTGACAACGTTGTTCCAAGTGCTGGAAGAAAGGAGGCTCGAGGCTGTGGAGCAGGTGCAGGAGCCGGGCGAAGGAGCCAGCAGGTCCATTTCTGGGTTGGAAATGGGAACCAGGAAGGAGCCCTGTTCCCAGCCGAGCCACCCCATTCTCTCACTCCACTCCTCTCTCCTCTCACTGTTGCCAAATGTTTGTTCCCGGGGGTCCCCATCAGGCTGGCCCTCGGTGCTGTGCTTTGTGACCCACGCTTTGACAGGAGCCCCAGCAGGTCCCCATCCCCAGTCCTGCTGTGCCGGAGCCAGCAGGGCAGGGGCAGCCTGGCATGGAAGAGCAAAGGGCAGTCTCATTTCCCACACATGCAGTGTTAACCCCAATCTGTTCAGTGTGCCTTACTCAGCCCCACTGTCCCCTCTCTGTGTCCCACCCAGGGTGTGCTCCCCAGTGCAGCCCCAGCCAGGCCATTTCACATCCCTCCTCTCTGTCCTCCTCCGATGGTTTGCAGTTGGATCATGGGTTTGAGTGTGCCCTGCAGGTTTCAGCAGCCTTGTGAGACCCTTCTCAGCTCTCTGTGGTCGCAGGTTTTTACAGGGTTCTAACAGAATCCTGCAGGTTTAGGGCAGCAGCTCCAGGAATACAGACGTGGAGTTTCACAGAGCATCCTTAACTTATTTCTCAATAGCAGCTCTGTGCCTGCTCGAGCCTCTGTTTATTCTGGGTGAATCAGAGCTGCACTTACTTCCTTCTCCAAACAGATTGCAAAGCCTTGGCCAGCTCTGCCTGACTCCCAGGAGGGAGTGACAGCCACACTGCCCCACTCACAGGGTTTTACCCAGCTTGGTTATTTTCCTGAAGGTTCAGGCACGAGACTCACACAGTGACCAACTGCTGAAGCACAGAGAGACACCCTACCATCCATGAGGACATCTGGGAGAGGAGAGTGTGTGATCCCACACAGTTTGTGCTGTGCAGCCCCAGAGCAGGAGGAGCAGGAATCTTCCGTGCTGAAACACAGTATCTGAACAGGAACACTTCAAAAGGGGGTTATTTTCATGGCACTAAGGGCGTTGGAGCGGTGTGTCATGTTCCAGCCAAGGCTTTGCAATCTCCAAAGGCTTCCTGGCCTTCCACACAGGAAGTAATGCCTGTGTTTTCCTTTGTAAATAAGGTTTTTAAAAGCCCAACATGTTGAGGTGGTGAGAGGGCCGATGATGTGGGCTTTGCCCCAGCGGCTCCAAGCAGCCCTTGGGTGGGGGCTGTGTCTGGGCTGTTCTGGGGGTGTTGTGTGTGCTGGTAGCACTGGAACCACCCCATCTGGGAAGTGCAGAAGGTCATGGCTGGGTCTTGATGCCACAAAGGGACAGGAGGGTGCAGCTTGTCTCCATCCAGATGAATAACCATGTTACGTGATGGGGGAGCAATTGGCTCGCAGGTTGGGCACAGAGTTACAGTGACTGGGGTGACATCAGGCTGCCACGTGTCACCTGTGGGGTTCTGCAGGGCGTCGTCTTTGGCCCATTTCTCCTCAACATCTTCATTAATGACCTGGATGCAGGACTGGAAGGAATCCTTACAAACTTATACCAGGAGCTGTTGACTCCCTTGAGGGCAGAGAGGCCCTGCAGAGAGACCTTGACAAATCAGAGAGATGGGCAACCACCAACCATAGGAAGTTTAACAAGGGCAAGTGTCCCATTCTGCACCTGGGATGGGGCAACCCTGGCTATGTGTATAAACTGGGGAATGAGATGCTGGAAAGCAGCCGTGGGAAGGGACCTGGGGGTCCTGGTCGATGGCAAGTTGAATATGAGTCAGCAGTGCCCTGGCAGCCAGGAGGGCCAACCATGTCCTGGGGGCATCAGGCCCAGCATTGCCGGCTGGGCCAGGGAGGGGATTGTCCCGCTCTGCTCCGCACTGGGACTGCCTCACCTTGGATATTGTGTGCAGATTTGGGCACTACAATGTAAAAAAAGACATTAAGCTATTAGAGAGTGCCCAGAGGAGGCTATGAGGATGGTGAAGGATCTGGAGGGGAAATGTTATGAGGAGCAGCTGAGGGCACTTGGTCTGTTCAGCCTGGAGAAGAGGAAAGTGAGGGGAGGCCTCATTGTGGTCTTCAACATCCTCAGGACAGGCAGCGGAGGGCCAGACACTTAATCTCTTCACTCTCATCACCAGTGACACAAGTGGGGATTGGAGGTCTGAGTGGCCACAGCACCTCATCCAGTGTGATGGGGCTGAGCCCCCCAGCTTTCCTCCCCCCAGCTTTCCTTCCCCAGCTTTCCTCCCCTCTTCTTCCCTTTGCTCTGCCGTCACATCCAGCTGAGCGGAGTGTCCCAACCCCAGGCTCACAGGACTGGAGGGACCCTAAAGGAGGGTCCTCTTTGCCTGGAGCAGCTTGAGGTTTGCTGACCAGAGACCCCCCCTTCTCCAGGGGCAGCCCCTGGGGAGCAGAAGCCCAGAACATCCCTGTGCAAGACTGACCAGGAATGAGTTCCCGTGTCTCTTAGGCAGTCTTCTCGAGGCCATCACCTCTTTTTAGGGAGAGGGAGGAGTGCGAGTCCCCTCTCCACACGGGGCAGGGAGCAGGGAAAAGCTATGCCCCCAGTCACCAGCCCCCTGCCCCACTACCAGGCATCTCCCCCCCAGGCAGTTCCGTTGTATTATAGATTTACAACTAACCCCATCCCCATGGTGGCATCTTCCTCCGAACATTTCAGACCTGTAACTTTTATATTAAAGACAAATAAAACACCAATAACGAGCCCGCCTGATGATCCTGTTTACAGTGCATGCACAGTCTGTGGATTAAAGTGACAATCGAATCCGCCTCTGGCACTGGTGTGGCCTCATGTTTTCTCAAGTGCCCCTCGTGGTTTTCCTCTGCCCATGGCCCTTTTTCCCTTTATTTTTCCAATATAAACCTCCTCCTTCCCCCTACTGAGGAGGCCTTGCCCCAGTACAAGCCCTACGCTTCGGAGGGGACATCTGCTACTGTCACCTTCCTCTGGGCACTGGTGCTCCCTGTGTTGGGGGGTTTGGGGCCCCCAAACCCCGCACTGGCCGGCGCGTGCCCAGCCCGTGCAGCAGCCGCATGCTGGCGGCCAAGGGCTATAAATAATCCCTAAATAACCCCTGCAGCAGCCCGGGCGGCCAAGCTGCTCCTGCACTATTTTCAGTCCTGAACAGCATTCAAAATTCCTCTGGAAATAATTGTCACGGGCCAGCTCAGGAGGAGAATGCCCAGACACTGACTGAGCACGTGCCCTCTGCACGACCGCGGGGCCGCGTCCCTCGGGCCTGGCACAGCAGGAAACAGCTGTGGGGTGTCAGCAGCTCATCCTCCCCTGCAGCAGCTCAGAGTGGCACCCCCAGGCCTGGGGCCATGTGGGCTCCCTGAGGGTCTGGAACCCTGCCACCCACCTGCTTTTTGGAAAACCCTGATTTCACTGATTACAGGAGACCTTACCCTGAATTTTGTGGTGGACAAAGGCCATGGCAAAGGGGAGATGTAGGAGGGGGAAGGTCCTTGGTGTGCAGAGAAAACAGAAGTTTTGGCTAGAGCTGTATTTTATTTCAGCCTGGAAGCAGCAAGGAGGTGGCAATACAGTGTCTGTGTATGTGTGTGCAAAATTACTGGAGAAGTTGCATATTTGAGTTTCTATCTTCCCACATTATTAATGGCTGGTGAGGGCTTCCCATACACCTGGGCCTCTCTGTCACACCTCAGCTGTTTGCTCTGTGTCGAGCCCCAGTCCTACAGATGCTCCCTCTGCTCCAGAGTCACATTTGGCAGCTCCAAGTGACAGCCCATGGTAATGGGATTCAGCATCCCACAGCAGAGCCTGATCCCATACATGGTGCCACTGCTCCAACATGGGTCCTTGCCCAGAGCTGGCTCTGACATTGCTTCAGTCTGGGTTCCTCAGCCAGGCAGAGCGGGTGGGTGAAGGCACACGTGGCTCTGGAGCAACTCCTCTCCCCACTAGGAAGGACAGAGCTGCCCCTCTGCCCAGATAACACAGCGGGGCTGTGGCCACTTCACCTGTCCGTGCCCCACCACGGCCACGGTGAGCTGCAAGCAGCCCTGGGCACACACCCCATATCCCTGGGGCTCAAGGTCCCCGTTGCATGTACAGGGTTGCCAGGACGCAGATGACCCAAGTGATGGAGACGAACAACCCGAAGAGGAGGCTGAAGAGGATGAGGAACCAGGCCTTTCTGGATGCCGAGAATGCCTGGTCCATGTGCCCACGCCTGATCGCAGCCCGGGTCTGGTGCAAGGGAGAGAAGGGGAAGGGTTAGCAGAGACCCACAGCACCCAGAGGGGTGTGGGGGGGGGATGTTTGAGATTGCCAGGTGGGTCCTTACCTCATGGGAGTAGATGAGGGCCATGACGCCAGTCAGCATGCAGCAGAAGATGGTCACCAGCACTGCCTCCACCAGGTAGTCCCTGGGCAGGTCCTGCCCGTAGCCGGCAGGCAATGGCCCCGTGCTCGGCTGCCCGGTGTACTGCGGCACGGCAGGGGAGCAGTTAGAGCTGCAAATCCCCGGTGTTCCTCCCCCAGCAGTGCTGCTCAAGCATCACTTGGGGCACCGCATGTAACCCCACAGACACAGGAGGGGAGGTAAGGGGTGAACCCTCTCCAGAGCAGGGCAGAGCACATCAAGGAGGGGGATACGTACGGTGTTGTAGGGCAGGGCCCCGGGCGGGATGCCCTGGGGAGGGAAGGACCGCGCTCTCTGCCCTGGCTGCGGCTGGTAGAAGATGGGCTCCTGCTGGGAGCAGCCGGGCGGGCACGGCGGGCAGTCGAAGCGAACTCTCTTGCGGGGAGGGGGCGAGTAGGGCGGCGGGTCCCCCTCGACGGCCGCGTTGGTGGCCGCCCCCACAGCCGTGTCCCCACGGCCCGCGGGGGGGGCCTGGGGGGTGTCAGAGCTGGGCGGCTCCTCGGCGGCCCCCTGCTGCCCCTGCTCCGCTCCCTGGGCCGTGGGAGCCGGGTCGGGGGGTCTGGGGTCCGGGCCCGGGCCCTGCGGCGCGGCTGGCGGGTCACCTTCCATCCCGCGGAGACGCCTGCGGGGACAGGGAGGTCGTGAGGGGACAGTGCAGCCCCGGCTCACCCACTCCGGTGGTCACCCCAAGTGCGGGGCTGGGGCTGCCCGTGAGATCCCTTTGTGCAACACGCGGCCGCCGCGGGAGAC
>VZRE01012786.1:347017-366485 GCA_013396775.1 Cephalopterus ornatus | reverse complement strand
CTGCCCGTCCCCCCGCACCGGCCCGATGTCCCTCCCCCGTCCCCACTCACGGCGGTGCCCGGGGTGGTCCCCACCTGCCGCCGCTCGGGGCCCGGACCCCACAACGGCCCCCGGACCCCGCAACGGCCCCGCCGCGGCCCGCGGGTCCCGCGTGGCCCCAACGGGCGGCGGGAGCGCAGCCCCGGGGCCGGGCCGGTTAATCATTGACCGCCTGTTTGCCCGGGGCCCCGCGCGGGCGGGGCCGTCCCCGGACCGGCCCCGAGCCCCGGCCCAGGGACCTCCGGATGGAGACCCGCGGACCGGAGCCCCGGGGAGGCAGACGGGGGCGTCCGTGCTGCCCCGGGGAGGGGGTCTGGGGTCCATCGCGGTGCCGCAGCTGATGGAGCCGGCGCTGGGCGCAGAGAACAGTCACGGAGTTACACAGCGATTTTCACATGTATAAACGTATGATTTGGTTTTGTTTTAAAATTTTATATTTCCACGTAGAACGTGCCGTCTGCGTGTTCCGGCTGTGTCTATTTAGATACAAAACGTACATAAAAATGTGTATATTTTACCTATAGCTATTAATATTTGACCTGTGTGCGTACATACCTATATCACACCCCCACAACTAGGTAGGTGTGTGCGCCACAGACTGTACACGTCTTATCCCTATGCTACACACCCTCGTGTCTCTGTGTTGTACCTTCAGGTGCTTCTTCACACGCACAGTTCCCATGTACCTCTTCCCTGCGTGTGCACTCGGGAACAGGTGTAAACACAGACACACGGACAGACACACACACACACAGACACACGTGCCTGGATAAGGCAGCGCTGTCTGAAACGAGGCAGAGCTGTCTCTCTGTCTCTCTGTCCGTCCGTCCGTCCGCGCCGCGGCTGAGAACGAACGCGCTCACCGCACATGACCACGCCCCCAGCGGCCACGCCCACCCCCGTGACCACGCCCAAAGGAAGCCACGCCTCCGGCCCGCCCCTCACGGTGCCCGTCCCGCCATGGCCTCCGCCGGCGGCCCCGACCCGGAGCGGCCGCACCCCAAGCCCTTCCTCATCGGCGTCAGCGGCGGCACCGCCAGCGGAAAGGTGAGACCCGCCGCGTTCGGGGTCTGCCTGGGCTGAGCTCCTCTCCCCGGGCGCCCCGCGGGCCGCGGAAGCTGCGCGGCGCCCGCCGGGGCATCGCCGGTGCCGCTTCCCCCCCAACCCTCGGCGAGAGGGGCTGGGCCGGGCCCGGGCCCCGGCTGAGCCCCCGTGCCGCTCAGTCCACAGTGTGCGAGAAGATCATGGAGCTGCTGGGGCAGAACGAGGTGGAGCAGCGGCAGCGGAAGGTGCTGATCCTGAGCCAGGACAGCTTCTACAAGGTGCTGACGGCCGAGCAGCAGGCCAAGGCGCTCAAGGGCCAGTACAACTTCGACCACCCGGGTGAGCCCCGCGCCGTGCCCCCGGGCAGGGTGCGCTTGGAGCACGGCAAGGGCCTGTCGGGAACGCGAAGTGCTGGAGAGCAGAAATGCTCTCTTTCCCCCTCCTACCCACCAAAACATCCGTTCCTCCTTCCCTCGTGCCCGTTGTTACCGACGGCTGGCGCTGCCCTCCTGCAGCCACGGAGAGCGAGCTGCGGAGCATCCCGGCCTGCTCCCGGCTCCGCTGAGGCTCTGTAATGCACCACATCATTGCCCGAATCCTTTCCTAATACTTCTTGTCCGCACGGACAGCTGCTCCCCTGGCCCGGGGGAGGATTGCAGGCGGGGCAGGGATCTGCCCTTGGCTGCAGCCTGGTGCTGCTGTGGGCGCACAGGGGCGGGTACTGGGAGCCATTAAGAATGCCTGAGGTTTTCCAGCTGACTCTTGACTAACAGAGTTGCACAAAGCTATATACAATTAATGAGCGGTTTGGTGAAACCAACTTCACCTTTGGGTTCTTAATTTTATTGTGCTGTAGTTGCTTATAAACAGCAAATTGCCTCTTCCCTATCTCTCTAATCAAGCACAGCAGTTGTCACTCAGGCAGGGAATGTTGGCTGCTGGTAGGAAAGAATAAGCCATAAGTTCTTTTTTTCCTGTTGAAACCCTGCGCAGAGAGTTTTTTCCTTTGGGTCTGGAAAAATCTGGGCAGAACATTTGATACAGCAGCATCTGACACTCCTCCTCTTTGAAACTTCCTCTCACAGATGCTTTTGATAACGATTTGATGCATTCAACCCTGAAAAATATTGTTGAGGGCAAAACGGTTGAGGTACCAACGTACGACTTCGTGACGCATTCTCGGTAGGTTCTGGTTTTGTGTCAAGCCTCAGGTGGTGACTGTGGATGTCCCAGCCTGGGGATGGGTTTCTTGGTGCTGATGTAACAATGTGCTGTGGGTGTTTTCTCCTGCCAGGCTGGCAGAGACGACTGTGGTCTATCCTGCTGACGTCGTCCTCTTTGAGGGGATCCTGGTTTTCTACAATCAGGACATTCGGGACATGTTCCACCTCCGTCTCTTTGTGGACACGGACTCGGATGTGCGGCTGTCCCGCCGAGGTAACGGCTCCGTCGGCACGGGCAGCACCAGCTCGTGCTCCTTATCCATCCTCGGCCATGTGGCAACACTCAGGGGTTTTATCTCCCCATCCCAGTTCTGCGAGATATGAAACGCGGGAGGGACCTTGAGCAGATCCTCACCCAGTACACCACCTTTGTCAAGCCTGCCTTTGAGGAGTTCTGCTTACCGGTAGGGAATGTTTCACTAATTTGATTTTTGGGGCTTTTTTTGGGGAGTGGGGAGAGGAGCAGGGTCATCTGGGGGATTAACTGCGCTGTAGATGCAGCAGTGGGGACTTTTGGTATTTCGATATTTGTATTTCACGAATCCCACGCTCTCCCCTCTGCCTCATGTCTTCAGCCATTCCCAGCTGGTTGTTAATGGTCCCTTCTGCACCATGGAAATGCCTCCAGCACATTTCCTCACTGCTGGCTGCCGGGGCTATTTTAGCACGGGCCCCTCTGACTAAAACACTCCCACTCTCCGTTTATTCTTAAGACTTGGAGGAAGAAAAAAGAGCTTGGTTTCCAGCAGCCTCTCTCCAAGGGAACACTGGGGAAAACCTGGGGCAGACCATTCTAGCACTGTTTGCTGTACCAGCTAGTGCAGGGACAGTTTAGGTGCTCACATAACCAAATTAATTTGTAAAAAAACCTTTGAGAACAAAATCCTGTGTGTGGATTAAATAAGCTGGAAAAGGCTAACTCAGGCTCCTCCTGCTCTGCATCAATGGAATTCTGGGGTTGTAAAAGTACTCGTTAGAAATGCTGAATTTTGCCGGCTTTTTTCCGAGTAGTGGGGGAAGAAAAAGCAGGAGTGCTTTGGTGGTAAAGATCAATAAAATGTTATCAGAGGCAGGCAGGAATTTCACATGCACATGGGGTACCTTGGCTCTCGGCAGAGATTTAGCAATGGCTTATGAAATACTGATTAGAACTAGCTCTTGACAAACAGACCTCACCTGAAGTGGTCAATATTTGAAGGCATCTCAGAAGTGTAAAAACAAGGACTCTGCACCTGACCTGCTGCTTCTATGTGGTGATTCTTTGCAAAGGGACAGTAAGACCAATCCCTGGCTTAAATCCAGTGCCCATTAGCCACAGTGATGTCTTAATTAGTTTAGGTGTAACCATGACTGAGAGCTTTAACTTAAAACGCTGGAAGAAACAGAAACCTTCCCACTTTGCCCCAGTTTTCTGGCCTTTGGTCACTCCTGCCTAGAACGAAGCTGACTTTTCCATTAACAGCCTCCACCACTGTTCCTGTTTTTCAGACAAAGAAGTATGCAGATGTGATCATCCCCCGAGGAGTTGACAACATGGGTAAAAGGGACTTGGGTTCTCTGATTTCCCTGGGGAGACACCCTTGGGGTTGGGAAGAGAGCAGGTGGCACGTGCTTCTAAGGAAAGGTGTTTTGCTGGAGGGCTGGAGGGGAGGGAGCTGCTCAGCCTGTGGAGGGCCGGAAAAGTGACCCGTGGAGGTCTGACTTCGCTGCAGACAGCAGGCAGAGTTTCATTTAAGGGCATGTTAAAACTTGAGCAGAGCAGGGCTGGATGCTCCACATTTTCTAGATAACTCAGCTGGGAAAGCCCTTCACGTCCCACATTTCCCATTCCTCTCTGCAGTTGCTATAAACCTCATAGTGCAGCACATCCAAGACATCCTGAATGGAGACATCTGCAAGTGGCAGCGAGGGGCCATGAACGGGCACGGCCGGACCTACAAGCGCCCGTTCCCAGAGCCCACGGAGAGCAGCAGTGTCCTGGCGGCAGGAAAACGCTCCCACCTGGAGTCCAGCAGCCGTCCACACTAACCTGGGTTTGCCTCTGGTCCAGACCAACACTGAAGACAACTTTGGGAAAGGACTTCGACAGAATGGTTGGTGAAGTGCCCTTTAAATCGTCCTGGCAGCGGAGGGGATCCTGGTGTGAACCTTCTCACAGGGGGAGAGGAAGGAGTTGGCCATCAGCCCCTCTCCCCTCCAAACCCCTCCCTTTTCTCCTTGAGATGTCTGGAGTTACGTTACTTGATGAACTGGTTAAAGGCAGTGCTACTTGCCTTTTTTTTTAATTTTTAAAATGAGATCTACTGCTGAAGACTTCCCTAAAAATTAAGCTCTACCGGGTGATTAGCAAGATACCCCATTTCCCTGATGATGGGCTTCCTTAGCAGGAAAATTATCTGCCTCTTGGTTTTTTTTCCTCTCTGTCCCTGTTAATTTTAACAAGCAGGTGCAGCCCTTACTTTTCTCCACCTCGTTGGTACCTTGAGTTCTGGCCTCGTGCTGCTGGCCAGCCTGTAGGGACAGGGGATTTGACTTGTAGGGGGCGTCTCTGCCCTGAGATAGGGGTGAGACAGAGACTGTCTGGGACAAATGGGAACTTGGAGTTCACCAGGGACAGGCCCAAGAAGTTTATTGTCTCTTGACTCCTAATTTATTCCTTTCTAAGCTCCCAAATCTTGCTACACTGTATGATCATTTTTTTGTACCCGAATAGTCGCCTTTACCACAGTTACTGAATGTGTGAGCTCCAGCTGGGTTGAGTTGCTCATGGAAACAGAAACCTGACCTTGTCAGTATTAGTGTCTTTTAGTGCATTTCTGTACTGCTGGCTGGAAATTCTGCTGGGCAGAATCCGTCCACTTCCAGAGGTGGCTGGTGAGACCAGCAAGGGCGGGAAGCTGGGAATGGCAGGACCCTCCTCCTGCTGGCACAGGCAGCTGCCTGGGCATGTTGTAGCCTCAGACAGGGTCAGAGCGCTTGCCTTGTGCTCCAGCAGCTTAAACTCAAGAATGTCTGGCTTTCTAAAACAAGCAGACAAGAAGTATAAACAGTGACATCCCAGTTTCTGTAGTTTACCCCAGATAAGTGATAGTGAAGTGTCTGGAAAAGAAATCTGAAATTTGAAATCTGAAATCTGAAGTGCTGGTTGGGCCTTTAAAAATATTCTTGTGATACTCTACTGTTCTAGAGTCTGGACTTAGGGTGTAATTTTAAGAATGAGGTGGAAGGGAAATGTTGTTAAGAGGAACTTTTTCATACTTGCTAGTTTTCTAAAAGCAGCATCTGGCTGTGTTGGTTGTGGGTGTGTTACTTTGGCTAATAAACAAATGAACAAACAGTGATCATAAATGACCATTTTATATAAAAGGTAATTGTGCTACTTGCACTACATCTGCAAAAAGGTACAGAAAGGCCACTGCTGGAGGAGCTCTTGCACTCAACAGAATTGTTACCTTTAGTTCTGTCATGGCTGAAGATTTAGGAAAAAAAAAACAACTTAAGAAATGCAGTCCGCACTTTCATCCCTGTAGTCTTTTCAACACTGGAAATGGGTGAGGGTTTGGTATCTCCGTGATCTCCTCAGCTGAGTGGTACTTCTGCAGTGCCCAGGAGAAGGCAGGTCATTCCCTGACTGCTGCTGGCTGCTGTTTAGCTCAGGGTGACAGACTTAGACTATGAGCTACTGCACTGAAGCATTAGCTCTCAGGGCTGATTAGAGTAGGAGCAAAATAGTCACTAAAACCTACTTTGAATGACTGTGGTGTTGGATCATACCTTCCTCCGGAGGCCGGGGGAGAGCTCAAAGCATTTGTTAGAGCCTTGAATAGCATTTGTTAGAGCTGTGAGGAACTCCACAAAGATCCCCTGGTCTGTGGGGCTGCTGTTCTGGGCAGCTTTGTGCTGTATTAAAGGACCTGCTGCTGCAGCCACATGGAGATAAGAAATGGGATGTGGCCCAGGTACTGTAACCCTGGTTAAATAACTGCAGAGCCATTACAAATTCCCCCACTGGGCAATCCCAGTCCTTCACCTCTGCCTTCTCCCTTCTCTGTGAATTCCTCTGCTAGAACAGGCCAGGCCGTGGTTTGGGTTGCAGTGTTTTTACCCTGAACCCACGTGCACAAGTTAGAGCAGGTTTCCTTCTCAGCAGGATCAGCCTTACCTTGCCCAGGGTTCCTCTTCCCATGGGGTGTGAGGTGTGACCCTGCAGCCCAGTAAATACAACACAGCCATGGCTGGTAACAGGCCTCAGGCTTCACATCAGTGCCACAAGGCCAGAGGATTCTTCTGGCTCTGGCTGACCTCCCGGTTTGCGTGAAGCCTTGTTTTAGCTTGTTTAGCTGTAACAGCAATTTTCTAATGTCTTTTTATTTTTGCTTATCTTCTTTAAAATGGTGGTTATGCCAAATGATTACACGTAGATAATAGTAACAAGTCATTATTCTGTGCAGAATGAACTATTTATAAATGTGGCTTAATGCTGTATTTACATAAGTAGGGATGATAGCAGAGCAGTGAAAGCGGGGGCAAATAATCCGTTGTTGAGGAATAGAGTCATGGGGTGGTGCTGAAGGCTGCAGGGCCAGTTACTGATAAAGGATGGATAAGCCTCAGAGCGGGGAAAACCGTTTTTTTAGAAGTAACAAGAGAAAAATATCTGATGTGTTGCAGAGTGCCCATTTTTTGTAACTTTTATTGTGGAGTTGTAGACCAAGGTGCTGGGAAACACATGAAATAGCCCCCAGTGCAATGTAGTGCAAGAAGGAAGAAACCACCACTGTCAGGAGAGAGGAAGAAGAAATTGTTGCAGCACGTTCTTCCCAGAAAAGGAGCTGGGATGCTGTTGCCTGAAGCCAGCAACCTTCACGCCCCGAGGGGCAGTGGAAGGGTGAATGTAACAGGGGCAGAAACTGGGAATTGTGCTCATAACTGTATTCCGTTCGACAGCTTTTCTGTAACAGTGCTCTTTTCTTTTCCTGTAATCGTTACATCTGGATTTACTATGAATTACTTGATCTGACTGTTAAGATTTCAGTTATGCTAACAATAAATCCTTGGCTTTGCACAAAAGGTGTTTCCTTTTGGCTGTAACATGACTGTAGTGGTCACTGTTTTCGGATGAGGATGTTCCAGCTGTCCTTCCAGCGCAAGTCCTTGAGTTCCGCCGCGGACAGCGCGGGCTGCCCATAGGTCACCGGGCTGAAGGTGCAGTAGACAAAGTACACCGAGGAGAACCAGGCAACAATCAGTGCACTGAACATGCTCTTGAGCAGCACAGACCTGGGATGAGGGCGGGAAAGAGCACTCAAGTTACCTCAAGGCTGGACAAACACTTCATCCAAAAGGGAGACCTACACCTGGCCTGTTTCTCTGAAGGCAAATGGCAGAGTGTGGCCACTGCTGGAAACAACCAGTGCTCTCCCTGCAGCAGCTTGTCCAGGTGACAGCCCTCGAGAAAAGAACTGTGTCACTTCCCTTGTTAAAGAGAGCTATCTCTGTTAAAGCCAAATACCTGCAGAGATGATCACCAAGGTGCTGCAACACAACGGGAATCAGGAGAATCTGGAATGTGAGAGCAGGCAGGTAGTGGTAGAGGAAAAGTGTCTTCTCCATCAGGAAGAAGGGCAGGTAGTTCACAGCCCAGCCTCCTCCGCAGACACCCCCAGCTGCCACCCAGAGCTGCCAGGAATCTGCAGGAGATGGGAGATGGCATCTCAGAGCAGAGCAAGCCACAACCCTCCCCCTGGACACACACACACAGTGAAATCAGACCTTCAGGGATGTCATAAATCCTCCTCCGTCGTCGTATCAAGTACCACAAGGACAGACACATGTAAACCAGAGCAGCAACATTAGCTGAAGCCCAGGTGACAACATTCCCAAGGAGGTGGATCTGGGCCTGCAGGATAGATGATGGTTTAAGCCAGAAGCAGGGACATGCAGTGGTTCTTTTAGATAAGTTTAAATATTACATACACATACTTGCTAAATTAAACCTCAGAATGTGCCTGGCTAGTAACCTGGAACAAAGCTGGCTGATAAACTTTGCTGCTTTAAGACTCTCTTGTAATGGAAGGCATTTGAAAAATGCTATTGGAGATGAACTCATCTTCTAAATGGAATCAATAATGGAAACTATTAAACTGCAGTTTACCTTTAAAAAAACATGCAAGAAGGCATGATTTAATTAAAAGCAACTACTGTCAAAGCTGTATCTCATGCTAAAATAAAAACCTCAACCCTCAGGGAAAATACATGAACACAGGAAGAGTCCTTGGAACTGCAGCCCTGCTCTGACTCCCACTCCTGGAGCTCACGTGTGAGCTGAGGTCTCCTTTCTCACCTGGTTCACAGTTACTTCTGCTTCTTGTACTTACCCCAGAGGTGGGGTGGAGCCAGTAGGCAATGTTTGTGTCCATTGTGATCCAGTCCAGAGCAGAGGAGCTGTACTTATGTTCTGTGTCTTCATTTTTTAATGTGAGTATTTTCCACTAGGAAAAAAGGGAAACAGAAAGCTTTCAGAATGGGAACAACAGATGGTTGAACAGTTCCAGATACAAGATGCTAAGTTGCTAATCGGGGAGTGGAGAAGGATTTTGCCTATCTCAAATGGATACTGATCAATACAAAGGTTTTATTTTGTTCTTATATAATGCACTTTCCACACACCACACATTACAGTTCAGTTTCATGGAGCTTCTGGGTGCCCAACAGATCTTCCTCCCCCTTTTTTGTTACACAATCACTGGGGTATTCATTACTGAACAGCACAGGTCTCTAATGCCCTTATAAGTGCATTCTGAAACATTTTTTTCAGTGAGGAAGCCAGACTATCAGCAAGGAATAAACAATGAACCCTCAGGCTCAGAGCCTGCAGATATGCTCCGGTTTCTGCTCTGCAGCAGGAGGAAAGAATAACAAGACACTCACCTGCAATTCTGTGAACTTTGCCATGAAGCTGAGGTTTTTACTGATGTCCATCTGTGTGGGAGAGTGGAGTTCCACTTCTCTCTCCTTTTGCTCTTGGCCTGGAAGAAAACAGCATAGCTCAGAAATAACCACATAACAGGCAGAAAGCTAGAAAGGGAGGCACACAGGATATTCCCCTGAGCTCCTCGCTCTCCCAGGAGCTCTTCTGCAGCACATCACCCAACTGCAACAGCACTCTAAGGGAATTTGTAAGGATTCTGACATCACGACAGAGCCAACTTAACACACACACACACAGTGCCACCTTCCCATCAACATGAAGTGTTCCCCAGTCACAGAAATCTGCTGAGACATACTTTTCCCGTATCTGTGCTCTTCCACATTCCACAGCATGCTCTGGTGGTAGCCTTTGGACAGCTTCTCTCCCACCACCTCCAGCTGCCGGTATCCCCACTCGGGCAGAGATGCTCCACTGAGCTGGAAGTGAAAGGTGGCTGTGAACTTACAGTGCTGCCAAGCTGAACTTCAGCATGGAAGTTCCCGGGCCCTGTCTGAGCACTGGAGGACAGCAGGGGACTGCTAGAAAGTGTACGTGAAGAGTCACCACGCAGTGCTGTCTCAACAAATGCTACAGCCATAAAGCCACTGGCAAACTCTGTGAAGAAAAAGATCCTTAACTATTCTGTGCCACACACAGACTCAGCATCAGATTCTAAGTCTCAGCTGTGTACAGTAGCTCACAACCTCCTGAGAAGCAGGAAGCTCTAATGCTGAAAAGGGATGAAGTATGACTACCTAAAACACATGCTGCTCTTTTGTCACACTGAGCAAGTTTATTGTTTCCTTTTATTTGCTTATTTGGGGTTATTTTTGTAGTCGTTTAGTTATTTGGGAGCAGAGAGATAAGCAGTTTGTGTATTCTTGAGAATACAAGAACTGCATGAAACAAAAGCTGTAGCACATCAAGATAAGCCCACTTGCCTTTAGCACTGCAGAGGTGTTGACGTGAACAAACCTCACTTCTGATAGAATTGTCTTCCACACATCTGTGTCAGACTCCCGATTTACAATCTCCTACAACAGAAAGATGGCTTTGGATTGTCAGGTTGTCCCAGCTGTTTCTGCTGGAACATGACCAGCTGCTCCCCTCCCTTTGACCACTCACCACTCTCCAGAGGTTCTGTGCTGGCATGGAGATGTTATAATCAATATAGCAGGAAACCTCCTGGGAGTGGGGGCTCAGAGGGGCAGCCACATCATGCCTAGAAGACAAATAAAGTAAGATCCTTCACCACCATTTCCCAAATTCATATAAAAAGCAAAACCATATGGGATTGGTTTAGAGTGGATTCAGTAATAAAGTGAAAAGTAACTCTCTTATACAGATTGCACTGTTTACTCTGAGAGAGAGCACTCCCCAAAACCCTGAGCTGCCAGGAACAGGCTCAGAGGAAGCCAATGCAGATGCCTGCGATGCCAGGCTGAAGAACAAGCACTGATTGTGACAAACAGAGACGCTGTTCACTGGGCTTTCCAAAAATGAACAAATTAGGTTTGGAAGGGACACAGCAAAACCCAAGTTCAGAGCAGCCCCCTTCCTAATCTGAGTGATAGTCAATCACAAGCCCTTTGGGAAGCAGTCAGGAGGCAATTTCATGCTGCAGGCTTTCAACACAGGCAAGAATCTGTGGCAATGAGCCACAGCACACTGGATCCTCCAACACATCTTCCTAACTTCCAGAGCACATCCTTCATGCAGGAGTATGCCAATAAAATCAGTGGAGTTGTCTCTGGGTTAAGTTACACAAAATACTAAATACCTGCACCTGCCTGGAGCGGGGGCAGTGCAGGGTGAAGGCTCACGGAGGGGACTCTATTTAGGAATCTGCAGAACTACCATGAAATGTGAACACAGGAAAAACCATCACTGGTCCCTCATAGAGAGGACCAGAAACAGTGAACAGCCACTGAGCAATCTGTGATTAAGATCAAACCCCACTGCCAAGTGAGCTGCAAAAAATAAATAAGCACACAGCATCCTCCCCCTGGGCCACAGGGATGGCTTATGGAACTAACCACAGGATGTCCCTCCTCGCCCCACTGTCGATCCGTGAGTAGCAGGCAGTTTATGGAATATCTGAATGCAAGGTCACTGTGCTTCAACCCCTGAGGGGTTATTCTGAGAGACAACACAGCAGAGTGAGGCAGGACTGGCAGAGCAGAGGAAGGGACTTACGTGTTGAGGTAGCGGGTTGTGATGCCGTGGACCAGCTGCACGATGTGTCCGTGCCTGATGGGCCGGGGGGGGTTACTCACCACCAGCTGCTGCCTGGTGAAGTGATACCCACGAGGAAATGGTTAAATTCAGTATATCTTTATATATAACACAACCTTGTCGTGACCAAACTGTCAGGTCAAGAAGCTGCAGGCAGGGACAGATATTTAAGCAGGAAGATGAGAAATTAAAGCAATATATAGATTGTACCAGAACGGTAACAAAGCTCAGCGAGGGAAGGGTGAGTTAAGGGCACAGTGAGTCAGAGGATCAGTAATGGGATACTGACACCGCAGGCATTAGGTCAGTGGTCTGAATCCAGGTCAGTCAGGAGTGAATTAAGGTTATTCCCATCTCACAGCTGTTTGGTGGCTTCTGTGGAACACGTGAGTGCTTCAGTGAGTCTGACAAGTGCTGTACTACAGCTGATGTTACTATGGAAGAATTTTAAGAGAGATCAAAGGCTTGCTCCACCATGCAGACCAAACTCTCATCTTCTTTCTGGACAGGGCCATGGCAAGGGGGAACACTGCAGTTCACCAAACTGCTGCCTGTATTTTACTGTTCTATAGAAGGACTTTGCACCTTCCAATGTGCAAAGTGTACAAATGTAGGAGTCTTGAGTTTGAAGGATTTTAAGAATATATTGGGTTTCTTTACTTCTGGTAGAGTCCTTACGTGAAAGGTTTGCACCAAACTTTCCCAACACAGATATGATTTATAATGACGCACAGCCCTTCCAGGAGGACTCTTTATACAGTTCCCAGAGCAACATAAGAAACCTACAAAAGCAACTTTTTGATCAATAAGAAATTATATCACTCAAGGGCTTTTACTGGCAAAACAAGAAGAAAGAGTCCTGCTTTGCACTGAGAGTGACAGTGGCAAAACACTTCGGCACAAACCAGGCCTCTCAGGTAGAGGCACCACTTGGAATCTCTCCCCATGTAGCAGATTCTAAGCTCATCCCACACTTTTAATACAAATAACTACTCATTTTGCAAAAGTGATTTCTACTCTCTTCTGAGACTCATTCAAGTTTGATAAAACTCACCAAGACAGTCTAATGCCATGGCTCACATGCTTCAAAAAGCACAACTCCCCTTTCATGCAAAGCACTTGAAGAATTTACGCTGGTCCTGTGAGTCTTTCAAGTTTCCCTTGTGCACAGCACAGCCCATATTCTGGCAGGAGCAGTTCAGACAGGATTTCAGAGTCCTCAATGCTTTTACCACATTGAGGAGGATCCTGCAAAGAGCTGCCTTTGCCAACTCTGTAGCTGCAATCACTTGCTCAGATCACACATGGCCTCTGCACCCATAAGCAGAGAAGAGTTATGTCCAAGCCAAGCTATGCCCTGGTTAGGTTTTGGAAGCATGTAGCTTGCATTTAAATCTCTCACATACTCACATTCCAGGATCTTTGACAATCCACCAGTTGTTCACATCCTTGAAGGGATAGCAGGTCACCTGCTGTTGATGGGAACTCCCTCGGCCATTCTCATACCTGCACAGAGAGTTGAAAACCCCACAGAAGTGTCAGGGCACATTCCTGTGCTCCCCAGCAATACAAACCAGCACCAGATCACTGCCTCACTCCTACAGAGCACAGGGAATTTGAACAATTCATGAAGACAGTGCCAGGACACAAACCACAATACTTGGACTGGCAGGGGAAGCACCAGAGCATCCTTTCCCCCAGATTGCTCACCTGATGGGATAAGTGTTCGTGTGGGAGTGGAGCCAACACTGCATGGGCTTGCCCAGCACGTTCCGCAGGGTGATCTGAGAGCCGTAGGCCACCTCTAAGGGCTGGCCCTGAGTGATCCGAGCCAGCCCACCCTGAGGAGGGTAAGGATAAGCAGAAAGGATAAGTAGAAAGAAGGAGAAACAACCCAGAGGCTGCTGAAATTCTATTATGAGTCACCTGTCACTTTAACACAGCAGATCTTAGCACAGTGCCTTCTCATTTGGTTTTATCTACAAAAATCAAGTCTTGCAACACTGTACTCAGAAGACAGTAAATACACCAATGCCTAAAAGACTACAGGGTCTCAGGGAGTATCCCTAAAGCCATGCTGTTCTAAAGGACAGACTAAGCACTCTTCTACAGAAAATCATACTGTTATCCTGTAGTATCTCGTGTCACCACTCAAGAGATCAGTACTGTATCTACTTCTGTGGAGTTTCCTGTAGGAAGGGACAAACCTTCAGCAGAAGAGTGAAAATACTGGTTCACTGGGGAAAGCTTTTCATCTGTTATTAGGATTTCAGTCATTACTGCTTCATCTTAAAGCAGTACTACAGCAGCAAAGTGGTTAAATGACATAAAAGGAACAAATATGCAGGAACAAATATGCAAATATGCAAGGGAACAGGATTGCACACCTCTCTTCTAATAGTGAACATGAAACAGCTTTCCCCTTTCTCTCCCAAATAAATCAGTTCTATGGCCACATTTCCTTTACCTCTAAGCTGGCTTGGAAGGCACTTGTCATGATCTGGTCGTGAGGCCCAGAGCGATACAGCAGAGCCAAGTGGACATAGAAGAAGGACAGGTACATCACCACGGGGATGAGGATGAGGGCCAGTCCCCGGGCTAGAAAATGGCACAGTAAAGAAACCTGGGGGAACAGGGAAAACTCACTGTTTTCATCCTGCAGATATGAAAAATATTAAAAATCACAGCACATTTGGCTTGTTTTGTTTGTCTTTTTGAGGCTTTCCCAACCCCCCTCATTCCGCTGTAACTCTGTGGACAACTGGATGACTTCCACTGAGGATCTGAACTGCAGCTAGCAAAAGGTATGTGAGACAGTGTAGGTTTTGAGTCACAAATCACCAAGACATGGAAAAGAGCAGAAAAGCCAGTCACGCACACATGTTTTTCTTAAACTTAACTCCATCTTCCCCGGCAAATGAGCCGGGAACTGTTCTTTGAAAGGAGGGTTTCCCTACAAGGAATTTTAGCAGAAAACCCAGCTACAGAGAGCACTGTTATCTGTGGGGCCCTGGCTGGTTCCTGCACTGAAAAGTTACACGTAATATATTCTGCATGTTGTAGTACCTACGTTTGACAAGGTCTGGTCTCCTATCATGTGCCAGAAGTGCAGCCCTGCAATGGCCAAGAGCAGCATATATGTAAACAGGCCCATGTACTTCACTCTGAAAGTGCATAAAAAATGAACAAGGTTAAAAACTACACAGCTAACTAATATAAGATATAAATATTCAAACTTTCCCTTCAACAGGAGGCATTAAAGTCCAAGTAAGACATCATCACTTACCCAACCGCACATGAACAGGCTACTCCAGTCAGCAGAAGCCAAAACCACCAGCTTCCAGAGAAGGATCTTAAAGATAAATGTATTAAATCACTTCCTGAGCTTGGGCTAAAGATAATTTTACTACACTAAATATTACTTCATCCTCTGCAAAGATCAGAGACCAAAAAAGACAAGTATCTCTAACTTTAATGCATGTAAACTGTCACAAAGGAGAATTAAGTGACCTGTTATCATTAGTGTTTATGTGCACAGAAGGAAACTTTCCACTAAAAAATGTGGGTGGGCAAAGAAGTGCTCCCAAAGGATTTTATTTCTATTGTAAAATAAAAAAAAAAAAAAAAAAAAAGACAACCTTGCTAACAGTTAAAACAGTCTTTAATGCTGCTGAGAAGAGAAAACTTCTGGAGCAGAAAAGCATTGGGTTTTACAGACAGATAAAGTCAACTACACAACGGTGAAATGACTTATAGAAATAAAACCCACAGTCTGTGACCAAATAGAAGAGTCACCACAAGAATACCCAAAAGGATGGGAGACAACCCAGCTTTACCTGTGCCTGTGCAAATTGTAGAACTTCAGGTAGGACAAAACTGCAAGTAGGATAAAAAAAATCAATATTGATTCCAGGAGCATGAACCTTGACTGAGTGATCAGAGAGTTCTCTGTTGGAAAAGAGAGACAGACACAAAATTAGATAAATTTATCTACAAGCAAGTACTACCTCAGACAATTGCACTGTTATCCAACAGAAGGACCTGCCCTTTAGGGACAGCCAATTCTTACTGGCTGTAGTGGGGAGGTGCTGGGTTTATAAGGGACTAAAACCTTCCAGCAGGAGCAAAGTACACGGCCATAACTGTCTCCAAGACAAAGAGGTGAGCAAGCAGTAAAGTCTGGCAGGAGGCAGATAAAGCTGCTGTGCTTCCTACAAAGGCAAAGAAAATCAGTGCTGGTAAATCCAGAGAGGTGCTTCTCAAGGCAGAGTCAGGGCAGCGAGCCCAGCAGGCAAGGAGCACAAGAACAAATCTGCAAGACAGGGAGCTGCAAGGAGCCAGAATCACAGCAGTCGGTAGCTCGGAGAGGTTTTTCTTATCAGGCTGCTAAAGAGCTGCTGAGAGGCTCTTGCCCTTTCAGGAAGCTGCCAGCAGCCCCTCAGAGAAAAAAAATGAACTGAGTTGAACATACCAGAACAGAGTCAAACCACAGTGCTAAGGACACAGGCTGGTTTGCTGCAGTTTGGAGATGAAGAAATTAGATGAGCCCTGACTGAGAGCAGGGTTGTCCTGCTGTTAAAAACCAATATGCTGTAACTCATCCTGTAAACCTCTGAGGGAGGGAGTACAGGCCTCCTCGGATACAAGAGATGTGGTTTTCTGTGAGGCTGTTAAGGCTACCCACTTGCTTAGTATTGAAGTGAACTTGTCTGAAGCCCAGAAGGGCAGCCTGTTGCAGAGCTGCGAGGATAGAGGGGGCCAGGGAGCTTAGCACAGACTGACACAGGCCAGGCATGAATGTGGGCTCCGAAATGTTGTCAGTGTTCTGTGGGGAGATACTACTGCACCCTAAACATCCCAGAGGGGAAAAGGGAGAATGGGTCTCACTGGAATAACCTTACCTAAGAGGATCAGAAGAGCAGCTCCAAGTGCAGCACGGTGGGAGAAGTGCAGTTCCACCAGGATCTGGTAGGCTAAAGGCACGCAGAGAGCACCAGCCAGGGCTGGCAGGAGCCGCAGGGACCACACAGGAACGTTCATGGTGTATTCTGGAACAGCAGACAACAGTGATGCACCAACTGGAAACTTAACTGCAGAGAGCACAGACCACTACAGAACTCTTTAGTTGTTGAATCTAACCCTGACTTGTGCTAATTTTTTGTCCATCTTGTACTGCTTAAGCTGTTTTAGCTGAATTAAAAAAGTCTGGAATCACAGTGCCTTGTGTTTCTGTTTGAGACCTGCAGAAGACTTATTGAAAAGGAGAAGGGAAGAAGGTGTCAGGTAAAATGTTATTTCCACTAGTCAGGCAAAAGGAATCTGTCAGCCCCTGAAATTCTGCTTATTTTCTCAAAAGAACAAGTCAGTTAAAATCAGCTCTTACCAGCTCCAATCCTGTTCCATAAGAAGTTTCCATCAAATCCTCCTAAGTAACCTACAACATAAACAACAATTCAGAACTTCCAGTCTCAAAACAAGTACAAAAACTGCTGCTAAATTGAGAACCATTTCCCAAACACACAGCTTTTGCAGGCACGAGGGCCCCTTTTCCCAAAAGGGTCCTCTTTGATAGTGATCTGCCTGCAGCAGTGCTTGAGAAAGTGCAGAGGCACCAAGAATATAAATTGGGAATGACAGATTCTCAGTGACAAAGTCAGATGTATATTTAATCTCTCCATCCCATCCTGAACACTTTCATGTTGTGCATATCTCAGCTACAGAAAGGAACTCAGGCCTGAGAGTCTGTTTGTTGTCTATGTCTCGTCACCAGCAGTTCTCATCTCACCCTTCTCTTTATCCAAAGGATTGGATAACAGTGAGGTAATGGATACACGGCTCCATCAGTTCCACTCTACTCATACAACACAAAATAAAGGAAAACCCACTTCTCTCTACTTCAAAATCTCTCATCTGCCTTGTGCTTTTCCCCAGTAACTGGATCTGACCACTCATTTTTAACCAGCACTTCTGTCTCCCACAGCAACAGGCAGCAGGCACTTCCCAATTCCAGGAGACCTCACCTCCTAAGGCCAGCAGCATGTGGCCAAAAGGTGGGCCACTGTCATCCACAAAGAAGATCCTCTTCATGTAGAGTGACACGAATTGGCCATAATAAACTTCATCAAAACTGAAACACAAGAGGCAGAAATACGTCAAATCTAACTGGAATTATCCTGCAGGGATACTCAGAAAGCAAACACTGATTTGTTGGCAGAAGGTTAACGAAGCACTGAGGTTTTGCACCTTTACCTTCCCCTCGGGAAGTTTTATTAGGGAAACATTGTCACCGTATTGGGATTGTTCATCCTGGAAAAGAGAAGGGCCAGGGGTGACCTAAATGTGGCCTCCCAGTACCTGAAGGGAGCCTACAGGAAAGATGGAGAGAGACTACAAGGGCCTGGAGTGACAGGACAAGGGGGAATGGCTTCACACTGACAGGGAGCAGCTTTAGATTAGATATCAGGAAGAAATTCTTCCCTGTGAGGGTGGTGAGGCCCTGGCACAGGTTGCCCAGAGAAGCTGTGGCTGCCCCATCCCTGGAAGTGTCCAAGGCCACGTTGGATGGGGCTTGGAGCAACCTGGGTTAATGGAAGGTGTCCCTGCCCAAGGCAGGGGGTTGAAATGAAATGAGCTTTAAGGTCCCTTCCAACCCCAACAGTTTCTGTGATTCTGCGATTTACAGAAGCTGACATCAGCCAAGCTCTGCTCTTCTGCTCCTGCATTCTTACTCAGAAAGGTTTAAAAACCAAGTCTGTGTCACTCAGGCAGAAAATAAACTCTTCTACTCACACCACAGCCCGTGGATAGCAGAGCCCCCAAAGGCGAGTTATTAATCCCATCACAGTCAGGGCCACGAGGTTCACATTGATCTCTGCAGTGACCACAACAGGCTCCTTCAGAAACCCCAACATCCTGTCAAAGGCGTGTCCAAACCTCGGGAGCAGAAGAGAAGAGCAGCATCACCCCTTGGCTCACAGTGAGCTGAACACTACCTAAAAGAAAGAGAAAGTATCACTCCAATTTTTGCTACAAGCAGCTCATGGTAACTCATTTCACAAAGTTCTCTTGCTCTCCAAATTTGTGTGTTTCTATTGGATCTGCAGGAGTAACTGCAAAAATCAAATGACTAAACTGACACATTTTTCATCTGCCCTGCTTCTGCCTGCAGTCCTAGGCTGGAAACTGTGCTTATTCTTCCACTGGTTCTGCAGAAACACAGCACCTTAACTCCAGCCCATATTCTACTTTGCGCAAAGCAAACCTCCCAGCCCAGATTCTGATGTCAGTGATGGACAAACCACGTGCTCAGGCACCAGGTGAGCTCAACACTTGAGCTTTTTAGAGCTCAGGTAGCTATAAAAAAATTGTTATTTCCTTGCAAACAGAGGTACTTCTTTGCAGATGGGGAAGGGGACAAGCAGAACCCACAAACACCCTCTGCTTTAAAAAGCTGCTTACTGGAGCACTGCTATGGGAAGCAGAACTGCTGAAAGCTAGGTCAGAAAATAGCAGGGAATCAGCGCTGCGTCTCCTCGCTCACCTCAACACAACGGAAAGTTACCAGAACAAATCCATCTGCGTGGCTTTGATCAGGGCAGAACAAAGCGGGATGTGAGCACATCACCAGAGCGGTGCCGCTGGCCTGGTTTCTCTACGCCTACAAAACACAGGGAACGGAGTTTCTCAGGAGCCCCCGGCAGAGCTGTGCTCCCCGCTGTTCTCTGTCACCGCCTCACAGCGTCCCTCGGAGCCCCTGACGGCCAGGGCCGTGCTGGTCCCCGCGGCACAAGGCTGGCCCCGGCCCCGCGGCGGGTGTGCGGCACCACCTCGTGCTCCTCCTCAGGGCACCACCAGCCCCTCTCCCAGGCCCCGCACCCCCTTTTTGAGGGGGGAGCAGCACCGCTGACCCCCCCGCCCAGCCTCGCCCCCCGTCTGGAACTCCCGGGGGGGGCGGGGG
>VZRE01012786.1:300902-346441 GCA_013396775.1 Cephalopterus ornatus | reverse complement strand
CCGCGCTCCGCCCGCCCCCTACCTGGCGGCGCCGGACGTGACGCCGCGCGCACGTGCCCCCGCGGGGGGCGTGGGCAAGGGGAGACCCGGATGCGTTGCCATGGCAACCGCTCCCCGCGTGTGGCGGCCGGGAGCTGTGGCCACCGCCCTTCGTTCGAGCTAAAACCCCCCCGAGTATCTAACAGAACCGATTAGGCCGGAAAAGACCTCAGAAACCGAGTCCCACCTATGACCCGACACCGCCTTGTCACGTCCAGTCGTTCCTTGAACACCCTCAGCGATGGCGGTTCCCACTCCGTCCCTGAAGCAGCCCCTCCATCCCACTGCCCCATCACCCCTTCTGTAAAGAAAGTCTGAGGAAAAGAATGAGACAAGGGCCTGGGGGATTTTTTTTTTTTTTTGAGAAAAGCATAACCTGCTTTATTTTTTTTAATTTTTTTTTTTTTAAATAAGGAGAATTCTTTCATATGGAAAGAGCTAATACAATCACATATTTGAAAGGAGAAACAATAGGTACTGAAACGAGGAGAAGGGCAATAAAGAGTGTGCCGCAACTGGCCTGGTGATTCCGTGATTCGAATTCCGGTCCGAGTAAAAGTTTCCAAAAAATATAAACAGGTTGCACGTTACACAATTATCCATCGTCTGCCCTTTCAAATATCTGGTCTACATGAAAAGACGAAGAGAGGAAAGGCCAAAAAAAATTTACTATACAGGTCATGAGGTTAAAAGCTTTAAGGAGGACAGTATCCCCTTGAGAAACAACAAATGCAATTTATACAAAACCAGAGGGAGGATTCCAGCTAAGGACAACGCCTCGAGACATGCTAAAGGGTGAGCGCCTCACTGCTGCAGCTGTGATTCCTGGGGGGACAGTCGAGGACATCTGGAGCAGCCAGGACAAGCCATTACTCCCAGGGGAGTGTCTGTGGCCACTGGGAAAAACTTGGTGGTCTTTGGATTAAAATCAAACAACAAAAACCAGCCGGACTCTGCTGCCTCTCCAGTTCCACAGCGTCAGCAAAACACACCTCCTGTGCCCACGGGCCACAGCTAAGCAGCTGTTGTAAATGAGTTCTTATTCACAAATACAACTTCCCTATGAGTAAACTGGGCTGCTGAGTCAAAAATAACCGGCGGTACAAGGAATAAATCTGTGCTTAACGAGGGAGGGTTAACAAAAACCAACAGAAGGAGATCCTGGCATGCAGGGGTCTGGCTGCAAAGTGAAGAGAGGAGCCAGGTGAGACACAGCAGAACGGCTCAGCTCGTTTTTAAATCTGTAAATACACAGGAACCACAGGGCAGCTCGAAGCTTTGCAAGGAACGTCCTGATGGATTGAGCGCCTCTGCGTGAGCACAACACGCACAGGGAGGGCAACGGGCAGCAAACACATCCAGAGGTGCTGACACTGCACAGCTGGCACAGCCAGGAGCAAGTGATGGGACATCAACAGCAAGACCGGTGTCACTGGTGACTGTGCTGCTTCCACTCGTCATTTAAAAATAAACTGGGGTGTCTTTTTTTCCCCTGCCTCCCCCCACAACTTCAGTAATTATTTGTTATTGAATTAAGAGCCAACAGCAGCTGAGGTGGTGAGGAAAGCAGCACTGAACGCAGCTGCTGGCCACGAATCACTGAGTGAAAGAACTGATCACACACGTGCTTCAGACCGTCTGCTGAACACGCAGCAGCAAAGTCAGCCTCTGAATATTTCTGCTTCACCCACTGTTGCTGAGAAGGTGGATTCCACCTCTTCCTCTCGCTGCACCCTGCACCTTCCCTAGCACAAGGAGCCTGCAATTTGGTAGCTGATTTCCAGTCAAAAAGCAGCTCACAAAGGAATAAATCAGGGCCCAAACCCTTCAAGCAGAAGGACTCTCTGCAACCGCACCAACACATTCTGTGCATCTCCTCTCTCCTCCCCAAGCTGGATTTGTATCAGCGTACCAGCACCCTTGGCATTTCTGCTCCTTGAGGATCAGACGCTGTTCCTTTTGACTCCAGAGCACCACAAACCGCACTAACCTTGGACTAGCTTTAAACAAACAAACAAAAATATATATGCCAGAGAAGGATATTGCACCGTAGAAATTTGGGCTCTAAAACTGCTTTCCATCACACAAAACTCCACTAAAGTGAGAAAGAGTCTTGCCAACTGCAGCTGACAGTCACGCAAAAGTGAGGAATGGAATGAAGCTCACATGCATTTCTTGGCCTTTCCTGCACAGAATAATTCAGACATAATATATAAATAGAGCAGTGAAACAATTACTTTTTCACCTAGACCTACAACATCAAATACGTATAAATAAATTCTAGTGTTTTATTCTGTTGGGGGGAAGGAATGGAGGGGTTAAAAGAGAAAGAAGGGTGACCTTTTCCAACAGGAAGTATTGTAGTTCTGATGGCATTTACACCAGAGGGACTGCAGTAACTTGGATCTAGCAGTAACCCAGTTTCTCCCAACGTGTCTGACCACTCCAAAGTCACACAGGTGGGAGAAAAGAGGTTAGTGTCTTCGTAAAGCTGAAGTAGTGTGTCTAGGGGAGGGAAGAGATGAGAAGAGGGGGGCTCAGGTAAGTCTCTTTAGCCATTACAGTTAGATTCTGGGCTGATATTAGCTAGGGCCAGCTGGGCAGAAGGATAATTAAAAAAACCCACAGACAATTCTGTTGTTCGTGATATTTCAAGGGAGAAAATAGAAAGGAGGGTGGGATGACTTACTGGTGGTGCAATCTTTGGAAAACGTTGGGAGCAGGACTAGCAGATGAGGATGCAGGTCTGGGAGGTGTCTGAAGGTCAGGGGAATATTTGTCGCTAAATCTCAAACCCTGTACTTTAAAGGAGGATGCTAGAGAGATGCTGGCACACTCTGCTCTGAAATTAAAAAACCATAAAACCTAAGAAAAAAGAGCCTTTTTTTTTTCTTAAAGTACCATCCTATCCCTTTCCCTTCGGGTTCTCTGCCATGATCAATGGGCACACCTGTGGAGAGGGGACATTACTATGTCTAAGTTAGTTTAGGTTTCTAAGCTCTTTAAAGCTACTGTATAAAAATCATATTTATGCCTAGCTTAAAACTTCAAATGCATCCTTAGAAAGTTACAAAGGATCTTTTCCAGAAAGGGGAGGGGGGTGGGGGATGGGGAAAGCAAATGAAGAAACAAGAACAACCTTTCAGATCCCTTCCCAAATACATTCTTTGTTCAAAATATCTTCTTTGGAACCACCACCAAATGACTTTCTGCCACCCAGCAGAGACCGACGCACAGCCCACGAGCAAGCGATCACCTCCAAAAATGGTTCTGTCCCTCACTTCAGAGTGACCAGCCTACTTTACATTTTGAAAAAGCTAAAACAACACAAACCAAGTTAGCTGAAAGTAGTTTTTACTTAAGACTACTGTCAGGTGAAGGACTCCAAGCCCTTTCAGGAACTTGTTAAGTCCATCCTAAAAAATCTACGTACACACGCGCCACACACACACACACACACACAAACTAAAACCAAACAGCCAGAGAAATAAAACCCAACCTCTCCCACTGGGATCTTCCTTTTGCAGATCATCAAATACTGGAGAGAAGTGGTGAGGTGACAATGCTGTACACACACTATACGCATCAGGAGTAAAGAACCCTTTGCTGTTCACCCGGGGAAAGAGTAGAAAGATGATTCCAAACTGCCTCTGTAACCACGTACTTCCAACACAAAAAAAAGGAGGTTCCAAATATGCTAAAATGGCTGCCTTGCAGAGGGGCTCTCTTACCAACGTGCTTCTAGGCAAATTTTACAGAAAGCCATGAGTTAGAGGAATGGAAAGCAAGAATCAGGGAAAAGGGAGAAGAGCAAAGCTTAGGAGAGCAGCCCCGAGGGATGAACACAATACAGAACAAGTCGCAGGAGACACGAAGAATTCGAGCATCACAACTACAAAAAGTAGTCCATAAAGACCCGTTGGCTTTAGCCAACTCTTCTGACCCATATGCTGTGAGGAGAATTTTTTTTTCCTTAACAAATTTTACGTTTCGTAAATCTATGACTTACATTTTGGTGTGTGTGTGTTTGGCAGTCACTAAAAAAAAATCCCAAACCCACAAAAAGGGAAAACTAAACACCTAAATCCAAATGAACTTGCAACAGAAACTTGGTGGTTTGTTTGGTTTTTTTCCTTAAAATGAAAATGCCACATTTCGTTGTGTACAAGACACCCCAAAACTACACTGAAGTGGTGCAAGTTTCAGGATTGATGCACTGATCTACTATATGCCTTTAGTATACATTTACTCCTAATGCAAGCACTGCTTCTAGCCTAAAACAAAAATACTGAAAAATTAACAAATGCCATAACTGTCCTGTTTTTTTTAATCAAATAGTCAAAAGCTAAATCATCTGGGGAAATACACCCAAACAAACTCAAACTCTCAACATAGCACAGAACCATATACAAAACTAAGCAGAGTTTTGTCAGAACATCATTTTAGTTGAAGGGAATTCTTTTCTGAAAGGAATGAGGAAAGCAGAAAGAAGGCGGGGGGGGAATGAGAGAACATATAAAAGTTCTGCTATAAACAAAGATACAGCTTTTTTGTAAAAACCTCAGCTGCCTTTAAAATGAAAAACCTCAAACTAACCCCTCTCCCCCAGTTGCCACTCTGCTGAGACAGAAGCAGGGAAGGAGAAGGACGGGCTTTGCCAAGTGAGCAATCACAGCTACCTGTGGATGGGGCATGGGGAGTGGGAAATAAAAAAAAGAAAAAAAAAAAAGAAAATGGCTAAAGCCACTTAAAAGTCACATGATTGGTTTGTTTTAAAGCAAGCAGGTCGATGTCATATCCACTGTTTCAAACTGCTTTGTTGGGAGAGGGGCTTGAATGATGTCGCTGTAGTCAGTCAGTGTGGGGTGGGGATAGATCTGGTGAGATTTTCAGGAGATCCAGTGGGGTCCAGTCTAAGCTGCAGGGCCTCGCAGGCAGCAGGACCAGCTGGGCATCAGAGGTGCTCCTAGGCCTTGCTCTCCTCCACTTTGACCGCCTGAGGTTTGATCGCTCCTGTGCGCACTGGCTTCATCTGGTTTGTGGAGGCTGTTTCTTGCAGCTTCACTGCTCCCAGACTGGCTTTGTTATCATCCACCCGCTGCTTTGCCTTTTGACACACAAAACCAAAGCATTAGCCAGCACAGACATGTCTAGGCAGACAGAACAAGCAAAGGGTGACCACCATTCATGCAAGACATCAAATGTGCTCCTAAAACACCTCACATTTAAGAGTCTTAAAGTATCTCACATGTTTGGCAACGCAAATAACCCATAAAAACTCCACAGTAGAGCAGGTAATCCTCTAATCTCTCCTGACTTTCAAATCACACAGCATTACTCCTGGACTCCACTCACCTACCCCACTCTCCCACATCGAGCTTCAGCACACAGCCTCTCCTCTGCAGCCCCAGGCAGTGCAGGAGAGCAGATACCTTCTGGTTGCACAGAGAACTCAAGCACCCTACCTGCTGTACGTAGTGTCCTTGCACAGAGCCCATGCTCACTGCTGGTCCCGACGGCTTCCCGCTTGGGCTGGCAGAGCTAGGCCTGGAAATCGAAGAGTCGACAACATTCATGGAGTAAATTCTACAATGGAATGAGAATCTTATTCATGTGTGAAAGAAAAAAAGACAGCAGAAAGCAGCAGTAGACAGGGCACGGGTCTGTGCTGTGTACATCACTGAGCTACACACTCCAAAAGGCAACCCATGGCTTGGGTAGGAGAAAAAAAATGAAGTAACTGCACGTCCCAAAAGCCTCCGTAACTGGAAGGTCTGGTATGTCTAGACAGACCAGCACTCCTATCTTGAGGACCATGCTAAAAACCAAAAAAATTTGTTCAATAACCCTCAAATTTTCCACCTTCACAAGAATACACAAAAGCACCAATTCCAATCTGTCTTTGAGACTCAGTGAACAAGTAATTTAATGCACATCCCCACTAAGGGCCAAGTCAGATACACACTGGCTCAAACCCAAAACGGAAGTCGTGAACACTCCATTTGCTACTAGTATTTGGACTATTTGGACTGCAGTAAGCATACTCCACACATGAAAACCCAAGTGGATCTTGTACAGGGATGATACATAAACCACATCCCTGCAAAGGGGGAGGCTGTTTCTCTCCCATCCTGACTACAGAGCCCAAGTGGTGTAAGCACCTCACCTGTAGGTATGTGGTGATGGTACAGACCCTCCAGAGGACATACTCTGTTTACCATCGGAGAAATGAAACCCTTTCATTTCCATCTGGGAGGACTACAGAGGAAAATGAGTGAGAGAGAGTATCATCTTTGCATTCATAACTCAGTTGTTACTTCAATATAAACACTTAGGTCAAAACTTTGCCCTTCTCCCCATCATGCCCATTAAAAGAAGAAATATTTTTCAGGTGAAGAAAGTGAGGCTTGTAAGTGAAATAATCTGTTTGTATTAAACCACCAAGCCAGCAGCACAAGCAAATACAGAACCTGGAAGTTAACTGCTGTGCTCTCTCTCCCCTACAATAGACAAACTTATGATATGAAATCCATCAAACCAGACATGACATTAATATACCTACTCAAATGCACAAGCTTCACAACAGAGTGAAATATCTGGGCAGTATTCCAACTGTGTCTGGAGCTCACCACCCCTCAAGCACTCTGGGGAAACCTGTGTAAACATGTAATAAAACTGGAGACTCCAAACCGGATCAAGGCAGGTTGTGGCTCCCTGGAAACGGAACGGTGACCAGCAGCAAAACCTGAAAACTGCTGGCCTGCACGCTGGAGATGTGGGGTGAAGGGTTCCTTCAGTTTAACCCCAATCCTTGGCTTGGATGTTTAAGGATCCCAAACAAGCCATTCTCCCCTTCAACAAGGAGCAAAACTTCAACACAGAAGGGGTTACTGAATGCCCCGATGAGCACCAGGAGTTAATCCTTACCTCCCTGCTGGCAGCAAGGACAGAAGGCTGGGATCCAGGAGGCAGGATTCTTCGGGGAGCTCCCACAGGCAGGTTTTGCCCCTGAGGAAGCTGGATGGACTGTGGTAGAAGCAGGGGCTGCTGGCCAGAGCCGTAGCGGGGCAGAGGGAGCTGGGAGCCAGGCACAGGCATTGTCAGCTGTGTGACAAGGACACACAGTTACCTCAACGGCAGCAACAGTCTTGTGTCTGACACGCTGCCTCCCAACACCCTGAAAGCACAGCACTGCTACAAGGAGGCTCCCAAGCAGTGCAGTCTGGCACAGAATAAATACAAATCACTAAAAGAGGGACTTTCACACTGAAATGGATGCTCTGGCAGTGCTGCCAACACCCTTATCAGCTGGGCTTTTAATATGCCATTAAGTTAACAGAACTGCACTTGGACACTGAGCTTTCCTGCTTGCCTAGAGCCTTCCCCCAGTTTCCCAGTCCTCCTCGCGGTCACTGCACGGGTGTGTCTTCCCTTGATATGATGGCAGTGTCAGCTGAGGTCACACATTTTGTTTGCACCTTTGCTGCCCAAACTAGAAAGTCTTCTATACTTTCACACCAGCACAGTTTGGGGATTGAACTCCTAGAAAAAGTGATGGGGAGCTCAGCTCTGTTGTTCCGCAGTGAGCTTCAAACCAATGACGGCAGTAATTAAGAATAATTTAAAAAAATAATGTAGCTCAGGACTGTCTCCTGTTCCCTCTGATTTTCTCACAATTGCTGGATTTGGGAGATTCTAAGACAACATTCTGGAATAAATAAATATATCAATCAAAGGCTGGCAAAAGCGATCAAGTTATTCGTTTATGATTGATAGACCATTTCTTCAAATATTTAGTTTGCCAGTATTCTCTGTATTTTCCTCACCTAAGTTACTTTCAGGATTAACTCTTTACGTCAGTGACAACATAAAAATCCCTCTGAAACAAAAAATAAGCCTTAACATGTTGCACAAAATGAACGTTAAGATGAGTTTAATAAAAGTATCAAACTTCTCCAGAAATCGCAGCACACGTCCTCACACACGGTTAAGCTCACAGTAGGATTCAATGTCTTGATGTGAACCATGCTTTAGAAAAACTTTTTCACACATTGAAATTCTTGTTAAAATTCTGCCAAACAGATCAGCAGAAGCTGTAAATAAGACTTGGATAAGAAATGAACTGAGAAGACGGATGAGCCTTTAAAACAAGTTCCTAGTTACTCTGGAAGCTGAGTTAAACGTGGAGATGACTGGGATTTGGCTCTCAGAAGAGGTACTTTCAGGACAACTAGTGCACCACGGCCTGCTATGCAGGCAGCACTGCAAGGTTTGACTCCCAACTTAGAAAATCACATCTCAGCAGGGACAGACAAGGTATTAGCAGGAATCTCATTAAATAAGGTGCTGCAAATCTGAAACAATGGTTCACAGAACAGAGCTTCTCAGGGAGATCTTCTGCCTCTCAGCGAAGAGTTCAGTTCACACAGACACACGAATCAGGACAAATATCATTTCAACCCGTTCTCAGAGACAAGTGGCTGTGAAAAAGCCTGGACAAGGGAGTGGCTGGACAGCCCTGCTCCTAACCTGGGTGAGCTGAGAGTCCATCATCTGGGAGGCTCCCATACCAGCCTGGTTTATCTGCCCTTCATAAACCAGCGTCTGGCTTCCACTCATGGGCTGATAGGGGGACCCAGACTGGGTTTTCACCACCTCCAAGGGCTGCATGCCTGGGAAGGCAGAGTATGGAGGCTTCAGAGCAGTGCCTCCTGTCAGGACCATGGTGCTGGGCTGAGACAGACTGGGGTGCATATACACCTGAGACCTGCAGAAGAGAAACAGGCTCAAGTCACTATGCAGAAAACTTTTGGAGACTATACAAACACACCCTGCCAAAACAAATCTGGCCTGCAATCAGTTCTCAGACTACTAAACTGACAGCTTAGAAATAAGCTGTGATACCACTTTCCATTTTAGTCACAAGGGTTTTTTATTTCCACTTCTAAGCCTTTACAACCATGTCCTTGTGTTGCAGGAATATTCAACAGAACAACATTGTGTAGTATCCAAAATTTATGTTTCAATATCCTGCACAACCACCTCTGGAGTAGCAGTTAAAGGAGAATTCAGGTTACCATAAGTCTGCAGTAGTTTTGCAAAGCAGAAAAAAAAAAAAATCAGAAATTAAAGATTCCAAAATTCCTAGGAAAAAAAAAATGTTTTTTGTTTTTGTTTTTTTTTTTAAACCTCAGTGTTTAGGTTTTTGAGGCACTAAAGGACTAATTCTGATCCTTCACTCTCATGTTCATGCTCTCCCCTGTTAACAATGCCCAGGTGAGAGGAAACATCACTCCAGCTAATGGGAAAGAAAAGGCGAGTGTGGAATATCTGACTGATGCACACAGACACCAGGAACATAAGAGAGCAAGCCACAAGGAAGCAGTTACCTGAAGGGCTGTATGGAGCTGTACATCTCCTGGGACTGGGAAACAGGCAGACCACCCCTCAGCCCAAGCTGAGCTTGGGCCTGTAAGGATGTGTGGAGGGAAATGGGAATCTGTTGAGCAGCAGCAGCCTGCAGAAAAAAATTAGTATGACTGAGAGGTACAAGAGGAGCCAGAAACTCTCCTAGGCTGTTAAAAATCCACCAGTTTTCTCCATGAGTCAATCTGCCCAACAATTACCTGCCCTGTGCCTTTACCCAGCCCCTGCATCGTTCCACACAACAGCAGCGCTCTGCCAGGGAAGACAAGGCATAGGCACCAAGAGGTTGATGCCTGAAGGAGGCATTTGATGGACACATGAGGGAACCAACATGCTCCACACACAGGATGGGCACTGACAATCCCAGCTCTCACCTGCCTGTACTCTGACCTTGAAGGGGGCTCTCCCAACACTATCCACACCTTGTGTACTAATGAAATTGCTCATCAGTATTGACTGGCTGTGGAATCTACTGAAAATAGCTTTATCTCACACAGATGCCTCAGTTAAACCCAGTACAAGGGCACTGGTACAAAAGGGGGAACACTCCACAATTCCCTCCCTTCAGTTTCCCTAATTCTGATGCCTGTTGGGAAGCAGCATTCAAGGAACCTACAGGGAGCCACATATAAGCTCCTCTGGGCTATGAGACAGATGACTCCTTATTTCTTAAATGCCACCCTGAAGACTCGTCGAGAAACCACCTGCAAGCTGTGTTGCTCCCTTACCTGTTGGTAGCTTTGCTGCTGAGGTATCGTCTGAGGGACCAGGCGGGGCTGACTTGCAAACACGTGGCCATCCAGATACAGGGGTGGAATATGGTTACCTGAACATCAGAGAAGGCAGGCTGTAAATTCAAGGTACAGGGAAGATACAGGCACAGTACACTCTAGAAACCTGCAGGTCAAGACTATTTCCTACCTCTCAGCAAGCCAATACATAGTACCCAGGTTTCCCACCTCCACAAAAGAGTCAGACACTAACAGTTCAGGAATTGGTGAACTGCACTCCAAACTGTTCCCAAATGCCAGACACCTGCTCTGCAATCACCTCATCTCTGCAGCTGGGAGGGACAGAAAGAGCAAATGTGGTGTTTGAGACCTTCACACAACAGATCTAAAAGCTGTGATCACCCCACGGGTGGCACGAGTTAGTAACTGCTGTGCCACTCCTGTGGTTCTCTGCAGATCTGAACCACAGGATTTAGAAGCAATATTAGAGTCGGTGAGGAAGGAAGCCACATGACTTGGAACAATCTGATTTCCAAACAGAAGCTAATAACGAAGTCACTACACATTCCTCTCTACTCTTGAAGTGAGACATGAGAAAGACAGAGCACACATGACAAGCTCTTTGGGACCCAGGAGTCAGAAATTCCAAGTACATTTCCTCTTTTCAGATGCTCTCCCTAATTATCTAACGTGACTGATCTTAACCTTTAACTCAAGAACAGCAACACCCTCCCACCTCCTAGAGTTCTGTGAACTATAAGCAATTTGTTAATACATATGAAGAGCAGGAGGTGCTCAGAACCTGTGACTTCGATGGCAAAAGGAGCAGAGGAATGGCTGATAATGATATTGGGACTGTTGGAAGTCTCTCAGCCATAGGTCTCTTCCCCTCTATTCTACTGAGCACACACAGTGAAGGGTAAGGAAGATCTACTGAGAAATCAGAGAGACTTGCCACTACACTGGGCAAGTTGTCCTTGTCCTAAGTTTGTACCAGTCACACTCAACATTCTTCAAAGTGGGGAGAAAGTTCCTCTTTCTGTCCTGACTGAATTGTTAAGAATCTATTAAACACCAGCCAGCCAGTTACATGGAAGCTCTTCTCACTGTGTTGTCATCTATCAGAATCAGAGGATGATTCCCAGATACCACCCCAACAATGCAAACACTGCTGCTGCAGTTTGCAGGTACCTGGAATAGATGCAGAAGGTGCTACGGACGCCACAGGCATGGGAGGCATCGAAACTCCACCAAAAGAACTGTAGCTGACACCGTTGGAAGCTCCAACACTGGAAGGAGGCTGGATGCCTGAGCCTGCACCTCCTGGGGAGTTCTGTTCTGGTAAACTAGGAGAGTTTTCCCAAGCTTTACGAGCAGACTCCATCTATGGAAGTGAAGGACAATAACTACAGACAGTTCAAATGGGGAGGACAATACCGAAGCCTAGAGTTCCTTCTACGACTTATGAGCTCAAATTCATTGTTGTCTAATCAAAGTGGAAAGCTGGCAGGTCTCAGATCAAGGGGTACCACACCAGTTTCTAATGGACAGGCATCCTTCACAAACACTCAAACCCCTTGGTATTTGCTGAGCTTTTTGGGTTTAGGATGGTAGTGTTTTGTGTTCTGGTTTATTTGGTTTTTTGTTGTTGCTGTTGTTTGTACATTTGGGTGGGGTTTGTTTGTTTTTTGTTTCCCCTTCTTTAAACCATCAGGCACCCAGGATCCCTGACCAGCCATCCTACCCAGCTACTGGAATAGTAGGAAAGCTCTGTTACGCTTGTTCTACAACTAGCAAGGACTTCAGCATCCAGGACTTAAAAGAGAGGGCCTTGCACTCACATCTAATAGCAGATATGCACAACTTTTACAGGAGCTAATTAAAGGTTGATCAATACTTAACAGAACACTCTGGGAAAGACCTCTCCACCCTCACTACTCCACCCCCGGAGATCCACACCTAGGGCCAAGCACACACGCCAGCTTGCTTACCTTAAGAGTAAGGTCTGCAGTGGGGAAGGACATGGGGTTCAGGCCGATGCAGCGCTGGAGGTGATGATCCCTTCGCAGGATGGGAATGGACTGCGTTAACCCTGCCTGGGGGGAGAGTTGTACAGGGTGAGTATCTGTAAACTCTTAGGACAATGTCATGAGCCACCAAGGCTGACAGAGCCTCAGCTGGCACCCCCTGTATGTACACCTCAAAGGATTCAATCCCCAGTGCTACTGCAGGAGTCAAATACCACATTCAACTGTGATCCACTTTGCTCTCGGAATAAATGAAAGTTTGGTTCTGTGCAAGGACACCCCTCTATGCTGAATTATACCAGCTTCCACTTAAACATCAGTTTGATCCAGTAACTTCCATTTGCAGAAATACAGCTGTTCCCTTTGAAAGCATCTGAGGCTTAAATAAAGATTATCTGCAATGAATCAATGCCAAAAAAAAAAAAAAGAAATACTTACATTACCGGCCAAGGCATCCTGCAATTTGGTGACAGGGTTAGCTGCAGTGCCAGAGGCAGAACCAGGTGGCAAGCTGAAGTCAGAGTCCTGAAAAAGCAAAACACACAAAATTCAAATCCTGGTCCATGGGCCCACCCATCCACTTCTCCTGGTTAATGACTATCTTGAATCATGACATTACAAACTAAAGACTGTCTTCCAGTAAAGCCCTGCTGGAAGACAATAGAGACACTTCTCAGCACTCAGCAGCAGGCAACCCCCAGAGGCACACGAAGGCTTAAATGGCCATAATTTTTCCCCTCACTTCTGTTACCACCCCAGCTGGTCCTTGGGACAGTTATTTCCAAGTGGATACTACATGTTTCCCAAGACACCTTGAGTACCTGGTTTGTGTCAGCAATGAAATTCTAAGGCGAATCTACAGCTGGATGCTTCCTCTAAATAATCCTTCTGCCTCAAACCACCTTTCATGTCTCAACAAGCTCAAATCACCAAGAAGATAAAATTAAATTCAATCCTCACTTTAGGATTTACTCCAAATTCAATGGGCGGCACAGGAAGTACAGAATCCACGTGAATTTCCACCCCATTAACAGGGGGAATATTCCCTTCCAGCCGTTCCGTTCCCTCCGAACCCTTTCTGTTTTTCAGGGAGCGTTCGTTGCCGATAGGTCCAGGCTTGTGTTCCTTGTTCTGTCCTGAGCCTTGATCTGAATCCTTAACAGGAAAGCAGAGAGGCTGAGACACAAAGACCAAATAACCCAATCTCAAGCCTTAAAATACACTACAAAAAACAACACAACCACTTCACAAGGTCTCTCACTCTGCGCTCTGGCTTGGCTGCGAATCCAGATTACCTTTTTATCAGATTGCTTCTGCACTTGCTCCTTCTGGCAGTCAGGCTTTGGGTCCACCAGGCCAGCCCCATTCATCTCCTCTGGTTTGAGGGTGCCATATGGAGAGCTGCGCTGCGAGGAGGTCGCGGAGGATTCCCGAGACTCCGCGCTCAAGTCAATGCCACTATCCCCCTGGCTGCCTTTAAATCCCTGCTATGCAAAGCACGAGATGTGTTAAAGCCCCGGACTCCGACTCAGCTCCACAAAGGAGGAAAAAATACCCCAGAAAACAGCAAGATCGTGTCCCCTTTTCAAATTACACTACTGGTGAACTGCAAAGGAGTTGGGCCTGACCTGCAGCACCCCTTGGCCGCTGCTTCAGCTCTACACAGCCCTGAGACAGTGAACCAATGCAACAACCAGACCACGGCTTCAGAGTAAGGAGAAAGTGTCACACACAGTGACTAAGCTGAGACTGCCAAACTCATTTCATGTGTGACCCAAAGCAAATTTGAACTCTCAGCCTCCAGAGGTGAAGCATTCAGGAACCTCCTTCCTCTGCCCTCCCTGTGTTAAGGCTACAGCTACACACTGCTCACAGGCATGAGGCACAAACAGGACCTATGGGATTCCACCCTCCTCAACCACAGCCTGCATCCAGTGATGGGCATAACCCTGGAATAGCTCTACCATACAGTTACTCCAGATTTATACCCACAAATAACACCAAGCAGCGCTCAGCCCTCAGGGTCAAGATTTGAGCAGCATCAAGCTCAAATTATAACTGCAAAGAGACAAGTTTAAAAATGGCACAAGCAGAGCTGAGAGTCACTAAGCACAGATGGAGCAATGAAACGCATAAAAGCCACCTGCATTAATACTTTATCCACACAATACCTGAAGGGCACATTAGGTGCCACTTACCTCAGTGGTGCCAGACTCAGTGCCATTAAAGGTATTTACAGGCTTGCTCCAGGAATCACTGCCAGGAGACTGAACGGAAAGAGCTGGAAGAGAATGGAGGGCAGGGCTCAGCTGCTTGGAACAACTGTGAGCACACCATGTACACTGTGCATGTTACACCATTAACCTTCCATTTCTAGACATGAGAAAGCGTATTTTAACCACCTCAGAAAGTTGGTGTTGCCCAGACATATGAGACATGATGCAGCAGAGAATACAGGGTATGGGGAGTGAGGGTAGAGAACAGAGAGATTTCTTAGGGAACATGATGACAACAGGAGAAAGATAGGATAGACAGAAACAAGGGAGGCACAAGCTATTCAGAGCTAGAGATGAGAAAATGCACGAAGGTAAAATAAGAAAACAGCTAAATGAGATCCAGCCCAACTGGCTAGAAAATGCTGTATAGCAGAATCTTGGTGTGACACAAAAAAGAAATAGATTAGGAGACTAACACGATCGACAAAAAAGGAGGATGGTTGAACAGTAGAGCTTAGAAGAGATGCTACTCCAGATGTCTGCTATCTCCTCTCCCACTTCCAGCATCAGACGGCAGAGGGTTGTCTCCTCTCAAGCATGGACCCCATCCTTTCTGTACACCCCAGAGCATTCCCCAGCTCTGTGAAACCCTTTGAAACAAACAGACCCAAACTTACCTGGGCTGTTGCTCTCCCAGATCTCTGTGCCCAGGCTGTTTCCAGACACTGTTACATCACTCTGCTCCAAGCACAGGCTGTTCTGCTTCTTAGCAAACCGAGGAGGAATGCGAGACTGAAGGACACGGGCCTTAGCTGGTGCCTGTGATAGGAAAGGTCCAGGTGTCAGGCTGGGAGGTTCCCCCCAGTCTAACAAGGCCTTGAAAAAAGCTGCATTCAGTAGCATGGGTTTTTTTCCAAGCAATAACACAGAGAGAGTGCAAAGTCCTTCACTGCTCATGCTGCCCAATATCCCATCAACTACAGCAAGCAGCTGGCTTAGTGAGCCAAGCTGCTTTGAACGAAGACCACTCTAGATAACCCTCCTTAACTGCCAATTAGCAATTCTGCTAGAAGCCAAGAAGAGTCAGAAATCAAACCCTCTTTTTCAGAACAATGGCCCCTGCCCATCAGAGCCTAAATACGCTTCTGGCTAAGACAGAATCTGTACTACTTTAGCCAACTGTGGTTTTTTGTTCATCCGAACACTTTTTGAGGTCCTGCTATCCAAACAATGTAACAGGTCCAACTTTTCTTGTCTCTCATTCCTCACCTGAGCAGCCTGTTCCTTCTTCCTGCGCTCCTCTTCCAGCAAACGACGCTGCTTTTTAGTGAGAACCTCAATGAAGCCTTCACCTGCCATAGAACCTACTTCATTCTCTTCTGCTGTGTTTGACACTCGGTTATCGATGATGGCACCTGAACAAAGCATACAGGGGAAAAAACAGTTCACCTGTGTGTGCATGTAAAGCTCTATAACTGCAATGATTTAAAGAGTGCACTCCAAAGAGGATCCTTGCCAGAAGCAAACAAGTTCAGTTAACAACACTGGAGCTTCAAAAAATAAGCCATGATAGTGGTATTTCTCTTTTCAGAGATACTCATTTCTTGCCTCCCTGCCATGAGCTCAGACTCAAATTCCCCCACTCTTGAAGCTCTCTCAACTTCCTTCACACTACATAAATTTCAAGCCCAAAATACACTAACATCTTAGAGAGAAATATTCTCCCCAAAACCAAGCTTCTTGTAGAAGAAACATTAAGAGACATACTGTCAGATCTGGCTAAAGTTTGGTTTAAAATTTAACACCTTTACCTTCCATGTTTTCCCTATTTAGATACACTAGAATTTTCTTGTGCATATCAATGGAAAAAAATCTGATATTCAAAATCACACTGGACTGAAGTGGTCTGCCTTGAGGTCAGCCACAATGCATTACGCCTTAAAAAAAAACGTATTAATGAAGACACTCACCTCCATAACTCAGTTCAAACTGTGACAAGGCCTCTCCCTTCTCAGTTGCTCTTTGTGCAGTGGATTTGGGCTCCTTCTCTGGCTTTTTACCTGGCCCCTCAGCACTCTCTGAATTAGCATGGGAGCCCCTATCCAAGCTGTAAATGGAGTGGCTGCTCCCACCACTGGTGTTACCAAGGCCGCCTCCTTCTTCTGGAGACCTGCACGGAAAGAAGGGAAAGGATTTAGTTTTGTCATTAGAACACGAGTAAGAGTGGCAAGAAGAAAACGTACGGGGTGCGTATGTCCACTCCTTCAACATCTGTGTGTCAGGTGACAGATCAGAAAGCAACTTTACCTTTTGCTCTTTATCAGGGTCCCGTTCTGCTGGCTCTCGTATCTGGAAGCTGCTCCTACACCAGTCCTGACAGACTGCTCTGCAAACCCTGCCGGCTCAGCCTTGCGGCTCTGCCTGTCCACCAGTGGCCTTTGGCTCGAGAAGCTCCTCTTTGCTAGTTCCCTCTTCTCTCCCAAGCTCCCGGTGCCGAGGCCACCTTCCAGCTGGCCTTCACTCTCTGGGACTCCGTCCCGCCTCTCCCGCCGCTCGCTGAAGTCACTGCTTTCAGATGCTGTCTCCCACTCCTCGTTGGCATGGTCTGAAGAGTTCTGGTAGGACAGCTCAGGAGACCGCCTGCCCGAGAGGCTGCTCTTCTCTGTGCTCAGCTTGGGTCTGCCAGGCCACTGGCTGGGCAGCAGGTTGGGGCCTCCCTCCTCGGGGTTCCACTGCCCCACCGATTCCCTCTCTTGCCTGAGGCGCCTGAAGCGTGGGGGCTTGTCTTGGCGGGGGGGACGGCGCCTCCTGAACGGCCTGTTCTCTATGTTCTCCTGATCTGCTGAGTAATCCTCCTGGAAAAAGTGCCTTTTGTCATCCAGATGACTCTCATCAAAAACCCGGCTGGAGAAGGAATCCGTGTGTTTGTAAGAATCCTGGATGTAGTCCCTGTCAGACTGCTGCCTACTCCCAAAAGTGTCCGATGGAGAGGTGTGGCTGTAATCCTGCCACCCTGCTCCTCCACTCCTGCCTTGCCACTGGGTGGGCTCCTTACCCATGAAACCCCTTCGCCCATAGCCAGAGTTGCTCAGCCTTGGTGGCAGCGACCTCCCAAACGCTCTCGGAGCCCTCATCTTAGGATCCAGGCTACTGTGATCATCCGAGTAGATTTTGTTGGACCTCCAAGATTCTTTGAAGTCTCCCTTTTTCAGATCACTGTCCTCCCTGTCCAGCACAGAGCCTTCATTGCTGTTTTCCGAGCCCCTCTGCCGGCGACGCTTGGGGAGCTCCTCGTACTCTGACCCTTCACTGTGCGTCTCGCTCGCGATCCGGCGCCTTGGCTTCCCTCTGGGGAAGTCCTCTGGCTGGTTGAACTCCCGGAGCCCTCGCCCTCGGCTGCTCCGCTGGTTGTTGTAGACTCCTCGGCTGCTCACAACAGTGCCTCGGCCTCTGAAAGTGAACTCCCTGAAGCCTCTCCCTCGCCCACGTCCTTGGCCTCTCCCACCAAAGGCTTGTTCCTCATCAATGAAGATCCAGTTGTTTCTTTTTGTGGGCGGGAGATCACCGGTCTCTCTGGATAGTTTGTTCTCCCAGGTTCTTTCTGGCTTCTCTTCCTCCTCCTCCTCTTCTTCTTCTTGAGATTTCTCAGCCTCTCGTGCCAGGCTGGTTTGGGAAGAACCTTTGTCATCCAGTAGATAACGTGTGGAGTTCAGCAAGGCTGCAGAGTCATCTGACTCATTCTCTACTTTCTGAACAGCTGCCTTCTCCTTCAGTGGTCGGGAGGTGTCCTCTCCCTCCAGTTTAACCTTCTCCATCTCCTTCTCCTTCTCTTCAACCTTGAGGGCTTTTAGGACTGGTTTTTTAATTGGGCCGGATCGCCGTGATCTCCCCATTTGCTCCTGGTGCTGACCACTGGTGTTGCGGTTCTCGGGAGCCCACTCTGATGTCTCCTCAGTGGCCTGTTTGGTACTGGCTCCTTCTTTCTTCCAAGGGTCAGCACTGAATGTCTGCTCATCCCTGGGCACCTCCTCAGCAACTTCCACGGCCGTCTCCGCAGGTTTCTGGTGGTGGCTGATATCCCAGCCGTTATATTCAGGCTTCTTCTCTGCCTGGATAAAGTCAGGCTCGAGGGGTGAGCACCTCAAGTTTCCATGGCGGCTGCCAGTAGGACAGGTTTCCTGCACAGTCTCCTGATGCTGAAATAGAAGATCCTGGCCTATCCTCTGAGAAGACAGGCAGCTGTCAAAGTCTGCTTGGGCCTTCTTGTCAAAAGCATTCAAATACTCCTCCCCTCTCTCCTCAAAGAGATCTCTCTGGGTGCTCAGACTCTCTGGCCTTCCAGCAGCAGAGTAACTGTCATTCCTGAGAAGGAAAACAACAAACAAATACAAGTCAGGTAATGGAGAGCAGAGCACATCTCCAAGGGCCCAGGCTGGGCACAAGAGATGGAAACAAATCAAGTGGGGTTTATTTTAAATGAGCCTATAAATCCCAGAATGCTGGGCAGATCTGCTGTGGCCCCAGGCTGTACTGCCTGGTTTGTCACATCAATGCATGATAAAGAAAGTAATTCTTTATCTTTTAAAGACGGGCAGCAAACTTAAGGAATGGAAGAAGATTCAGCCTCCAACATATGTGGAGATCTGAGAACAAGGAATGTGTTTTAGAATGCCAAATGAATCAGGAGGCCAACTAAAAAGTATGAGAATTTTTGACTTGTTTTCTGTACTCTCCCATGTAGGTGATAAGTGCCTCTCTCTAACTGAACAGCCTTGACTGCATCAGATAAAAAACTTTTGAATAGCTCAGTTTTTAAGCACACTCAACAGTGTAAGAGTGCTACCAAATCAGTACCTGGGCCGGTTCAGAGATAACTTTTGGGTCAACTCTACACCTGCTTTTTAGCAGATGACTTATGGCAGCACCTCCCACCACAGCATGCTGGACATGAGATGAGGACACTCACCTGGCATGCAGCCCCTCCATGCTCACATTGTCAGCCTGTTTTTGATGTGACAGGGAGTACCCTTTGCTCTGCAGAGATGTGTAGCTGTCCTGGCCCCACACTGGCACAGGATCCAAGGGAGCAGTTTTCCTCTCTGCCTGCCCTGCTTGACAGTTCTGATCTTCAGACCGACAGCTGCTCCCACCAATGGAGTCCTGCTGAATCATGGGCTTCATAATTCCTGCTCACAACAGAGTTCACGCCATTAGCACTAGGATCTCACAGACAAGAAGAATTTAACAACCCACTACCTTTCCCCTTCCTTCTAGGCCAGCAGGTGACTGCAGCCATGGAAACCTCTCTGGTAGAGGGGAAATGCTTGGAAAATGCACAGCTGGGAAATGCTCCTGAAGTGATACAAAAGGTGGCAGTTCTCAGAACCCAGCCTGCATAGACATTACACAGCACTGCTGGCTTGGAATCAAACAGGTGTGTGAAAACAAACCACAAACTTGAGGGAGTGATTTGTACACCCTAATGTTTACATTCACACCTCTGAAGATCAGTAACAAGATAGAAAGGTGCTAAGAACAGACAGTTCAGGAACTACAGGGTTTCTCCTTCACATTTCCTGAAGGAGGTCTATTAAGATTTCATATGATCACAGTAACTCCAAAACTGATCCTCCTCCTCCAAGTGGCAAAATCAGTGGATCCACTACCCCTTCCTTCAAGGGGCAAGACCAATCACACCTGCTAAGGTCACAAAGCAGATACGGAAGGTCTCTCACTGCACCACAGGGGACAGACAGGCACGAGAACTCCTTCTCAACCTCCTCTGTTTCCTCACCATCTCCCACTGCAAGTGACTTTCTCATCCCTAGAGAGAAGGGATGCCAGCCAGGATGCAAAGTCTGGGCAGAGGTAAGATGAGTGACACACAGCCATTTCCAGACATGGACCAACTCAACAGCCAAGATAAACACTGGAAACACCTTACCTGAAGGGTGAAGGGCTGAGGGGTAGAAATCCACAGGGGTGCGACTCTGGGCCATGCGAGGGTCCATGTAGGAGGGCATCATCATCCAGCGAGGATCAAAGCCAAGCATCTGGGGGTGCGGCGGGTAGAACGTCCGCTGCGGGTGGGAATGGGATGGGGGAGGATACACTTGCTGCTGCCAGTGCTGCATCTTGTACAGCTGCTCCTGCAGGGAAAAGGATGGGCTGTTGGGCATGGACGGTCGTGGTGCCAGGAATCACACTTACACACTTGTCAGCCAAGGGAAAACACGTGCCATCTATTAGAGGCTCAATCCCAGATCAGATGGGAGGGTGGAGCAGAGAAGGCCAATTCACTACCAACTGGGAACGCGACAGTTGTTATTCTGTAAATACCAGAGCAGCCAGAACGTCACACCACTACGGGCCAGGCTACGTGGCCAAACACAAGGGATCAGCTTTAATACCAGAGTTTGCAAGTTCTCAATGCATTTATGAATATAGGACAGGTTCCTGTCAAACACCACTTCCTAATTGGAACCAAAATACTTAGAAGATGTTGCACTTTTCAGTAAATGCGGTTCTAATTTATTTAGTGTGCATATATATTAGTTCCATTCCTGTTAGCTGAACAGATTCGATAAAAACAACCTAAACTCAATTAAGAGAGCTATTAATATTTTACAGCATTTCCTGTGCATCCTCTAGAGATGGGCTGACACTTGCAGGTTCTTTCCCATCTCCCACATAGCCAGTCCACCCTCCTTTAGCTGAGGACTGTCATGATGTTAATTTGATTTGACATTTAACTCTTGCTAAAGGTCCAAAAAGAACCTATATTTGAAGGGAGTTTTATGTACTGAAGAAGGCTTTCAAACAGTAAAGAGCTTCAATTAACATGAAATACATCTACTTACCTGTCAAACTTTCCACCATCTTTTCTTGCTAAGCACGAAACAGTGTCAGATATTGCAACTGTTTATTAAAAAAGCCAATCCCCCACTGCAGAGCGAGACAGGCACCCTTAAATCTGAACCTGACACATCATTACAGGAAGAAAGACTGATAAATGCCAAGATTATATCTGCATTATCTAGCCCTCTAGCACCTTGGAGAAAATATTTCCTTCATGATACCAACACTATCTTTTATTTTGCTCTTTTCATAAAGCCACTGCTACCAAAGCAGCAACACAAGCCAGCCAAAACACGCACTGCCTCACACACACTAACATCACAGAGGATAAGAGAAAATAAAATAAAACTCCACGTTCTTCCAGTAGCAATGACCTGTGGTATTATTAGCATGACAGCAAAGACATTCAACTCTTTTTAGTTTAAAAGCATCTCTTTTCAAGAGTAACCATTAAACAGCGTTTCGGCGTATACATCTGAATCATGAAAATGTCAACTGCCGAGTAACGAGCACAGGGGAACATTCCATAAAAGAGCAATTACTGAGCTTCCAAGCAAAAGCCAATTGTGAGCTCTTCACTAAGGTTTGCAGCAGCATTGATTGTATCACGTTTCAAGTGGTTATTCTTTGAAGAATGGCAATTAACTTTGCATTATCTCAAGCCTGAGCATTCTGTCCCTTGGTTTGGCTCTGCTGCCCTACAGAGACTCACTGCATCTGGAAGCAGAGCTGAACGGCACTTAGGGCACACACAGCACTGAAAGGTCAGGCAAAGATGCCAGATGCACAAAGCAGTTCAGGCTGGTGTCTCAGAGCCCCAGAAGAGAGTCTTCAATGCAACAAAAATGAAACAGTGAAGACCAGACATACTTATGGAGCAAAGAAAATAATGATTTGAAAGAGCCTCACAGACAAAACACTGGGTAGGCAGAAGATGAGAGCAGAGCAAAGGACCAGCCCTCTGCAAAGGCAGGAGGTGGAATGAGAAGCTGCTCCACAACTCCCTCCCAGTCCAGAAGCAATTCAACAACTTGCCACCCTATGCACAATTTGCCCCGGGCAAACAAATGGCTGCCTGCAGCTAACAGGATAAGGGCACACATCTCTTCCCAGCCATGGAAAGCCCTACCCACAACAGTTCAAGCACCACAGGGTGCATGGAAAATTCACATAAGCCATACAGAGCTCTTTTAACCCATCAGACAGGATACAACTGTGATCAGAAATACTGAAAAAGGCCAGGGTAAAATCCCATTTATCGCTCCCACTCAAAGATTGACGGTGTTGAGAACTGAGCAAAGGCAATGGTTTGGTGGGGGTCCACAGGAAGAGGGGTGTGTCACACCTATTACCTGCTGCTGTTGCTGCTGCTGCCTCTGGAATCGCGGGGGAAGAGACTTCTGGTATTTGCTGAATTCTTGTGCTGGGGAGGGAGCTTCTCTGAGCTCCTCCTCACTGCTGCTTTGGGATGCTGCTGCTGGGGCAGGAGTCTCCTCTTCCAGGTAGCCAACAGACACATCCTGTGTGTGAAACTCAGGAGTTGCTGCAGAGAAGAAAATAAACTTTGAAGAGGCCTGCTCACAGCAGGGTCTGTGAGTGCACACCACAGCACAACATACACGGGTGTGGGCATGTCCCGACTGCATTACGTGCCTGAGTTTTATTCCAATTACATATAGCCCATCATTTGCCTTGACAGCTTTGGAGGGCTTTGTCCATCTTGTTTTAGTGATAAATTCCCAGATCCTCCTCTGCTATCAGCCTTCTACTTAAGCACTGGGGGAAAAGTCCATTTCCCCTGTTAGTCCTTAAACCCGCCAGCACTTACTGCTGACTGATTTTCTGATCTGTGTCCATGAGCACTTAATATTATCATCCAATCTTGAGAAGCTCAAGAGGCCCCTTCCAATAAGGCCTCTGCTAGCACAGCTGACTGAGCACAGATAAAGGCAACTGAAGAAGTTTGCATTTGTTGTAATAGCTTTTTCTATTTAATGAACCTTCGTCATCAACGCAAAACACTGCAGAACACACGAAGCAGCTGACCTCTCGAGGGCAGCTGAAGGGCCCTCTGAATGCTCCCTCCCAGGAATTCCCTCACTCCAGGTAAGAGGATCAGCACAACAGCAGAAAAAGCCGGTTTTCCAAGGTGAGTCAAGCAGTGTTTCTGTACCTTTACGGAAAGCATGGCCATTCTCTTGCACAGTGTTTTTCTCTGTGGCTGGGGGTCGCACATCCTCGTTCTCTGTGTGTTTCTGGGTCTCCCCGTTCTTCTGAGCCAGTTTGCATTTCTGATCAAGTTGCTTCAGCTTCGCAGCACAGGCTGCCAGCCGCTCCTCCCTGGCTCGCCGCTCCTCCTCCTCCCGCCGCCTCCTGGCTCTCTCCACAGCCTCAGAGATCTCAGAGTGCACAAACTTCTGTCTCAGGGGCACCTTTTCTTCTTTATCCTCGACGGACTGTTGTCTGAGAACACTTCCCAGAGCGGGCTTCTGCCAAAGAAAAAACATTCCTCAATAAGCAAGACCCAATCTAGCTTGAGATATGCATCCCATGCTAAGGAAATCCCCTCCTGCCTCCCCCCCTCTATTCTCAGGCACAAATCCCCATTTTACTGGGGGGAGTTATTGCTGTCTGGTTCAATAGCTTCATCTTCTCACTGACAACACCACTGCTCTGGACCAGCTTCAATTTCTTTTCCCTAGTGCAAGTGCTACGCAGATGGCTTTCTCTCCAGCTGGATATAAACCAAGAACTGAGAAATTAATCAGCGTCCCATTTCCAATAAAACGTCAAACTGGCCTCTTAAGGACAGCGATGTGTCACATCCAGCAGCACAAGCCCACCCACACGAGTTCAGCCTACCTGGTATTCCGATGCAGAACTCCAGCCGTTCAGCTTCCTTGGAGGCTGCTGTGATTCCTGCACTTTCCGGACTGGCCGGGACAAGCCAACTGATTCGCTCCAATTCTTTCCTTCCTCCAAGGTGTGCTTGGCATCTGCACTGTCTGCAGAGCTCAGGGACAACTGTCGCTGCCTTCTGGGATCCCAGCTGTTCCTGCCACAGAAACAGCTTCGCTACTGCATTTGCTACTTGCCTCAGAAAGCACTTGCAGCTTTATCGAGTGGCAAAGGCAACTGAATGCAAGAGAAAGATCGAAAAAAACACCAGAACAAGAGATGTGTTCCTCCTAAGGTGCATAAGGATCAACTCCACTGTTGTGCAGCAGGATAGAGGTGAGAGACAGGCAGGGGATGAGGAAAAAAGCCTGGAAAACTGGAATTCAGTTTAAAAGACCTACACATATCTTTGAGGCCCGCTCAAACAATGGCCAGTGGAATCAACAGAGTCACAGCAACAAACCAGAGGGTTCAAGACTCCACATTTAGAACAAGGTTTTTAAAGATCCTGGTATTGTTCACTTTTACTGAAACAACTGTAGGTGCAAATACGGCCACTTCTTACCACTTCTGTCGTCCATCTTTAAGAGTTTCTTCCTCTTCTTCATCTTCACTAAACTTTAGTTTCTCAGAGTAATCCACTTCATCATGAATGCCTACGTGGGCAGGAATGGAGAAGGGAAATGTGAGAGGAAAGAAACAGGTCCCTTTTCCTGACAAAGCTTATGCTCTCTTTGGCACTAAACTCCAGAACACACAGGCTTGGCATAAACTACTCACAAAGCCAAATGTCCACCACAGGTACCGGGAATCACAGAATGGGCTGGGTTGGAAGGGACCTTTAATGTCATCTAGCCCAACCCCCCCCTCAATGAGCGGGGACATCTTCAACTAGATCAGGAAAGAAATTATGTGAGCAGCGTGGACACACACTGCTGAACAGCTGAGCTGGTCCCAGAGGAGGAGCAGCAAACAGTCTGGGAATAGGGGCTGCAAACGAGGAGACAAACAGCCAGACTGTGTGCAGTTGGATACTGAACCCCATGACTGAAAAGGCAGGACTAATTCTTCCTCTCAGCAGCCATAATGGTAAACCTCCTGCTTTTGGTGTTTTCAGATTTTTAGGAGTCTTCAGATCCGATTCCTTGAGCACATTGTGATGGAAGGATCAGAAGGATCCATTGTGTCATCATTTACACCAGCAGCAATTTCTCAACTACACAGACAACTCTTTGCTTCCCCCTTCCTTTCTTCCGTGGCAGTAAAACAGAGCCACAGGAGTATCCTGGCCACTTTATGTTGCCTGAAGCTTGAGAATGGAGGCACTCTACCTGCCCATCCATCATCTGCATCATTGTCCAATTCATCCAGCCCCTTCAGGTTCTCTGCATTGATAATGGTGGGCCGGGGCACTCGCTCCATTTGCTGCCGAACCGGACGTGTTGGGCGAGACAGGCTGAGCCTGTTCTCTTTTCTACAGGAAAACACAGAGAAATGGTCAGAAACAGCAAACAGTAAAGCAAAGAACACAGAGCTGCCTTTATAACAATGAGTCAGTACTTTTCTACCACTCACTCAGAATACAATGCATCCAAGTTTCTCTCCCTCCCTGTGCAGCAAAGCTTCTTTGCCTTCTCTACCTGGTATCCACTTCCTAAGGCTTACAGATCAGAGCTGCAAGCCCTCCAGTCCAGGATAACACACACTTTTCTTCAGACACACAGTGGTTACAGCCTTGCAACGTTTCAGCTGCTGCAGTAGCTGGAGCAAAGCACTGCTGCTTTGGTTTCCCCCGTGGCTGCCTGCAGCTTCACACACACAGCTGCATCCTTGGCCCAAATTCTTGCCTAGTTTAAAGGCTCATGTCACACCCTGAACCTGCCTCTCAAGTTGGACAGTGATGGCAGCCTTACCCATCCTGGTCATTCATCTGGAATTGTCTGAAGGGTACCCGGGGCTCAAGGCGAAGCTGAGGAACGGGGAAAGACCCTCGGTCCAGCGGTGCAGGGGTCTCAGATGGCTGCTGTGGACACATCTGGAATGAGGCAAAGCACAATAGTCTGGTTTTATTCCTTGCCATGGGAAGGTTCACCCAGATTAGGTTACAACAGGCGCACAGTGGCTGCATCCACACAAAGGGAAACCAACCATTTCATGTCTGGCTGCCCAACAGGCAACATGCTAATGGTTCCCTCCCCAGCTCTAGAGGGAAAGGGGCAACTCTTCCTTGGTCTGAGCAAGACTGTGCTGCACTGTTCTAGGGTGAAAGGGCAAATGCACAACCAGGGAAACTAAAAACAGGTCAAGAGAAGGATCCCTGAGCAACCAAGAGCCCGGAAAACACATCCCAGCCGACTTCAACCCCCACACTCGTAAGAATCAAGGCCATGAAGGACGTGACACAGCTGTGGAGAAAGGGTAACTCACAAAAGCAGGCAGCATGTCATGGTATGTAGGTGGCTGGTAGACATTTCCCATGAACTGCGAGGCCCCTTTGCGGACGGGCTGAGCTGGGCGCAGAGACGGCTCCTTCGGGTCGCTGGCACTCGCCGAGGAGGGGGCTCCGTCCCCGCTGCTGGAGGTCTTACTGCCCAGCTCAGCAGGGGAGGCGGTCAGAGATGTGGCAGAGGTTATGTTCCTCCCACCGCCCTCCCTCCAACTGGTGACATCTGGAAAGGAGGTAACAATTATGACAATATTTGTAAATGCAGACAGTGGCTCTGCCAGAAAGTCTCGAAACGTCAAGTGCTCTGGTCAAGTCCTAATTTCACTAAGGTTGTGGAAAAAGTATCAGGGACCAAGGAAAATATCCAATTGTGTTTATTCTTTCAAGAGATAAGCAGCATCAGCTGTTACTAAGTAATTGCTGCACCAGTGGTGTCCTTATTTGTCAATAAGCCTAAATTCCTACTAACTCTGCTCCCCATCTCCACACTTCTTACCCTGCAAAATCAAGGCCAATTAGATGCACAAACACTCAAAGAGAAGCCACATCACACCTCGCACTCATTCCAGTGTGGCTCCACCAGCCCAGGGGGGAGGGGCCTGCTGTGCAACATCACACAGCAAGCTTTTATTAAACAATAATGTAGATGACAGTCCATTCCCAGCTGTCTGGACCACAAAACACCAGCAACACATGCTGACCTGTGATCATCTGCTAAACAGCCTCAAACATGTAAGCTCACAAGGGAAAAGGAAATGTAAAGATGGGATATTTGATACCGCTGTGAACTGGCAACCCCTGCACAACACACAGTCTGTGGGGCTATGAGCTGGGATAAGGCAGAAGGACACAATCCTTCACTCACTCTGGGGGCGGAGGCTTGGTCCTGGCCCATACGACGGATCTAAGGCGCCCTTTTCTTTGCCACCCTTGTCCTGCTCGCCAGCTGCTTTCAGCGTCGGAAATTCCTCGGGAGAGAAGGATAACAGTCGGCTTGAGGCCCTTGAACCTGTCAGACAAATAAGTGTGGGACTCAGAGAAAATCCTTCCACTCTTTCAACTCCCTTACAAGATCAGCCTGGAAATGTGTTTCCTGAGAATCTGGGCCTCTGGCACATTTAAACCCAAATTACTATTGTACCAGCACCCCAGCTCACACCCCAAACACTCGCAGACACTGTCACCAACACGACAACACATGTCCTCACCCAGCACTCCCACGCTCTTAACTTGGGATCTTCATTTAAATTCTCACATTCAACGAAGTCAGAGTGAACTTTCTCGGCTTCCAATTATTTTCGTAAAGTACAGAATTCAGAGAGAGGCAGAGATATAAATTCTGCAAGACCATTTATAGATCATACCCTGCTATCAAGCATTTGACATTTCTATTCAGACTGTTTCTGCTCAGATCTCACTCTGCCAGGAAGTCTATTGTTAAGATTTCTGGCAATATATTAGTGAAAGACCACAGATAAGGGTGGATGTTAACATGCCATCCCCACTCTCCTCCGTGCTGCAGCATTTTCAAGATGCAAGTAAGTGGTCAGATCAGGCCAGGTTCATTTCTAGTCACTGGCAAATTGTCTTGCTGAGTCATCAGTCACCCCAGAATGACAGTTTTCTGTCAATTCTAAAGATCTGCCAGTGACTGGAACACAAAATACAGCAGTTCTCCTAAATCTGTTGGCAAGAGAACACTGAATAAAAGGAAATTGCAAGCATTATTGCACTATTAAAGATTAAAAGAACTGCTTTTTTTGAGAACTGTTTCTTAGTGTTACTTGGCTAATGCTCCCTTTAAAAAGGGCATTTCAGAATTATCACGAGAAGTATCAGCAATGAGTACTGAAGACCTGACAAAAGAGTCTCATTTATCTTTCTCCTTCCTAGCCCTGAAGAGTCAAGAAGGATTGGTTTAAGTAATTTCCACTTTCTGGAACTTGCACACTGCACTAGACTTTCCATGTGAGATTTCCACAGAAAACAAGGCAATTGCTGCATGTAACACCTTCACCTATTTTGGAGACATGAGAATACTCAAGAAGAACATTTCCCAACTACACCACAAAGTGGCTGAGAAATGCTGTGAGTTCTGATTTCAAACGTGTTATGCTACTGAACTAGAATGGCACAGGTGTCTTTCAAGAAACTCCCTCCAAAAAAGATTTTACAGCTGTAAGACTTAAAAAAAAAAATGCAAAAAGCAAGAGACTTTCCTCTTTGTCCATAATATTAGAAACTGCTGTATTAGCTTAAAAGGAAAAGCAACTATTCAATGCCACCAGAGGTGTGAGCATGGGATGGCCTAAGAAGTCCTTTCAGCCAGATTCCTGATGCTTTGGTGATTCAATTACCTTCTAATTAAGCTGCTCTTAGCCACATATGCGACTGCTTTCTTGGGTTAAGAACTCTGTATTGGTAAGCGTGACCTAGAATGAGTTTTCAAAAAATCTTTAATAACACTGTTAAGATGATCAGACTTCAAAATGACTGTACAGGAGAAGTCCCAACTAAGCAAAGAAGACAGCCTTTGCACTGGCCACTAACCTCAGGCAAGCACCAGTATCTGCTTTAACATTTGGCCTTTGAGAAACACCCTCTCATTAAGGGCCTCATTTAATTAAGGGTAAACTTATCCCTTCTGTTTCTGCAATCAGCAGCTGTCTCAGTTCTTTCAAATCTCTCTGCAATTTCACTCAACAACCAAATGGTTCCAGGTCTGTTCACATTATAACACTGGAACTGAGCTGTTATCCTCACTATGGTTTTAATGGCAGTACTCAGTGCACCTCCTGTGTGGAAATGGATGCATCTGAAGACAACTAAACTCCCAGTTCATGTTAACACTGCTTCAGATTCTCAGTCAAGCAGAAGCCATTAGCAGCACAGTTACTCAGGGAGAATCTCCCTTCTTTCACTCAGTTTTCCTCACCCTTTTACACATTGCTCCAGACTGACAGAAGATGCTGATGAGGGGGCAAATGTTTCCCTTCTTCAAAACCTTCACCTCCCAGAACTCCCTGCTGCACCCCAAGAGCAAGAATCACTCCGGTTCAATGTGGCCCTGAGATACATTCTGTTCAAGCCATGTCTTGCACTGGCAGACCTGAACAGATGCATCTGCATCCTTCCAGGCAACACATTACACAGATTGAAAACTCATAAGGCCTCTCTGCACTGTAACCAAGACATCTGTGTCCCATTCTGCACCGGTCTGACAGGGAGGGCAAGAAGAAACGGATGTCCACTCCATCTCACGTCTATCTGGGAGAAGCAGGAACGTACCCAGCTCCATTCCTGCTTATCATACTCACCACCTTCTTGTCCTGCTGGCTTTCCATTCAGCTGTGCCCATGACTTTGGTCCACCTGGCACTGAATTTGTACTCTGAAAACAAAACAAAGCAAACGAAGAAACCCCAACACGCACAGATCAGCAAAGTCTCACGACTGTTTCTCATTTCCTGGCTGTCACCTCCTATTGCTCAGACCTCCAGATCACCCACTGGATACCGCTCGATACCCCAGGTCTGCCTAGCACCTTGTTGGGGCTGAAGTCAGCTGTTCCCCACTGCAGTGTACTACAGTGCTGGAGCAAAAATCCTCTTCTCTGCCCTAATGTCTCCTCTGCTCCTCTTCACCAGCTCAAACCATTTCTCATGTTTACCTCACCCTAATCAGGTTTTCTCTTTGTTCTGCTGCATTCACCCAAACTCTCAATCTCCTAGGTTTGCTCCAGGCCACACCTCAGCTTGAAGGCTACCCTACTTTCTGATGCATTAACGACTATTCTCTTCAAATTATAACCCCTGTTGTGATTTCTCCGAACCTCGAGGGCCAGGAAATTTTTTTAAACTCAAAGTGTGAAATCTACAACACGAGGGGACAGGCCCCTGCACTCTCTGCGGCAGCTTCTTACTTGCCAGTAGCTTCTTCAGGTCCTGACACTGGCTACTTCTCCCACATGACCGGATCTCTTTCTATCAAGTCAGGGAGCAAGCACTGGGTCTGCTGTCACCATGTGACACTTGAATTAGACACAAAGTAAAATAGTCTAGAAGTGCTAACCAGCCATCCCCCATTTCAATTATTTTTTTCTAGACTGCAACTAGACTTTTTACACACACTTGAAAGACACAGAGGTAGCACACAGAATTATACTGTTAAGTGCAACACAGCACAGTAACTTAGACTCAAGAGGATCAATTCCATGAGAACTGATTATACAGGAGCTGTTCTTACTTGGGCAAGGCAACACAGGCAATTAAAGAAAACCCCCAGGCTGCCTGGGGACAGGGGAAGCAGGGTGGCAGTCAGAGACCAGCTGCACCTACCTCCTGACTGATTGACTGTGTCGGCTTCTGTAAATTGGAGACAGATTTCTGCAAACCCTGCTGCGGCAGCGACTCCTGCAGCTGTGCAGCCGTCGCACTGGAACTGAGCGGAGACAGCAGAGGTGAGACCACAGGGGAAGGAAAGCGGTAAAACAACTCTGGCAATACGGCTGTTACTGAAAGATCAAGCTAAAACAGTGGCTCTACACTGGCATGGACAACAAAGAACTGATCACTAGGGCTCAACACACAGCACAGCAGTGCTGACAAAATTACACTCTACCTACCTCTTTTGGTCTGGCTGATCCTGCTTGTTTGCCCATCCTGTACCGTCCTTGGGTACTATAATGATGTTGGGGTCGTTTCCTTTGTTCTCAGACTTCAAGCTAGGCAAATTTGCAGGAGGTGGCATGCGCCGGGCAGCAGCAACTTTCCCAAGACTCTGTAAGCCATGTCTAGGAATAACTAGTGAGAAAGGAACAGCAGCAGGTCAGAGGGCTGTATCCTGCCAGATAAGTAATCTTAATTAGGACGCTGTGGCTGGGTGCAGTCCCAGCAGAACTGCTGCTGCTATGTCAACACACAGGTCGTTTCCCACAGGCTGGCAAACAGCTCCCTCAGTGGGAGGGAAGGAGGGAGGGAGAAATAATTCTCGCTAAAAAAGTGCTCACAGAGTTTTCTAGCTACCTGTGCAAATCCTCCTCTTTCATTTCACCAAGGAGAAGAAGCACCACCCCTTCAAAGCTTGGGGAAACAGCCACCCAAGTCCACCTCTTAGCAGACCAACTGGTAACCTAATCCAGGAGTCCCTAGGTCTAGATCTGCCAGCTCTACCCACCAGAGACCACATTTATTAAGAAGGTATTTTGGTTTTTGTTTTCTATTCTCACACCAAATCCAGAGCCAGCCCAGTCACGGTTTATTTTTTTGACCCCACTATCCACTTCTGGTCACATTTCCACTGCAAAACCAACTCAGGTTCTTCCCCAGTGACCTTCAGTCCTTGACTCTCACCTCACACAAGGTCTGACCACCTTAAGGCACACTTCAGTCAGCTCAAATGCCCTGTGTTGGCACAGCCTAAGGCCCTGGTAAGGCTTTCACACACGTCTGCCACCTGCCCACTCTGCAGCAAGGACACAGGCTAAACAAAAAGGCCGATAGTCCTCAGCTGTCCTGTGTCCCTTCCTCCAATGTCTCCACAATAAGAGCAACACAAAGTGCCATGGGCGTTTTCCTTGAAGTTTTAATGAAACACAGGCTTAGGCACCAGCCCAAACACTCTGCACCCCAGCTGTGACCCTCTGGGCACCCTCCCCACAGGGACAACAACCCGAACGAGCTCTGCAACAACACCCTTGGAAGACATCAAAAGGAGCTTTCTGAAGGTGTTTCTTACCTGTAGTTCTGATAGCTTCTATTGACTTTCCTTTATATTTATCAAACAGGCTGAGAGTCGAGTACTTGCTTTTCCCATCCTTTCCCTTGGTTATTTGCCCCAAACGATCGGACATTGCGATGAAATGTCATCTAGTAAGGAAATTTCTCTGCGCCGCTCCCGATCTGCCTTTTAGTGAAAGGGAACCAGGAGAATGTCATCAAACAGATTGTTCAGCCACAGAGAAGTAAAAAGTAAAGCACACACGACATCTAGAACTGCAGACATTCAGTGAGCACACACACCAAGTTACAGGGTTTTAACTCTCTCCTCTTTAGTCACAAGAAGCTTGTGGGCTTTAAGATTCACAAGCTGAATTAAAAGAACTGCAGGAACACACTTCCCACAGTATCTCTTCTTCCTGCCACTCCAGCAATGAAAGAAGTGAGCTTCTTTAAGTATGAGAACACAAGAGAGAGGGGTCATAGTCCTTACTTTAAAGGAGTAAGTCTAACAATAAGCAGCTAAACACAAGGATTCCTAAACAAAAATGACAGAAAAGCACCGTATCTTATACCACAGAATTTATCACTGGGCTTCCCACTGAAGCACTGGCAGACAGGTTTGTAATGTTTAGATTATGGTTCCACACCAGCCACAGCTAATGACTTATACCAGCAATTAACGCTTTGATACCATCACCTGAAGGCAACAGAATTCTTTCTTCAAATTCCCTTTCCCCATCAGTTGGCCTTGAGAGAGTTACATATTAGATTCAGACTCTTGAGCCTGTGGGTTCAGCCATTCTACTATGATTCCTAGAAACACTTCACCAAAAAAATTACATTTCTCTGTTGCTGGCACCTTAAACACCACTTTTAGCTTGAAGTACATTTTTCACAATGGATGTGGTTTGTTAATTTTTCACTCTGATCTTTGCTGGCACAACATGCTGCGATTAACACCCATCACGAGGAAGTCTCTTTACTTTCACATTTTGGCTCTTGGAGCCTGGGACAGAGCTGAAACATGGGCAGTGCACACACTGCACATCAACTTCTGGGTCAGAAAAGACACTTTGCTTACTTTCAGTTGACCTTTCATTTTTTTAAAGCATAATTCTGTTCTCAATTTTCTCAAATCTAGGAGCTTCATCTAACCTTTTCACACATAATTTAGATTTCCTGATTTCTTGTTGTAAAGCCTCCACTTCAAGCCTAAAACTGCTGGCAGTTTTATTATACCATCTGCTAGGTCCCATCTTAGGGTTTCAACTCTGTGTCAGAGTAACAAAATCTGATATACATCTGACCTTCCCACCCCTCACACTTTCTGAAATTCATCCAGCTGAAAGCATTTTTCCAACATAGACAGAAATCACTCTTTCTGAAAGAAACTGTGTCTGACCAGAGGCTACAACTCCCACCAGCAATGCCTTATCAAACATGACTTCCAGGTAAGAGGATTAGTGCATCACACATTATGCACAAACCAAAGCACAGACTTCAAACATGCTGGATACAGCCAGACTGGGAATGTAGTGCCAACTGCAACTGGCCAAGTAAAGCCCATCTAAAGGCTGCTACCAGGGGACAAGTGTCTGACCAATAAACCTGGCAACACACAGTGTTTGTTTTTGTATTGCAGGATTTAAACCAGGACTGTCAGGGGCAAGAATCCATGGACTCTGTGTGCTAAGGCAGTGTGGTCAGGGACACAGGAAGAAAAGTATCTTCTGTCACTCAGTAACAGCATCCATGGGATGCTCAGGAAAAGCACCAGGTTCCACAAGACACCCTTCAGAATATCTCTGCTGGACCACCACATGGGGCTGCAGCATGAAGGCCCGTGGAGGCAACAGGGCTGGCTGGAAGTCTCGAGGCACCTTTTCCTGCTGAGTAGCAAACAGTCTTTGTCTTCAGTCTGGTTCCATCTTTGCTCAGATGGCCACCATGTGCCAAAGAAAACAACAGCTCCTCCCTCACTTAGCCATTTGCACTATATTTTATTAGTAGGACAGACATAAAAGAGAAAAGGAGAGAAAACACACTGATTAGCACAAACTTGGCAGGAAAGCAGAAGTTGGACTGAGAACAATGAGCTGTTTGAACAGGCAGAGTTGAGGGGAGGCCCAGAGCAGAGGGAAGAGCAGAGGGTGCTGTGCTGGCAAGAGCACAGCCACCTGCTTTTACAGGTATATTGAGCCTTGTAGAGGGAGCCTGGCTTGGGGTCTATACAGACCACGTCAATCCTGAACCAACCTCACAATAAAAGCAATAAAATCCAGGTTGGGGTTTAGAAAACTTAAACCAGATTAATGTTAGTAGGTATTTAAAAAACCCCAACAACAACAAACCACCTACCACATCAGGTTTAGGAGTTATCCGGTTAACAGAAAATCCCTGAGTTCCTGAAAGTCAGTCTGCAAACAGCACACAGGGCCACACTGCAAACAAGAAACCCTGACAACAGTTATGTAACCGGGTCTCAGCTGCCTCTTGATTACATCTTATATCATTAAAAGCATGAGGGAGGAATAAACAACCACTTCAGAACAGAAGAGCTGGGGACATGTTGGGATAAAGCCCCTCAACAAACTTTCTGGGACAGCCACAACTGCTTTCTGGATAAATGAGATTTACTTTGAACCCCTTCAGTGCTTTGAAGCTGAATGTGAAACACAGCTTGGTCTGTGTGGTATGTGCGTGTGTGCTCCAAAGGGGAAAGCGAGTCCACGGAGAGGTGAAGCAATTTCCATATAGCACTGAGCTGGGTCAGAGCCCTGGCAGGACCCTGCTGCCCATCCCTCCTGCCAGCTGCAGATCCAGGGGTGTATTGGCCAGTGGAATCACTCAGCACCCAGGTCACCCACAGCACTTCAGAGAGGCCACAGAGCCTCCCAAGGCTGGCATGATGCTCGACCATTGACTATCTCCCCATCGCACAGTCACGCAGGGAATCCAGGCAGGGATCATAAAGGCCTTCTATAGTCTTGCAGAGCACAGTCATTTCTGATAAAAATCGAGTTCATTTACAACTGACCTGCCTGCCTGCATGCTCCTTATTAGGACAGCATGGAACCACAAGGCACATGCCAACGCTGACAACTGAAAACTGACAGCCCCAGCAGAGCTGCTGACCTGTGCTCAGGGTTCCCGAGCCCGACAGCTGACCCTGAAGAAAGCAATATCCCATTACAGAGAAATCAAAAATAAATCAATCCCCAGCGTTTCAGCACGGTTTCTCTCTGGGTTTATAGAGCTCTTCTGGGGAAAGTTTGCTATCAGCTTTAGTATACAGCTTAGCTCTTCCCATTCTCAGGACTAGCAATGTCTCCTGTTATACCAAGGGACAGCACCAGAGTGCAAAACAATGAATGACTCACAGGAATCACAAAATACTGCAGTATGACCAGTTCCATGAGAGACCCCAGGGTACAAATAACTGCATCAGAACCACTTCCTGGGCAGAGAGCTCCCTTCGTGTTGCCCTGGATCTGATGTTTGCATACTGATCCTGTCTAATCACCTTTTGAAGGGGTATGTTCTAATCCAGAGAGAAACAGTGACATTTTAAGACATTTTAATGTCTTAAAGACATTAGACTAATAAGCACATTAAAATTGGAGCTAAAGCAGGGTTTTACCGAGCCTGTCCTGCAAAAAAACCCCTGTGAAAACCTTGAGTTACTGGCACAGGTAACAACTGGAAACTCACGAGCTGAAAACGGGGCCAAAGGGAGAGACTCCTGACAAACAGGATTGTCTGCAAAGCTCTTTGTAAATCTATGTATGCAGGAGGCTGGGCTGCTGGTGTTTTATTCACAAGACTTCAATGGAGCTTGAGTACCTGGAAGTCAGCCAGCCTTAGCTGAGCAGGGCAAACAGACTTCTGAAAGGTAACACACACACCAGAAGGAATCACTTCAGCTGCTCGCCACACCACTCTACGCCGAGCACAATCACTGGGGCAAAGGATCCAAGACTACTGCAGACCTTCACTCCTTGCTCACTTCACAGCAGCAGTCACCAACACAAAACAAAGCACCAGGACGGAGATTAACAGTGAAAAGGCTTTTCTCCACAAGCAGGAAGATTTTTGACCTGAAATTTTATACAAATTGTTCAGAAACTCACAGCTTGGAAAAGCTGAACAGTACTTTCAGAAGAGAGAAGTGTTTGGAGCTGACGTTAAACTGAAATACACCGTTAAACTAAAATACATGATACCAGTAATGTGAAACCTTTTAAAAAACACAGTATAGTTTTACAGGAGATTAGTGGTGTTGATTCTTCTTTAAATACACATGGTCAATTTTGCTGATACTTCCACAGCTCAACATTTATCTGTCAACAGAGAGATACCACTACTTCTCCTGGAACCTGTCCCACCAAGAACCACCTATTTGTGAAACATTCACCACTTGCCTCAGTGATGAAAGACACCACTGGCTGCCCTTGGAAGGGCTTTGGTAAAACAGTATGATCGCTTGCCCAGGGGCTTGGTGTCAGATGCACTAATATCCCTTAGAAGCCCTGTCTGGGCCAGGCATGGGTCATCAGCACAGAAGGGAAGGGATCACACCAGCACTCAGTTCCCAGAAGAGATTGCTTAACACAGAGGGGAGCAACAGGAGAATATCAGCATCCAAGTACAAAGCCAACAGGATCAATCAGGAGCTGTGCAGCAGGCAGAGGCTGCAGCAAGAGCCTAAGCCACAAGAAACTGCTCACTGTCATTCTGCTGAATTATTTCCAGAGGGAGCTGCCAAGATTTGCTGGTACACCTGAAAAGGGACCTGCCAAGATCTGGATGTAGCACCAAATGTGGCGCCAGAAAGTAGCACCAAATCCTGCCAGATAGGGAGAAGCAAGTCAGGAGTCTGCAGTGCAGAGAAGAGATAAAACACCCCATCACCAAGCTCCTGATTCACAAGATCAACAGATATATTTGATGGCACCAGTTCCTTTAATCCTGCACAATTCCAGCTTCTCTCTGCATTTCCCATGAACCCCGTCTCCTGTAAAAACAGGGAGTGGGAGACCAGGATCATATCTCCCATGATTTATTGCAGAGATATGCTGTTAGCCAAGTAGTACTGGAGGTTGGAGGTTGTCTGCCAGGCTTGCCTGCTGTCCAGCCCCATCATCAGCCTTCTCTCTATGCCAAGCCTCCTGGGATTTGAGGCACAGAGCAGGACCATGAAGAGGAGAGGCTGAGCGCTCTGGACAGCAGATCTATCATTAACTCTGCAGTGTGGGGCTCTACAGGCAGAGATAAAACATGACAGGGCGGACAGAAAGGGCATGTCCTGTAACACGACCTCATTCGCTCAGTTCTGTCTTCACCAAGCTCACCTGCTGCCCCCTCTTCTAAATGGACCAACATGTTGGGAAGCACAACTACTGTCAGTAAATCACTGCACAGCTCTAGAGAAAACAGATCTTTGCAATCTCAGGTCTGCCCTGTAAAATACAGAAGCTTCACCTCTCTGTTGAACAGCTTTTCCAGTGCTGGGAAGGCAGGCAGAGAAAGGCAGCCAGAAAGGGTGGAATTGTAACTTACTGTAAAACAGATAAAGCAGAGAGGAGTCTGGAGAATAGCTCAATTGTATTTACACAAAAACATTAACGAGTTCTGTGGTCCTTTCTGTGCCGGCTGGACAGACAATGCCACACCCTGGAAAGGAGCCCTGACCTCCAGTAATTGAGGATGCAGACAAAGAAATAGTTCATCCTAAGTATGCAAGACTATGGCACAGAGCAAAAAAAAATCCCATCAGAAAGCTGGTCCACAGCCCACAGAAAGTACTTGTGAGAGCCTGTGCTCATGAAATTCCCCCTCCTTTTCAAGCAACAGAAAACCCAAGGTGTGCAGTTAATCCTTTCCTTGAAAGGAGTATCTCTCTACAACAGCCCTCCAGAGAAACAGAGGGAGTTTCCTATCCGTCTGCCCCATCATGCTGTAAAAGAGGAACTGCCCCGCTGGTACCAGCTTGTCAGGAAGGTCTAACCTTATCTCCAACCCAAGAGGAAGTGCTGCGGGGCTTTCTTATCATCCCTCAGAATCAAGAGCTGAATGCTGCAGGGAAGCAGCAAGGTATCTCATGTGGAACAACCTGGAGGCACCAGCTACCTACATTACACTCCTTGCCCTCTCATCCAGGCCGTGAAGATGTTAAACAAGGCACAACCCAGCACCATCAGGCTTTGACTTCCTGACCTCCTGGCAGGTACTTTGGCAACAAGACACAACAGAAATAAAGGAGTCTATTTGTTTGCTCTTCCACATTTCAGAGGAAGAACTCAGGGAGGACAGCACAGTTCAGTTCAGTTCAGCAAGAACCACCTGTGGCCTTCAAAAGATCTTGATCTCAACCCCTCTGGTACAAGAGGAAAGTAACCTCATGATCTTAGTGAACTGCCTGCCCAACAAGGCTCATATTCAAGTGTAAATCTAAAGATTTGTACTCAAGTTGTACTTTAGTTCTGGTTCTTCTACAACCAAAAGCCTCCAAAGGGATTCTCGCCTTCCACTCTGCCCTGCTCGGCTTCCTCTGAGATGTGAATGCCCAGAGGGAACACACAGATACAACATCCTGCTCCCTCAACACCAGAGCAAGGAGGCTGATCACAAGCAAGCAATCTAAATCCAAATACAAAAGGAATAACCGACATAATGCTCTGTTGGCAAAACTTGTTCAGAAAGCTCCTGGCAACATTCAGCTGAACTGTAAGGTAAATTGGGCATTTAGGTATCTGAGCAACAGCAAACAGACTGTGAGTAGCTGGTAGGGATCTCCTGATGGGTAACAGGGCTGGTACTATCAGTCCTATTTTACAGGCTGGGTAACCAAGGCAGAGGAACAGTTTGCTTAACTAACACCACAGACAGTAAGAAGTGCCAGAGCTCAGGTCCCTACCCCAGCCACCAAACCTGCATGCCAAGATCACCAGAGAAAATGCAGCTCTTGATCATCAAGGAGAAGTTGCAAAGATGAGTCAAACAAGGAAGGAATGCACTGCAGCAGCACCTGCCATGTCCAGAACAGCCTCTTCCAGTGGAAGAGTCTGTCCACTGGCACAGAAGTGTACCCAATCCTGCCCACTGCTTCAGGAGCCCACGAGGGCAGGAGGCACCCACAAAAGCACAAACTGTTCCCAGGCCATCGCACCAGGCCTTAGGTCTGACAGGTGAAGGCAGAAACTCTTCCATCGCTAAAAATAAATACTGCTGCACGTTAAGGTCATGAAATTCCCTTAGCCCTGACACTTCTGCCACACAGACTTTTAAAAGTCATCACAGCAATGATACTCACACAACCCAGGTGAGATACGGCAAGAGTAGCATAGGTGAAACACCAATGTGCTGCCAGCTCCAGAACCCAAACTTGAGCCTCCAAACCATGAGACACAGCTCACCCTGGAGAGCCCCACACAGCCAAGGCCACAACTGGCCACTGGAAGAATGATTCTCTGTCAAACATTTCACAAATCCTTCACCTGGCCCCAAGCTCAGCAACTTATCCCATCTCTCAGCAGTGAACATGAATTTTATAGCAAACAACCAGAGAGGAAATCAGAGATGTCACAGCTCCAAGAGATGAAATCAGAGCAAAGCTGGCAGTCCTTTGGGTTAAACAGTCCCTTTTTCGGGAACAGATACAGTTCTTTCCACACAAATGCCATCAGCTGTTCAGTAAGCTGCTCTGTTTTCTCTGCAGTCTCAGGAAGCATCACACTGGAACAGGGAGGTGGATGTTTACCTTGTGCCTGATGGGCCTCACTACCAAATCTGGGCTCTGGTCATCTCTGCACACTCTCAGGCTGCCTGCTGTCTTCAGGGCCTCAGCTCCCACTCAGGTTATGCACAGAGGGTTATCTTTATGAAGAGATAAAAGCCAGTGCTATTCATCAGCAGGTAATAAATGCCAATCCCTCACTGCACAGGCAAGGCAGAGGTTCCTGTACACCCCTGCTGAGCAGATCCCTCCAGTCCTGTTCCTCCCCGGGCACTGCTGGGAGCTCCTCTGGCAGGTACTCCCTGCAGGGTACAAAGGTGCCCTGGCAAGAGCTGTACAGCTCTTTCTATATCAGATTTCTCCCAATTCCCACAGCCACCAGGACTGATGCAGCCGGTTCAAACCATTAATAAGATGTCAAGCAGTCCAGACAAGCCTGCAGTTCATAAACACTGCAGATACTGAAGCTTCCAAGCAAGTCGTCCTCCGGGTTCCCCAATTTTAACAGCACCAGGGCAATGCAGCATTGCACAGCAATTCTCCTTGCAGGAAGGCTATTCATAGAAGCCATTTGCACCACAAATGAATGCCAAGGATGCTAATAGGAATCTGATGGGAAAGGGACAGAAAGACAAAGAGGTAAGAAAGCACCTTACAGCAGCGTGAAGAACAGCTCTGAAGAAAGGAGCTTTAGACATCTTTAGGAAGCTTTAGCTCTTCTGGAGAGCTCAGCAACCCGGGCTATGCCCAGGACATCTGGACTACCCCAGCCAGACAGGAAGTGAAAACATTTCACAGATGCTTTAATTTACATGGATATTTGCAGTGCATAACTGACAAGGTGTGTAAGCGTCATCACTTCATCTTCCAGATAGGAAAACGACACCACACAACTCCCCAGCTCTGCTAAGCAGCAGAGCAAGAAATAGAGCCTTCCTCTCCCACTTTCTGGGGTTGAAAACCACGCTCTGAATCACACTGCCTGCCTTCCTGATGCTGTGGGGCCGGCAGCAGCATGAAGCCCTGCTCCAGAGGAGTTCTGGAGGAGCAGGTCTCTGCATGCTGGGATGGGGAACGCTGTAAACACCTCCTAAATGAGCCACCCCATCCACTGCTTTCGCTGCAACCGGATCACAGGCGTCACTAGAGGCAACACTTTGCTCTAGTGTTGTTGATGCAGAACACCAACACCATACCAACATTCAAGAGCTCATGAATCCGCTTCTGAATGACAGTTCTTGAAGCTTCAATTGCTAGGTGGGAACTCGATTCTTTGTTTATTTCAATAAAAGATAAAACCATATTTCATATTATTGTAGCCATGAAGAAACATCTCTTGAACATGTCCCTACTCCCCTGCCTGCTTCCCAGCCCACTCCCAATGCTGAACAAGATCACTCAAGGCTTTTGTACAACCTCCCAGCCCACATACAGGTAGGAAGAGCTGAAGAACTCACCCCACAGCAGAACTCTTCAAGGAAAAAAAAAAAAAAATCGCTATATTCCCACACAAGAAGTGCCTGGGGGAGGCAAAGTCCCAATGCAAGCTCTTCAAATCTGTCTGTATTCAGTGCTTGGAGCACCATCACTACAATTCCTGCCTAAATGTCTTCAGTGGCTGCCCAGGAAGGGTTCCTACACCAAATCTCTTCGGTAAGGGTGCTAACTACACAAATACTAGGTAGTTTACTCCTCTTAAGTGCCACCCACCCAAAATCCAAAGGCTATTGAGGCTGCTCCCAACAGCTAATTGAAGCCTGGCAGACATCAGAAGTACTACAGCCCAAAAGAGTGGTCCTCTTGGCCAGATCCTAGGGGGCTGTTAGCAAGTCTTTGCTTTCTTCCTGGTTATTTTTCCTGTATTTCTTTCACATTTACACCAGGCTCACCTTCACCTCCTCTACCACGTTTGCACATTTCAAACCTGGCCATTACCTCTTCCCTTTCACTCAAGGTATGATTATTTTCATCAGTCCTCCCCAAATTCATACCTGTAGTCTCTTACAGATGTAACAGCGAGCTCTCTCGCCCCTTCCAGCTTATTAAAACTTTCCTGAAAATTCAAGCTTTCAGAACCAAAACACCAATTTGGGTGCAAGTACAATGACCCCCTGCAGAACTGCACATACTCCTTATAAAACCTCAAAAGCACCTCCTGTCCCCACAGACCCCACAGCACTGCAAGTCAAGCAGCTTCACAACCAACCAATGCTACAGGTAAGTACAGAACCCAGGGCTACCAGAGCAGCCTCCAGTCCACTTCAGCTGTGGTCCAAACGCTCCCAGACAAAAAAAATGGATCAGGATTTACAGCCATACACATCTGAACAGCACTGCTCCAAAATAAACAGCTCAGAAGCTCTAACTTCTGTTACTTCTGTGCAGGAAGCAAATGTGCATGCAGAGAACATCTTTCATTTTTGTACAAGTTACTAAAAGAACATGAGTCAAAGCTACATTCAGTGAGGTTGAATATTATAATCTTCTGCTTTATTTTATCCTCGTGTGGGAAAGAACAACTCTTTAACCAACCCAAGCGTGTGCAAAACCCCCTTCAGAAGGTGCTTTCCATGAGCACTCTCATGACTTCGATAACAAAATCACTTAATTTCAGACGTCAGAAAAAGCTGTTCTGCAATGGAGAGCTGCAGCTGCCCAGCCTTTACCTGTTCACGGTGCTCTCACCTCATTATCTGATACCTGAGAGACTCAGAGTTGTATTTCTTCTGTTTCAAATGACAAACTAGTGATAAGGAGCTGTGAAATTATCGACCTCTTAGGAGAATGAGTCAGTGCCACATGAAAAACAAAACCCACTTACAAGGCATGATCAGCTTAAGAGCAAGGCCTGATACTGAGACAACAGCTCAGTGCCAAGTTGCAGAATAAATGAGGAATGTAGTAATGAAGAACAGGGATGACCAGAGAGGTCCAGCCCTTGGAATAAACCCTCTCCCTCCCTCCCCGGGAGTCACCATCCTGTATCACTAAGTTTCTCCTCTTCATTTTGCTTCTATTTCTCCAACAAGAAAAAAAAAAACCCCACCATTACAAGTGGAAATGCCTCTATAGCACAATTTTTTCTAGACTACTATCATAAAAGAAAGAAAATAAATAATTAAAAAAAGCTTACTATTATTTTCAGTGCAGCTGAAGTTAGCCCAGCTCACCCATAAATACCTCCAATTAGTCAGGTGAGCACAACGAAGGCCTTGAACAACCAACACTCCTGAATCTCGAACAGGCAGGTCATTCTGGAATGGATCATCCAACAGGACAGCTCAGGCAAACCAGAGCAGCACCAGGGTCCTTGTTTTCCCCAGCCACACCTCAGGTGTGATCCCAGCAGGACAAGAAAGGTGTGGTAACAACCATCAGGTGCTCTGAAACCATCCCTGCCACACACCATCACTCAGGTACCAGCTCCGTTACACAAATACAGACTCTAAGGCCACCCCTACCTTTAGGAGGTTTTTCCAATAAACTAGCCTTTGAAATTAGGTTTTACACAAAGCTTTAATAAAAGACTTTATTAAGATGCCACTATAAAGCAAAATAATTTTAATAAAAAAAATATTTAGGAACATTACTCACTTACTGAAACAAAAATACTTTTAAGCCCTGCATCTCCTTTCCGGTATGGAGCATTTACTTACTTTTCCTGTTTCGGCCAGTTGGCTGAGTTGCCCTTTTAAGCTCTCATGCACACACAGAAAAATGAGGGGGGGGGGAAAAAAAAAAAAAAAAAAAAAAAAAAAAAAGAAAGCTCAGAGTTCATTTAAAAAAAATGCATTCTAAGACCAAAATAAAATTCTCCAAATTTAGAAAAAAAAAACAAGGCACCAAGGCACTTTATAATGACAACTTTGGAAACCTGTATCAAACACATGGTTTACTTTCTTTTCCTTTTTTTTTAAGAAAGGTATCTGTCAAGTCATGTAAAAACATATTTTCTTAACAATGAAAACTGCTGAAAGCATCCTCAAACATGTGACAGATATCTAGTTTACTCAGGCTGTGCATAAAAGCAGACCAGTCTAACAAAAAATAGGAATCAACCCATACTCAAGGTACTTATCAAATTAAGCACAAAATCAAAATACACCTAACAGCAGATGTAATCACACTGGCTTGAGGAAACGTGTAATTAAAAAACCCCAAAACTAACAGAAACAAAGAAGCAACCTCACATAATGTTTGTGATTTGTCCAAGTATGATTTTTAATCTTAACTTTTTAACTGTAACGAGCAAAACACTAGACTATTTCAAAGAGGTCATATGGGAGAGGTCTTGTTTATCGTACCACCCAAAACACTCTGTTAACTATGAAGAACTTCTTAAGCCAGAGACCTGAAAGAAGCAGCATCACCCTATGATGAACCAACTAAAATCTCCAGAGGAGCTCCTGATAACACCCAGGCCCATTTACAACACTTCATTTAGAGTGCAAAGAGGCAGGTAACTATTTAATCTTTTCAGTCATAAAGCCTGAAAACATCGCTTTTCATCCTCTCTTTAAATTCCACTTTCAGAACATGGTCTTGGCCTCCCTACCTCTTCCAGGTGACTTTACTCCTCAATCCCCAGAGGACTAGGTTTTAGGATGCTGGGGTTTAACTACCCCAGTGGCAACTGAACACGGAAAAGGCAGGTAAGTCTGCCAGTTTATATCTGAAAAACCTACTCATCAGGAGCTGATTCTCCAAACTTGGGCTCAAGGCAGGGACCAGCTCTTTATACATCATGGAAAGGCCCATTCCAGCGGAGGCCTCACTTGCATCTTTTCAAGACAAAGCTTAACCCAAACAAAACTTCCTCTATAAACCTGGATTCAGTGCTGGAAGGGATGGGATGCCTTCCCCCTAAGCAGAAGATACAGACGCTGCAATGTGCTTACACTTCATACTTATTCCTAGAAAGAAACAAAATTACTAAAGTCCTGAACGTGTATGTTTATTGTACCTTATAACCCCAAATACCAGTAACAACAATATACAAACATTTCATGAGCTGATACTGAATGAGTATCTCACCCTCTGCACGTTCAGAAGATAGAAACAAAACAAACCAACTTTCCTAACAAACCCCACAACTCCCAGCTCATTCAAACCCCTTTCGGCAGGTCTGACTTGGGAGATGTGGGGTTTTTTTTCTCACAACCAACAAGACTAAAACCACCCCCCCCGAAGATGCTCAGCACGTGTCCCGGGACCCGCATTAGAGGGGCAGAGCTGCTCCCACACAGAGATGAAAAAAAAACTCCTTCCTGGACCAAAAAAAAAAAAATAACCCCAAAACATCTTTCCAAACCTACCGAACGAGCTGGCCCAGCGCACAAACTCCATCCTCGCTCCCCCCACTGCCGGGCCCAGCCGCATCTCGGCCTCAGCAGCCCTTTTGTAGCTCCCGCACAATAACAAACCGGCCGAGCCTTCTGGATGCC
>VZRE01012786.1:264791-300134 GCA_013396775.1 Cephalopterus ornatus | reverse complement strand
CATCTCTCTGCGGGAGGTGGCCTGGTTAGTCTGGAGGAGACTCATTAGTGCATGTAAGTGTCTCGAAGATGGGTGTCAGGGGATGGTGATGGACTCTTTGCGGCGGTGCCCAGTGTCAGGATGAGGAGCAGTGATCGTCAACTAAAACAGAAGGAGTTTCACCTCAATACGAGGAAGAACTTCTTTATGTTGAGGGTGGCAGAGCACTGGAACAGGCTGCCCAGGGAGGGCGTGGAGCCTCCCTCTCTGGAGACATCCCGAACCCACCTGGACGTGTTCCCGTGTCACCTACTGCAGGTGGGCAGGGAAGTTGGACCACATGATCTCCAGAGGTCACTTCCAACACTAATGGATCTGGGATTCTGTGAGCTCCCCACAGAGACACAGAGCTCCTGGAGCAGGCCCAGTGGAGGGCATCAAGGATGACTGGGGGACTGGAGCATCTCTCACATGAGGAAAGGCTGAGGGAGCGGTGGCTGTTCAGCCTCAAGAAAAGACCACATTAATATGTATAAACTTCTCAAGGGGGGTGCCAAGAAGATGGAGCTAGGCTCTGCTTTGTGATGCCAACTACATGGCCATGAGACAGTGGGCAGAAACCGATGCCCAGGAAGCTCCACCTGAACACAAGGAAGAACTTCTTCACTGTGCAGTGACTGTGCACAGGAGCAGGCTGCCCAGAGAGGGTGTGGAGTCTCCTCACTGGACATACGCCACCCAACAGCCACCTTGCTCAGGCTCCACGGTGCTGAAGGAGACCCTTAGATCATCGCTGTAGGGGTCCCATAATGACCTACAGCCTATAGTTTTACAGGTGTTATATATATAGTTATATATAGTCCCTCCAACCACCCCAGCTTGAGGCACCTGGGTCTGTCTCCAAAGGGGTACCAGAGCCTTCTCCCTCGTGTTTTGGTGGCCCCAGTGAGAGCCATGAGGTGATGACAGGGACATTGGGTGACAACAGGGCTGTGGGGATTTCTGTCCAGCCTGAGTGGGACGAGAAGACTCCAGCAAAGGCTGCCTGGTGTTCTCCCCTGGTTTCATGGGCAGCAGGTTCAAAGGTAGAGCTGCCCCTTGGAAGGACTTCAGTCCAGAAATGTCTTCTAATCTGTCATTAAGGATGATGGAAATTAATGTAGTAGAGCAAGGCAATTCACTCTTCTTCCAAAACACTCTACAGAGCCATAAAATACCAGTAGCCTCACAGGCAAATACAGTCCCTGCTCCAGAGGAAAAGAGCTTCAGGTCAACACAATCTGAGCAGCAGTGCTGGCAAGATACTGGCACTAAAGATAGTGTTGTAAAAGTTGCTGCAAAGTGCAGTTCCTCTGCCCAGGGAATCTTTTATAGCTTGGAAGATGTGGTCTCCTTGGATGCAAGGACAGAGCAGCCTCCATTTAATTCTCCTTCCCTGTCCTGTAACACACACAGAGGTGTCTGGCAGTGTGACATTTGGTGACAAAAGGCCAGACAAAATGCAGGTACACATGCATTTATTTCTTAGGGACTGTCCAACAGTTCACAGAAATGGTGCATACACACATAGATATTTATATGAGTGTGTGTAAAATATGTATGAGACAAGCACCTGGGCAACTGCCGGCCTCATATAAATGCAGTCATTACCTTATTCATGGGTCACCAGTCATGCGCTGTCACCCCATGTCCTTGCCCATGAAGGGAAGGTGGCTTTAGAGGGATTTTGCAGCACATTTCCTTGGCGTAGGAAATGCTGCAGGAAGAAAAGTTCCCACCTCTGTCCAGGTTACAGGAACAGTGTAAGGCCAGGCAACTGGATCACTGCTCATGAGAAATGTGTCTGATCCCAAACAGTCATCAAGAGTAATGCAGAGGGAGGAAATGCATGAACAGCTTTCTGGACCATATGTGGTGTTCCTACAGTTGATCTGCGCTGCTGTTGAAGTTGCCAGGCACTGAAGCTACCAAGAGATGCACCAGCACCGCTGAAAACCATCAGCTGGTTGTCAGATCCCCTCCTTTTCTAGATATCAAAGCATTCACTACTCCTGCCCCTTTGGTGTCTCATCTCATCTTTCCAGCAATGCCTTTTTCTTGACTAGGGGCAGGAGGCCAGTGCCCTCCACTTCTTTCCTTACAGGAGCCCACCCTCCTTCCTGACATTACCAAACTCCCGCTCTCCCAACTCACCGGGCACTCATTAGTCTGGTACCTTTAGTTTTTCTTCCTTCATCAGTCAGACAAGTACACACAAATAGCTCTTCTACACTTGCTTCCTGCCCATACGAACCTCATTATCCTCCATGAGAGCGGTTACAGGTCAGCCACGCTTCCAGAGGGTGCCTCTGATTTGGACTCCTGCTTTTCTCATCCAGCCACCTCGCTCTGCAGGTGGAAGAGAAGAGCGAACCATCTTGTTCTTTGCTTGTTGTTTAACAACAAGCACCCAAAGGCATTAACACTGCCCTCGGGGAGGTCAGGAATGTGGGATCCCCTCACTTTCAGTGATTCACGCAGCCACCTACAACCCCACCATCAGCAGGTGACTCACACAGGTTTGTCCAGGTCAGCGTTGTGCACACCTGCCGCTGTAATAAGCAGTTCTCCAAAGGTCTCCTGTGCATCTCCAAGGCAACAATCCAGGGCCAAGGGAATAGACATGCCAATTAAAGAAAAAAATTAATGCAACCTGTTGTGGAGATCAAAAGGCCGAAGTAAACAAATGGCAGACGATTGTACATTCATTACCAGGTGTGTAACCTGCAGTCCCCACGAGCTCCTGGCTTTTCCACCTGTGCCCAGCAGTGTGCCAGGGTCAAATCTATGGAGTTCTGCAAGTTTCTTGGCTCAGGACAGAACTGAGGCTTCCCTGCCTCTCACTGTTTAAAGCTGGGCATGACCTGAATAGTGAGAGGACATAGGCAAGAGTGTGGCTCCTCTACATCCTGGGCCACTGCGTTTTGGTCTGTGGAGACACCATCAGACCTTGGCATGAGGTGAGGAATTTCTGTGCTGCTCCTCAAAAGACCTGCACTGTCTTTCACCTCCCTGTTTAGAAACCAAAATAACTGGTGTAAGATGAAAGCTGGAGGGATTGGACCCACAACAGAGTGTGAGGGAAGAGTGTCAACAGCGAGGAGAGATTTGTGTAGAGACTAAAGAACAGGTTTCAGCTGGATGAAGTTCAGTGCACAGCTCTATGCAGGATCTATTTTGGAAGGACTGCTCACCCATTCTGATTTTCGACCAGCTCCAGAGACCTTGGAAAATTATCCCTGGACAAGAGAGTCAAACTAAGGCAGGAAGAGTCCTGCTTCCTCTTCCCAGGACTAATTACAAGTGAGAGCAGAAATTCTGCTGTGTTCCTTCTACTAGTGAAAAATCCTGTGAAATAGAAAATACCCATTGCAGAGGGCTTACAGCATCTACAGAAATGTCTTGTGGTATAAGGCCTCCTAGAAAATAATAGAATTTCTATTATATGCTACAGCTTCTACAAAAATTTGCTCTGAACCTATCAATCCCTGCCCATGCCTTGCATGACACAAGGTGATTTACAGCCTAAATGCTCCTGTGCCACTTTGCTATCACTTTGCTCAGCTGTAAAAGGCAGCTTGCACCACAGGAAAGGGCCTTACTGCCCTCACAGTCATTCACAAAACTCCACAAACCCTTTGGAAAAAGCAAAGCAATCCTGCTCTGTTCCCCATTTACCAGCACACATTTACCTTACCAGGTCGGGTCACAATCCTTCCAGCTTTCCATCTGTCTCAGACAGCAACCAACATCAGGTGCTGCAGAAGAAACATGCAATGGCCAGTTGTGGAATAACCTGTTCACAGGAGAATATGCTTTCTAATCCCATGAGGTAGGAGCTGGTTTATGCCCTGAAGCGTGAAAATCATTTCAAATTCAGTTGTGTCTAAATCAAGAATGCCTCATGCCTGCACTGACTTCATTTGCTCATCATAGCCAGCTACGAGGAAATTCAAGCCTCCAACTAAGTGAACAGGGCCTTAGGATCCAAAACCCAGTCAGCAAGAACATCAATCAAGTTGAGCTGTCATATTTGAGAGGTGGGAGAGAAGACATGAGTAGCTCTGGCAGTTCTCTGTAATCCCATGTATGAGGCTGTGTTATTCAGATATAAGGAAATGCTTTGAAAGCTGGACCTCAAACACAGTATAGGCACATTGGGTCTGAAACATGAAAGACTTATTTTTCCTCTCTTATTTAAGACCTAATACCGATAGAGATGTTTTCATAAACTTGTTTTTTAAGAAGAATAGAAAGATATTCTGATGAGAGAGGAAGCTGGAACCTCTCACCTCTCTAAGCTGAAAGAGAGCATAAAATACTAGGAGTGGGAAAAGAGTAAGAGAACCCAGGAATCTTGTCCTTTACTCCAAACTGAGTTAATTGTGATCAGGGAAAGCAAAAACTGCAACCCTATACTCACTCTAACTCACACTAACTCATGGCACGGCCCCTCTGCACATATGTTTTAAGTATCTGGTGTGTTGTGACACAAATTTGAGGGCTCTGCTTTCAGAGGCAGTTTGTAGAGCCTCGTAGTTTTTTCCCCCCAGCATCTGTTGAATAGCTGACCCATTCATGGGGTATCCAACCTACCTCTGGCCTGAAGATTCCTGAACCATTTTTTGTATGAAGATGTACCTTACAGGTGGGTGTGAAAAGAAGGCTTTAGTTCAGATGATCCCGTTCTCACACCAAATATCACCACTGAGGCAGGACAAAGCCACTGACTCCAGCTCCTACTGTAGGAGACTGGGTATCCCCAGTTATGGTCTTATTTGCCATTTTTAACCCTTCCTGCTCAATTTCACAGGTGAGAGAAGATTCAAGTAGTTACTTATTGCTTCTTCTAGCTGCTGGATCAGGTAGAGGCCATTTCTGTTCCTTATTCCTTTGCAGCCCATGGGATTTGCAAGCTTTATATGAAAACGAGATGCCACAGAAGTGTTTGTTTGCCAGGCTATTGTTTGTCCTTTTAAAGGCTGCAGATCCACTCCATTCCTCATGAGCAAATGCTGGCTGCCTGAACAACAAACCAAAATGCCTATTTAAGGCACTAAAAAAGGAAATCATTTAAAACAGAGCTGATTAAAAGGAAGAAACTATTCTTCCAGTGAGAAGCGAATTGCTTTCAGCTGGCTTGAGCACTGAGCTTTGCTTGCAACAAGAACCAAATACCAGTTGCCTGATATTGCAAGTATTTTGGAGGCACTTCATCAGCCATGACTTCAGTTTTTCCTTGTGCATAACTGCAAAACAAGTCTACTGCTTCAGCTCATCCTGGCTTGGTGATTTTTCCTTTGGCTGTGCTGTTCAGCAACTAGCAAGGCTGTTCTTTGGGCAGCTTTTAAAGCCCAGCCTTTCTTACCACATCCTCTAGGAAGCCCTCACACAGCCTTAGTGCTTAAATAGCAAAAGGTTCAAGCAAAAAGTCAAGAAACACCACACATCTTTCTCACAATGTGCCAGCTTGTGTTCTTCAAAGGACTCCAAAGATTGTTGGTGACATGCTGAGTTTTCAACACATTCAAAAAAGAGGAGAAAACAGGGAGATGGAGGTGCAAGTACTAAAGTTTTGTCAGGCGAAGACCTGTTTTTTTTCAATGCAAACACTCGCTTCCAGAACACAAGGAACTACACTTCTAGAAGAATCTGCTTTTTGCAGTTAGCACCTCTTTTTGCTCTATCAAAGCACCCATTTTTCAAAGAGGTTGGGAAAAAACCTCTAGGTAAATAAAGGCATCCAGTTATTTGGTGTAGGGTCCTAGAAGCTGTATCTCAAAACACAAGAAATATTTCTGAGAAAGGCAAAACAGTCCTGTGTCAAGTCAACCTGTCTGACTCCTGTGACAATTCGTAGGCAGATCACTGTATTATACAAATATATCAAGCTTGTTTCACTCTAAATCTGAAGATCATCTACTTTCCCAAGCAACATTACAGACAAACCTTTGCAGAGCTGATCTGGATATTTTAGCAACAAACCCCACTTTCTCTTTAAAATGCCATTTCATTCCCTCTAGTACATTCATGAAAACTGCAGCCAACTTTGGGGACAAACTCAGTCAAATATTTGAGGCTGGAGTTAGTCACGAGACCTGCACTGACAAAGGGGGATCCTTCCCAAAATGGAAAACAAGGATAGGCAAATCCACACTTCCCCCAAATTTACTGAAGGTATCTTAAAGTACGTGGTTTTGAAATGTTGAAAATTCAGTCCAGATTTAAAGTAACACATAATTTTGTTTCCTATCTTGAAACCCTCATAATAACCATAGTTGTGGTCAAATGTGAGTTCATAGACACGTTTGAGTTCACAGTTCTGACCTTTGGCCACAACCATCCGATTCCTTCCCTCTGTGTGTTGTGAGACAGCTGCTCTTTCACGGTTCAAAAATGTCTTGCTTCACCCTGCTAAAGAGAACTATCAGCTGCTTCTGAGTGCGATGAAGCTGATGAGAAGAAGTGATTTTGGTAGAGCTGCAAACCCTGCTGTAAGCAAGCCAGCTCCCACTGTCCCTGCAGAGTGTGGCTCTGATCAGGGTTGGGATGATCACAGCTCAGCCAGCGTGTGAATCCTGCACACTGCAGAGCAGGAATGGCAACTGCAATTAACAGGGGCTGCAGGATTCACTTCCAGAGCCCCCAGACCAAGGCTGTTGTTTGGAACATTTCCAGAGCTGCCTGGAATATTCCCTTTTTCTTTGGGAATTAATGAAATAATGCTACTCTTTAGTGTGTTGTTTTTCCTCATAACTAGATTTGTCCCTTCCGTCTCATGAGATGACACCAAGTCCCTTTTGAGTTCAGCCTCCTCTTTAGTTATTAACACAATTCCTAAATATTTCAGTGGGTGCTAACTATCTCTGCTCAGGAAAACACAGCATTTGCTCCAGCGCTCCATCCACCTCGGGCCCCTCCATCCCTGTGTCCTGCCGGGGGCCGTTCGGGAACAGCCGCACGGGGTATGGAGCTTCTCATGGGATGAGGGCACAGGGCACAGCTCCCGGGACACGGGGAGGGTCGCAGGGCCCGGGGCATCTCCATGCCGGGGACCGCTCCGGGCCGCCCTCCCGGGGCCGCGATCCCGGGCGGCAGCGACATCCCGCCGCGTCCCCACTAGATGGAGCGACAAACCCAGCCTGGAGCAGCCGCCGGGCGAGCCCCGCTCCCCCCAGCCTCCCAAGTCCCAGCTGCGGGGTCCCCCGGTGCCCGGGGGGCTGCGAAGTTCGCCCCTCCGGCAGGAGCCAGCCCCGTCCCCGCATCTCTCCCCGGGAGCAAAAGGGCTGTGCCGGGGGAAAAAGCCCAGGGTGGGCTCACACCTACCACGGGCGCTTAAAGAGCCAGCCAAGGCATCGAGTAGATGCTTCACCACGTGAGAGTGGGTTTTGCCCAGTGTTGTGAGCTGAAACTCTTCACTTGCCGCAGGGCGAGGAGAAGAGATGATGGGAGAGCCCTAGGAAGGAAACGAACGAAGAAGGGGATGAAAGGGAAACAGGAAGCAAATGGAATAGGACCACACTGATGAAGTAAATCCACATGGCAGAGAAGTTCCCTTTTCTATCCACACGGCCCCATGATGGAGCACAGCAGGATGGAAACAAGTGCCCTGTCTCAGGACACAAAGTGGAGCCAGGGTGCCACGGTAGCCCAGGGTACCAGTGGGAAGGTTAGAGCTGTCCCCTTCCCTGACTTCAATGTCCTTCCAAAGCTCTGGTCCCCATCAAGGACAGGTCTACTGGGCTCAACAGGAGAGCAGGAGAGAAGGGCCAAGGATGAGGGAAAGGAAGGAGACTGGGAGGGAAAGAAACCATGGATGGAGCTGTCAGGGCTCTGGGAGATTCTCCAGGGCTCCAGCTCTACCTGTGAGCTGCAGGGCTGGAGAGGACACAGCCTGCTTGGGAAGAAATGAGGAGGTTGGAGGATTTTGGGGCACTACTCCTAGTGCCAGAAAAGGCAAAACCAGAGCAGGAGGGAAGGAGGAAAGAAGTGGAAAGACTCAATGCTCCATCTGCAGCCAGGGCTACCCCAGACCGGTAAGGCAGCTCCACTTTCCTATTTAAAACCTGTCCAAGGAGTGCTAATGAACCTGGCTAATGAGCACCAGCCATGGTAAACACAGCCTGGCTCACCCTCACCCCAAATCACCCTGCAGCTTTGCAGAGCCCCTGGGGCTGGGGTTGTTTGTGTGATGTGGTGGCGATGTGGGTGTGCTACAGCCCACCTTGAGCAGGAGGACACTTGGGCAGCTCTGGTCTGTGCACCCCAGGGTGACCCCCAGAAGGCTGCCTGCAGCCTGTGTGCTTCCCCTGGAGTAGCCCAATCCCAGATTGCATCATCACCACAGTTTTGCTGAATGTGCCATTCTTGCCACTGCCCAAGCTTGTCTCCAAGGGACCTGAGGCTCCTCTGCTTTGCCCTTGCAATCCTGGGAAGAGGAGCATGGGCAAAGGCAAAGGCTGTGACCACAGAAGAGGTTCAGCAGAGACAGATGGAAACCTGGTGGCCGGCAGATCCCATCCTGTCCAGATAGACATGGGGGCCAAGTGCCACCAGGGTCTGCAGCAGCCTGGGGATACCTGATGTGTCCCAGCCCAGGGAGGGGGCAGGTGGCAGTGACGATGCTACACTCCAGGAAGCCAAACTTCCCTGAGCTGCAGCCTGGACCAGGACTGGTTTTAGGTACAAAAACCAGAGGATCTGGGACAAGGGTGCAACTTCAGCAGTCTGACTTCAGCAGCACCAGCAGCCTCTCCTGTGCTGCAGGAGGTGCAGAGGCCTCAGGGTCTCTCCAGACTCCTCCATAAGCCTCACAGCACTCCTGCCCAGCCCTGTGGGTGGGGATGGGGTGCGGGGGCTGGCAGGAAGGAGCCCCTGTCCTTGCCCAGGGTGTGCATCTCACCTCACCACGGAGGAGAGCCAGGTGGTGCCAGGGCTGGCAGGCGCTGCAGTGGGAGCACAGCCAGGGGGTTATTAATAACCTGCTGAGTCAGGGGGGGCTCTTGGGTTTCAGGATCACAAGACACAGACGCCGAGTGGCTCAGATGGATCTCCCTCGTTCCTACTTTTTACACTGACAGGAACAACTGCTAACCCAGCCTTGCTCTATCTGCAGGGCAGCCCGGCCCCATCCTGAAAGTCACCGTGCCCAGCAGGGATACAGGGTGAGGACTGGAGCTGCTACGTCCCCAAAATACAAGAGCTGCCCTAAAGAAATTAAACAAGGAAGGCAGGGGTTGAGACACACAGCACTGATCAGCTGGGTTAGGAGACAGCAGCCGTACCAGCCCCATTCCCCGCCAGTATAATCAAACCACATCAAGGAGAGGAGAATGAGTACCACAGGCTTCCCGTCCTGCTTCCCTGCAGAGTCCTCTCTGCAACCCCCAAAAAGGCTGGGCCTGGCATGCTGCTCCTACCCAAAGGGATGGAGGCAAGGAGCTTGTGAGATGCAAAGAGAATTTGGAGAACCTTGCAGACATGCACATTGTACTGTCTAATTCCAAGAGCTTTGCAGGGCGTGAAAAGCCTCAGGGGAGGGGGCAGCTCTAGCAAGCGTGAGATGGGATCAGCTCTCCCAGCGCTGTCCTACCCTGGCTGCCACAAGTCACCTGGGTTCCTCTTGAAGCTCTTGACATCATCACACAGACAGGCTGAGGTCTGCTCTGGGATGGCAATTCCTTACCCAGCGCTATGGAGAAGTAGTCGGTGATGTGGAACAGATTAACTTTCAGATGCAGCAGCCTGTGGTGGCAGCGTGCATTGCAACCGAACAGTTTCTGCAGCAAACACTGTGCAAGAGCAGCTGGAATGGCAAAAGCCATCCCCAGATCTGAGCCTGGCCCTCAGGGGTGCTGTCAGAGCAGTTGAGGTGCAGGGACCCCTCACACTCACGTGAGCTCCCATCGCTTGCTCCTCTGTGTACTGGGATTCAACACCCCAGAGCTCTTTAGGGCCACACTGGTGTGTGGTTGCTCCCCTGTGTTTTTGCATGGCCCCACTCCCCTTTCCCCATCCTACCCATGGGAGTGCTGGAACACCTCTTGGAAGGGAGAGCACCCCTGCTTTTGCTGGCAATGTGCTCCAGGCTGGCAACATCTCCACCAGCTATTTTTTCACCCAGGACAGGACCAAAATAAGTCTGTCCCACCCCTCCCCAGCAGCTGTTACAGACATCACCCCGGCCACGCCGGTATTCCCTGGCCCCTCCGCTGTCACAGCTCTCAAACTCTGGTGCCTGCAATTGCTGTTGCTGTAGCTGCCACTTGCAGTGGCTGAAATAAGTGAAGAGCTGAAGCTCTGCTTGACTTGTGTGTCCCTGGAGAGGTCTCATTTGGTTCTATCAGGCTGTGTGAGCTGCTGAGCCCCGTTCATTTCAATTAGCCCGATAGCTCTCCAATCCTATTTACCTCTATGAATGTGTGAGCATCTCGCTGCTTCCCACAGCAGTGCAGATTAAAGGGTGAGCGAGGAGGAATACGTGCCATGTGATATCAGACAATGCACCCGTTGCGAGGCCGACCCACAGCAGTGTATTTCCTGCAGTGAGTAAACTGAGACACAGATAAAGCTGTATGGAAGGGACACTGAGCTGGGAGCAGCCTGCAGATTAGCCAGGAACCCAGTCTACGTCTTTTGGTTTTAAACAAAGCACTTTACCTTTCAGGCAATGCATCTTTTGGCATCTGGAAAGGCTGTAGTCCTGCAAGTCTCCTTTTTGACTAGGTGCTCCCTCCCAGCGGGACCTGTCCTTAGGTCCATGTTCCTCACTTGGGTTTTAACAATCATTTACCATCTCAACACATTCCACCACTTAAATAGGCTCCTTGAGAGGGAGAGATAAGGTATCAGCTTTCCGGTTCATCTTGCCAGTCTGTCTGCAGCAGATAAGCATGTTGGGCAGCAGGAAAAAGGTTATCTAGAAAGGAAGCTGAGCAACGGTTGCTGTTATTGCAGGAGGCTTTGAAAAAAAGTCCCCCCACCAGGAATCCCACAAGCCATACAAGCCCTTCCCGGCGGGACATGATTGATGGTTGGAGTCCAGCTGTGCCTTCCTCCCGGGGTGGGAGGCATCTTCCCATCCGGTGAGGGCAGAGCTGCCGAGGTCGTGCTCTCCCAGGGAAGGTCACACCAGAGGCAGGTGCCCAAAAACCTGTTGCTTTCCCTCTCTCCTGCCCTGCCCCTGCTCTGAGAAGCAGCAACTGGAGGGGTTTGGGTTGGTGTTCCTGCTGCCCCTTCAACACATTTTGAATGTTTCTGGGCTGAGGAGTCTGCAAGAGGGAACTTTTCGGCCCAAAGCTCAGGACCCCGGAAACCAGAACTGATCTCTCACCCATCAGCGAGGAGCAACAATAGGAAAGAGTTTCTGAGAATTCCCAGCCTTTCTTAACCCAACTATCACCTTGCTTCTGGGGGTGGGAGAGGAGAAACAAAAGCCACACTGGGGATGGGTGTTCATTTACCACCTAGTGAAAGATGTGCCTTTCCTTTGGATGACTGTTTGTGATTTTATCTTCCCACCTGTACTTTGTTTGCTTGTTTGCAGATGTAGAAATTATGTCTGTCAGCTAGGGAAAAAACCAAACCAAACCAAACAAAAAAAAAAAAAGAAAAAAAAAGGAAAAAAAAGGAAAGAAAATAAAAAAGAGGAAAAATCCAGCCATTTCCAGTCAAATTCCCAGACCCTGCTTTCTTGTTATCACCTAGGGACAAAAGACCCCTGACTGCAGATACGGTGCTTCAGGAAATGTTCTGAATCAGGGACTGCAGAACAATAACTGGAGCAAATCCTGCCAGGAAGTACTTTGAATCCACTCAGCCACCTTCTCTTCCCTTTAGACCTGCCACCTCCCTCCTGCCTCCCCTCCCAAGACATCCTCACCGCATCCCTCCCCATGCTCCTCTATTTTGCTGATTCCCATTAATCTGTGTTTTATATAACCCCTGGCCTGTGCTGGACACAAAAGTGATGCATTACCATGCTATTAATACACAACCTAAGGTTTAGGATTTAGAGAACATAAAACTCCCTTTGCAGCCAGGGGATGCAATCCATGACAAACCAGCCCTGGCAGCTCCAAGGTGCAAATCCCAGTGAAGAGAGGGCATCAACTCCGAGAGCAGTGGACCCACACCCAGATATCAGAGGCTGATTCCCTAATCACAACTGCTTTGAGTGTGTTTAAGTATTGCACAGCTCCTTGGCTGGAAGCAAACATCACCGAATATCCAGGGCACTCTGGGCTCTGGGCAAGTGTTTCGTGAACATCCATCATTGTAGCTCTCAGCTTCTGTTCCCACTGCTCTTATTTTAATTAATTTCTGCAGGTCTGACTTTCCAGCACTGATGGTCTTGCACAAGGCTGCTGGTCCTGGGAGAAGAGAGGAAGTCAGAGAGGGTCCCATAGGCGAGGTTGTGCTGAGGGGATGGGAACTCAGGGCGGCTTCTGGAGAGTGGAAACCAGCTGCACCTGTTTGAAATGGATTAGAAAAATGCAGAGAGATCCCTGTGCAAAGCCCACCCCATTCTTCGGAGAGGCTCAGAGGAACCACACCGTAAAGGGAAGAGCATTTCCAATGTCCTCGAGCCCACACGCTGGCCAGCATCTGGGTGCTTGAACCAATTTCTTCCAACACTGCAATTAGCAGTTCATCACGGCCAGGCTGTGAACAAAGCGCTGTAATACCACCCAGCCTGCTAAGAACCAAGTATTTTCCAGAGGAAGCTCTGCTTTTGGGGGAAGCTGGGGGCTCCCCCGGCCGTTCAGCATCTTCTCACTGCAGCGGAGCTCGGGCATGGCTCAGCCTCGCTCAGGCTGCGAGAGGTTAATGGATTTCAAGCGACTCCTGTGATTAACTTTTCCTAAATCTCCAATTCTTTCGTGCCTTCTATTTTTATAAAAAGAAAAGGGAGGGAGGCGGTATTTACAAGGGATTTCACTCAAATAATGAAATAAATGTGATCAGCCGAGGGACCTTTAATCCGCTTTGACTCTTGCGTCCTGGGGAACGAAAGAGCACGAAGATCTTTGCTGCTTCGAGTCCCAGTGAGGCGGGGAATGAAACAACCCCATCCCTGCCTGTCTGGAGGGCAGAGCCCCAGCAGTGCCTGAAATCAAGCACTGTATGCACACATAGGCACATCAGCCAGGGACTCTGGGGTCAACACGAGGGAAAAACATCTCTTTGATTACCCGCTCCCACCCTGCAGCAAACGTGTCCATCCTGGGGTGAACTACAGCCACACCTGCGGTACTGCAGGGAGACCTTGTGTAACAGCCTTCCTAATTCCCCCTGAATCCTCAAATCCGCCACCCTGCCCTCCCAGCCCATCCGACCTGCACTTCCCCTGCCATCGGCTGCCTCATCCTGGGAAGGACACGGCACAGCACAGAGGGCTCCCCATGACAGGGAGGGCAGCACAGCCCTGATGTGTGAAGGGGTTTGTCCCACCTTCATTTCAGCACAAAACCCCAGCCACAAATGTACAAAACTGTTTGTTGGAAAAAAATCCACCAGCTTAGGTTGAGGATGGGAGAACTAAACACCCCAGCCGTGATTCCCACATATGCCCGAAGATATAATCCAGATTTGCTACTTGCCCTGACCCTGGCACCCTTTTTTTTTTTTTTATTTAATAAATTAAAATCTCTTTTTGCTGCTGAGCATAATCAGCATTAGGGCAAGGGGAGGAGGGGCCTTTCACTGTCTGCCAAAGAATCGCAAACCAAATCACTGTCACCACAGCCTGGGACTCTCCCTGTGGCACTTTGGGAGTGCTGATGGCAGCAGCCCCCAATCCATGGGGGTTGAGATCCCTTGGCTGATCACAGTTATTTAATTATTGCCTCCTCTAAGGCATTTGCTTAATTAATCTGCTAGTTGAACTGAAAGGCAGAAGAGGCCACGGTCAGGGTTTGTTCATTCCTCCTGGCTGGAAAGGTCTTGGCTTGGAAGGATCACTCCTCCCAAGCCTCATGCTGAGCCCTGCATGGCTGAATTTGGGGATCTAAAGGTTCAGGGAAAACACTCACACTCCTGGGCAATCCTGAAGGAGCTCAAAGCATTTGTCCTCTTGCCTCCCCACGGCCACATGACCGTGGTGAGCACAGAGCAGTCCCAGTGTCTTGCCCTGGCTCACCCAGGACAGACGGGGCCAAACCTCTGCGTGAGCATCAGCAGGAGCTCCAGGAGAGTGGAGAACGAGGCATAAATGTGCCTCAGCCACTGGCTTACATGTAACACATGCCTGCAAAACCCACTGGTGTTTCTCAGAGCCACTGCTAAATCCAAGGTCAGTGGAGAGCAGAGCCAGGTGATGCTCCAGCACATTACACAAAAGGCCACGTTCTGGCAGTGCTGCTGGGGCTGAGACCCAGCCCTATCCCTCTGACACCTTCTGAGGGGGGAGAAAACCCTCCCCAGACCGCAGGGCTTTATGGACAGGCATTCTGCACCCATGCTCCTCCTCACAAGCAGCAACCAAGGGCTGAAAGGCAGATGGCATCTGCACAGCTCTAGAGCCCAAAGACTGGAGTGACTGTCCTTTCCCTTGTGCTGCTGTGCCCTCTGATCTGGCGCTGGATATCTGTGAGTACAGCACTGGGCATGGAATCCCTCCCCGTGCTGCCTCCCAGCTCCCCAGCACAGCCCAAGGTCGTGTCACTGGGACAGAAAGCTGCGGACAGTCGCCGCAGGTTGTACCTTGTCGGTGGCAGAGTCGGGTTGTTCTGTCACTGCTCCCCACATGCCCCTGCCCACACAGTTGTGTCCCAGGAGGGCCGGGCTGAGGGTCTCCTGCCTCCCTCCTGGAGGTGATAGGTAGCCCAGCCACAGCCTGTCCTGCTTGTTGGGTGACAGGGACTGGCAGGGACAGGGGACACGGTGCCCGCCATCCCTCGCTGTTGCTATAGAGACAGAAGCTGCTTTTCTCCACAGAAACGCTGGTTGTTTCTGAGCTGTACCTTCGGCATGGCAGCAGCCGGAGAGAGGGACCAGGGATGGCTTGCCTTGCTGGGAGGGCAGCCATGGCCAAGGAAAGGCTCTGCCAGGTCTCTCCCAGTGCCTCTGTGCCCAGATCCTCACTCACCTTGTGGGGTCTCTCCCCAAACCCTCCCTGCAGCAAGAACAGAGCACTGGGATCCCCCGCTCTGGGCACTGAAGTGCTGTGGGAGAGAAGGGACACAGGCTACAGGAAGGCTGAGGAGGAAGACTCCCCAGAGAAACTCTGTGTGGGAGAAAGTCTCATCCTGTGAATCCCAACTTACCCCCGTGGATCACCCCAACTCGCCTCTCTCTGCTCTCCTGCCTTGCTTTGCAACCCTGTGCAAGGGTGAGACCAGCTCAGCTGATTTAACCCACCATGGCAGTTTCTCCAGGCCATGCTCTCCTGATTACACCAGCAAAGACCAGGATACCTCCTCCAAAGCCATGCTGCCACCCTGGATATACTGGGAGAATATAACATAAGTGCAAGAAAACCCGTACCCAGCAACATGCCTGTAGATTCATCCAGCCTATTTGCAAAGGCTCAGTAAATCCTGGAAATACAAAGTGAGAGCTTCCCACAAAGCCATCAGGGCAAAGTCCTCCCCTGCTCCCTATCCCTTCAGGAACCCACCATCTCCAGCTACACATAGGTGCGTCACGCGCCATCAGAGCTCAGTGACGTGCCTCCATCCTTCTTGGGGGCGAGGATGAACTCTGCCAAGTGTAATAATGCCTGGAGGGAAGGAAAATCACCACAGCTCACTTCTTCACATAAATCTTTGCAGGAGAAGGATATTGGCAAAGAAAAGTCCTGAGGGAGGGTGGCACATCTCTGCTCCCACCCGCAGCAGCAGGAGGGGAGCTGGGCAGTGCCCACCACCCCCCGCTGCTGCGCCCGCTGCTGCACCAACCTCCGGGGAGAACCACTGAGACCCTGAGCTCTCCCCTTTCCTTAAATACCACAGTGACAGCCCTTCCCAAGGGACAGCCCATCCGTGAGCTCCGTGGGAGGCTCGTCTTCAAAGGACATGGTCGCCTTCCTTACCACGCTTCTGCTCCAGCCTCGGAGCCCGCAGTGCGGGAAGTCAGCAGCTCGCAGGGCTCTGTGCTGACATCCCAGCTGGAGACGCATGCCAGGGATAGATTATCTGGTTTGCTTCTTTTCATATTAATCATCAAAGAGTAACAAATGTCAGCAGCTTGCAGCAGTCATTATCTGAATGTCTTCTTCTCACCTGCTCCTGTAGGAAGCTCCCCAACATGCAGGGAGAGATGACAGCGCCAGACCCAGCTGGTTGCTCCCCGGCCTTCCAAGCCAGGTGCATTTTGTTCACTTGGGATAGACAGGAGGGCAGGGATGGCAAGATGCCTCCATTCTGCAGGATTAGTCCAGTCAAGGAAGGTGCTGAGTCTGGTGGTATCCATCACCTGCCAATCATCAAACTCTCTTCTAAAGACAGAGAAACCACAGAGAACTGGCACATTCCACTCAAAATATGGGATTTTCTTATGACAGTCATGAGGTGGATCCATTTCAGAGACACCACATTGAGCATGGCCATCACCTGGGTAAGGATCCATCAGGTTTCAAGGCTGACGCTTGTCAATAATGGGAAGGAGCAGCACCATGCCTGGGCATCAAACTCTAATATTCAGTGATCTCAGACTGATTCACAGACAACAATTAGCTCAGGTTTGCAATCAAGGAAGGTCAAGAGTGCTCTCCTCATTTCATACAGGGTTAGACACAGAGGTGTTCAGAATTAACCCAGTAAGGGGGTTACAGCCAAGTGAGCAGAGGCAGGCACAAGGGCAGCCCTGCCTCCCTGCCCTCAGCTCACTGACACTGCTGGCTGTACCAGAAACAGGCAGCGCCGTACCAGTGGCTTACCTTGGAAATTCTCATCTACAGCAGCATTTGGCATAATGATAAAATCATGGCTGTGAAGAGAAAGAAAAAGACCTTTTTCTGTGCATCAAGACCTGCTTTGTAAAATGACCACGATCCAGCACAATGTCTGTTCATCCCTACCAGGATGAAAGCAGGCAACTTGCATGTGTCCCTTACCATACCAAAAACTCCCCCCACACCCTCACAGAGCAGATTTTCCTTTAAGTGAGCACCCATCTAGGTCCACCCTACCCAATGCAAACCATGAGAGCCATCACTTGCATCCCCTCAGCCAGCAAGACTGCAGGACCTGCTCCTCACTGAGTGTGTATCTCAGAGCCACACCAGGCTGGTTTTGTCCCTTCCCTCATGATAAGAACCAAACAGGGCAGGATTTTTATGGTTATTTATTATCTGTAAAGTGCCAGCATTGCCTGTCCTGACTCTGCACAAGACACAACTGCTGGGCTTACAAAAGAAAAAAAGCACAGTGGCCAAAATCAGAAAAGTTAATGAATCTGTTCTCAGGAAGCTCTCAGGCACTGCCCATCCTGAGGACATACCAAGGTGCCAGTGTGAACCGCCTAAAGTAGGCAGACATGGAGCTCATTTCTCTCACCCATAAAGCTTAATTAGCTTGCTGTCCAAACACAGCTTGATAATATGGCCAATACACAGGTATGGCCCTCGATTGCTAAAACCCAATCCATTGCAAGAAACTTTTTTTTTTTTTAAGGTGGGGAAGCAACATTAAAAAACACCACTACTCATGGAAGTTACAACTACTTCCAACAAACAACATGTAGAAAATACTGGGAGGGAGACTCTCAAAGTATCTGCTAGTTTCCAGTGGAAAGGCGTCAAGTCCCCCATGTTCACCAGATGGATATCAACATCTGACACGTGTTGGAAGACATCCATATCAACTCCACCAGCCTGAACTGCAAGTAGCCAAAAACAAAGCCGGAGAGGACGTCTGTGATGTGGTGCCGTCCGATCATGACACGGGAAAACCCCACACAGAGGGCCCAGAGGACCAGCAGGATGCGGAGGGGGATGGCCAAGACCAGGTGGTTGAGGAAGAACTTGGAGAGCATGGCCACTCGGCTGGCGTGCCCGGCTGGGAAGGCGTAGGTGTCCATGGTCAGGTAGTCCAACAAGCCAGGGTTGATGTCGTACGGGCCCTTCCGCTTGGCCAGCTTCTGCAAACCAGCCACGATCATGATGTCCAGCAGCAGGGCTAAAAAATGAGAGAGTAAGAGGGAATGGTCAGAGGCAGAAGCAGTCAAGGGCTATTTTCAAGGCAGAGTGTCCAAAGATTGTTGTCTTTAAAGAAAAGGTTTGGGCTCGGGTCTGGCCACATGTCCACGGCTCAGATGCACACAACCCCCCATCCTCAGTTACCACCCAAGTGCTGATTAACCCTCCCAGGTCACTCACAGAGAGGGTAATTACCAGTATCATCATCTGACAGAGGGGAAACTCAAACCACAGAGGCAAGCAATCTGCCTGAGGAGGGAGGGAGCAACTGGCAAAGCTAAAATTAAAACTCTTTTGGCCCTCAAACCACCACTCTGGGTGTTCCTCTTGCTGTCCTCCACCCCATGCTACAGAAACCTCATGCAGCAAGATCCCTGCCTGGGGGCCTCTGTGCCAGCGTGACCAGGCTGCTGGAGGAAAAGTGCCCCACAGCACTTTCTGGTGTTGTCCTTTGTCCTCTCCCAAGCCCACCACGTCCCCGTGCCCTGAGCCATCCAGCAGAATCACACCACACTCACAGATTTCACTAAGGAAAGAGCATTAGGAGCCATTGAGCCAAGGGGAAAGCCAGGCAACAAAGAAAAAAGGGCTCCTTCATTAGAAACAGCACCACTGTGAGTTGAAGGAGAGGGTGGGCGACATCCTCCTGGATGTCCCTCACCCATCCCTTTCCCTTTGCCGAAGTGCCGAACACCCACGAGCCACTTCTTGTTTCAACTTGCCTTTTGCTCCCTGTGGCTTTCTCCCTGCAAGTCACGCCACACGCTCCCTTCCCTGCACAAACGTGGTGGGCGAAACTCACCTCCCAGTGCCAGCAAAGCCAAGCTTGTAGTGGCACAGGGACCATCCCTCCAGCTGCAGCTCTCAACACCAAAACACCTTTCCTCCCTAACAGCTTTGAGAGTGAAACCCATCAGCACTCGTCTACATCCTCCTCCTCTTCATCCCACCTCCTTCTTCCCAGCCGGCAGGTACTGTCACTTCTATTTCCTAGCATCAATTTTATTTTTCTTTAATCCCCTCATCTGCTTTTCCCCAACCCTCCTAATTAGTCAGAGTGCTGGTTTCAGCTCCTCACAGCAATGACAAGGACATATATGCCATCACGAGCTCAGCCCGCTCCCTCGGCAGGAGCGTGAGGGGCCAGTTGCCTGGTTCCCAGGCCGTGATAAAGACCATTCCTTGAGAGCTGACAAGGTTTCAGGAGGATGGATGGGAGTGCGGCAGCAGTGGGGATGGGAAATGAGACAGCACAGGGGAGGCAGGCAGCTCCTCCTGCCTGCTCAGCACCTGGCAGGAGCTGGGAAGTGAGGAGCTGTCACGACAGCTCTGCTCACCCACCTCCCACAGCGTCCCACCGCTGCGCACCAGCCCCCAGCACTGCTTTGGGAAGGGGCTGGTATTTATCCTGGCCAAACTCTCGCCTTGTGGGAGACAACTTTTCTTCCTCGTCTGCAGAGCACCTTGCATGAGGTCCTCATGGGACAGCAGGACCTCCCTGGAGCTCGTGCCCACCAGGTCAGGCCCTGGGGTCTCAGAGCTGTGCAGGGCAGATGGAGCAGAGGAAGAGGTCTGGACGCCAGCTCCTTGTTGGCACAGGCAGCAGTGGGAATCCAAGCTAAACACAACAAGAAGCAGGAGGCTGAAAGTTTCATAGGTGAAACGAGGTGGTGAGGCTGCAGGTGGCAAGGGGCTGCAAGGTCACACCTCTGGCCCTGTAGTGGTAGGGATGGGCTTAGGAGGACAAGGACAACAAGGGGCTGCTCAGATCCCACCAGATGTGACTGGCAGGAAGGGAGAGAGCAGGGGGAGGCCTGCAGCCCACGGGGACCCCAGCACTCAGTAGAGCAGTTCTCTGCATTTTGCTGATTTCTTTTTTTAAGGGCACCCCAAAGGATCCCAGTGTCTCCTCCATGGTGTTCAATACATCCAATACAGCCCATTCCCCTCCAAACCCACCCGTGGATCAGCAGCACAGATGCTGTGTGCTTTAGCAACGCGTGGTGTTCACCATTGCCTGTCTGCATTTTGCACTTACAATATTTTTTTACGGTCAAAGGTGATGTCAGGGCAACTCGAGGGATGCAGGCATGTGTGCACGGAGGTGTTCAGGGCATGGAGGACAAGCCAAAGAGCTGTTTTAATAATCCTTTCATTCAGAAGATGAATAAAATGGGCCTTCAGTACTGCTAGGTTTGATTTTCGTCAAATGATGCACAGAAAGCAAAAAGCCTCGTTTGCCCACATTTCAAGATCTGAAGGCATGACAGCACTAAAACCGGGGGTTAATTTGCCGTTAAAAGAAAAAAAACACAGCAAAGATCCCTCTGCTTGGTGCTTTTTCTGTCACTTCCCCCTGCACTTTCTGTTCCTTTCATGAAGCAACTTCTTTATGAAACAACAGCCCCAGCAGCCTGCCCTGCCCCAGCCCCTGCGGGTCCCACTGCCCTCACGCGGAGCTGGGTCTCCACGGTGCCCCTGCCCTCTCCTGCTCCTGCTGCTGCTGCTGGGCAAGAGCTGGCAGGGTGAAGCAGCAGGCAGCACTGCTGCTGACGGTGCTGCCAAGGGCCCATCCTTCAGAAACAGATGAAGATGATGCCATTGCCCAGCAGCCCCTTGCAATCCCATGACCTAAATACCCGCTTGGACCTCATCTCGCTTGCTTTGTCCCCTTAATGCACATCAAATCCTCCCTCCTCAGGAGGGCACGTCCATGCCAGGGATAGGCAGGTAGGGGGTTAACTTGATTACAGGTGCCCTCCACGACTCCAGCTGCAGGTGGGTGTCTCTGCACAGGGAAAGGTGCCTGATGGCTACCAAAGCTTCGAACCTGAAGCCCCTGAGCCCACCCGCAAACGGTCACCGTCACCTTCAGCCTGCCCTCCCCTGGTCCCTCACACAGAGCCATGCAAACCCTTCAGGCTGACCTGACTGGAGGCTGGAAGAAATACAGCCCCGGGAGAGCCCTGGGAAGGGAGCCTGCAGCTGATGTACCAGCCTGCACTTGCGCGAGGCTGCTCTCTGGGGACCCCCGGGGCTGCCAGAGGCGCAGCAGGGATGGCAGAGTGCCACCGGACCGAGGGTGAGATGAGAGGAGCAAGAAATTTTAATTTTAAGTGTTTTTTTCCATCATGCCCTTCCTCCAGATCCAGGTAGCACTGGATTTAAACCAGAGGCATCACTGGATGTAAAATCCAGGTAGAGCTGGATTTATAAGAGCAAAGGAAGGATTAGCTCTTGCCCATCGTTCCTTTCACATTTCTCTGAAAAAGATCACAAATTTTCCCTTCGACCTGGTGTTAAGGGAAACAATCCTTCAGATTTCCACTGCAAAACCATCCAATCCCCAAATCCTCCATGAACATCTAAGACTTCCTTAAAGTTCAAAACCAAAGAGCAAGCCTCGTCTTGCCTGTGACAATTTGAGCATCAGAGATCCCCTTGGTATTGAAAAAACCCAACATCTGGCATTGGACGCACAGTAAATGAGCTGAAAGTGAGCCCCCTGGGCAAGCATCTTATATTTATTAATAAGAAAAGGAAAACAGACATCTGCCTTGCTCCTACCACCAAATTTTAGGAGCCCATTAGGAGCAGAGAGGTGAGCGGAGAGGAGCCCTGGGCAGGCAGAGCATGAGGATGAACCTGAACCGTCATCAGCAGAATCAAACCAAACCCCAAAGCTTGTATTTAAGAGCAATCAAAACAGTTGGACATCTCCTGTCACCATAAGGTCCTTTCTGTCCCGGAGGTGCCACCTCTGCTGCTGTTCCTTATGGCTGAAAGAGGCTGAGGATGGTGCGAGCACCTTGGGGGCATCGCCTGCTCCAGGTCGGAGCCAGACAGCGTCTCCAGGGACAGAGGCAGATTCCAGCTGAGGTGTTTATATAAACATGTTATCCAAACCACAGCTGAAAAACAGCCTGGGTCCAGCAGTGCTGGGGTCAGGGGGGGGAGGAAAAGAGGAGAAAGCCAAAAAGGCCCTTGGCCTCGTCTCCTGAAGCTGTGATTCATGTGACTTCACACACATGGGGCTGCTCTCTAGAGTCCAGCCGGTGAGGCTGGGATCAGAAACAGTCACAAGCTGGACTTGGCCTCCCAGAACTGTGGGTGAGCATGTGGGGAGAGGAAAATGGGGATTTAAATGCCCAGGAATGAAGAGGGAGCCCCCAAGAGCTCAAGAGGCTCCCAACACGGGAGCAGAGGTGCATTAGACAACCCCTCTGCCCAGCCCAGCACTGCTTTAAAGAAGAGCCAAGCTGGTGGTAACTCATTGCCTGCATCCCACCATGCTGGAGGTGGCCACTGCAGCTGCCAAGACCATGTGTAGGGCCAAAACTGGGTTTTAAGGTCCTGTATTTCCCAGACTAGCCAACCTCACTCAGGAGTGAACTCTGGATAAATGTCACCACTCCCAGGAAGCAGTTTCTTTTGCTCCATAATTAGAATTCATATTTTTTTTCTCTCATTTTTCTTTTTACTTACATGCCCCCTCCTACTCCTTCTGAACTTCCCAAATCTCCCGCAGGCATCAGGCTCCCTGACCTGGAAAATGAGCCGTTTGCAGCCTTGACTAGTTGACATTAATGAAAGATGCAGGTTTCAAAAGAATCTTCACCCTCTCTCCAGTGAAGTCAGTGGAAGCTGGAAGAGTTCCACTCCTCTGGAAGTGAACTCCTCTACTCCATTTTCTTCCCCAAACGTGGTCCTATGGTGTGTAAGAGCTGACAAAAGGCACAGATGGCACGACACATTGAAGAGCCAATGAATTAGGCACTGTGGTGTTTTAGGGGGGGGGGTATTTTTTGGCTGAACAAGCAGCAGTGTGGGGTAAGTGGTCATGGGGAGGTGAAAAAATGGTGGAAAGCAGAATTGTGTAATTAATTAAAATAAAAACCCACAACAACTAAAAATAGACTCGCTATATTCTGGATGATTGGAAACAGCCCCGAGTGCAAACACAGGCTGCCTGGAGTTCTCCCCTTGGAAACATTGTGCCCTGGGAGCTGGGAAATTTGTACTCAGCATCAAATACTGAGTGGGGCCACCTCGCTGGGGGTCTGCACGGGCTTGGACGAGACGCAGGAGAGAGGGGGAGTGAAGTGAAAAGGGCTTGTGCTGCTGGGGAAAAGGAGCCGAGCAGCACCCAGGATGGCTCAGCTGCCTCCCAGAGGGGCTCTGACAGCTTGAAGTGCCCCTGTACCCCATGGCAGCAGCACAGGTACCCTCAGCACGTCACACAGGTGCCACACGCACCAGCATGATGGCACAGCATGGGATGAAGTGCAGTAAGAAAAGTGCTGATGACCAGCAGCGTGTCCCAGTTCACAAAGGCTGGGCTCCTCCCTTGGACTCAGTGCTGACAGGGCTTGTGTTTACTCCCCACTGCCTTCAGTGAGGCAAATTGGCCAAAAAAAGAAAGGGGGCTGATCCTGTGGGGCTCAGGGAGTCTTCAACCATCAAACCTAACAGTGCACTGGACCTGGATCAGATACATCTGCTAGCATTCCTATATAGATGGAAATGGAGAGCAAGACCAGAACTCTGTTCCAAGTTAAAACATGGAGATTTCTTCAAAAGGGAGGCAAAAGAGACAGTTTATCTGATTACCCTCTCCCACCCCATCCTCCACCACTCCTGGCCCGGAGCAGGAGACCCAATGGGCTCTCCCTGCCTGCTGCTCCTCCCAGCAACTCACCTCACCCCCGCACCTTCCTCTTCCCAGCCACTGCTCCTGTCAAGGCGTGTTAGAGGCAAACACACTCACCCATTTCCCGGGATCTCCCTTCGGGCCAGAGCCTGGCTCAGCTTCCCTGTCAGGGCTGGCTCTGCCTGCATGAAACAGTTACTGTCCCCTCTGAGCTCCAGGCAGGGGCAATGGGAAGCTGTTCCCAGAGTGACAGACATAAGGATGACTCATTTCCCATGTTTATTCCCCCTCTTCCCATTCAACAACCCTCGCACTTCTCTTTCGCTCTGCATTCAGGCTCTGGAACGTTTTGCTGCTCGCTCTGCATGAGGGTTTCATTCCAGCTCGCTGCAGATTCCCCAAGGGCTGCACACTGATGGCTGCAGGGCTCTCAGCATCCCCAGCAGCCTGCCAGGACCTGAGCTCCTCGGTGCTGCCTGGTACCAAGGGGGTGATCAGACCGTGGATCTGATGGAGACCCTGTGCAGGTCACTGGAAATTCCCCCCTGCCTGCTGCAGCCACAGTCAGATGGGTCCCAGCCTGTCACTGATTGTCCTTTATCCGAAGGGACACTGCAGCCTGCCCTGCAGTGAGCAGGATACGTTTTTGTAGAGGAAGCAGGGAAGGAGGGGGGCAGGGAAGCCGGGAGAGCTGGGCATCACTGCCTCTTCAGAGATGCCTGAGCTCATCAGCTGCAAAGGGGATGAAGGCTGAGCACGGCACCTACCAAAGGACCAGGGACTTCAACCGCTGTATCCAGGCAGAACAACTAGAGGCAGATTAGCAGCCTGATGTGATGAAGAGGTATGTTTAATGCCAGGCTGGACCTGGATTAGGTGCTGGAGGCAGAGAGTGGGCATCTGTGTCATTCCCTCTGCCTGGCACCCTCCATGGGTCAGTCATGTTGGGTTACTTGGCATTTAAATGTTTTCACCTCCCTGGGCAGATGTGCTGCCGGCTCACTGAGGTCCTGGTGGGCACTGGCAGGGCAGCAGGACAGAGGCTGAACCTCCATGTGCCAGGTTGTACAAGCAGGGATGGTTCCACAGGGCACTGGCTACCGAGCTCCTCTCTCCCCTTCCCTGACGGAGCATCATCTGCCCTGCCTGGCTCGGAAAATCCCTGCTCTCACAGTGGAAAAATTAAAGGGGGAAAAAATAGACACATCTGGCCCCAAACCACCTCTGGGGCTCTCGGCTTTAGCAAGCTCTGCTGCATATGGACTGATGCATCTGCTGTGCAGCTCCCTGGCCCCTGCTGGGGCTGGGCTGCCCTGAGGCTCGACAGGATGAGCTTGTCTGTACAGCCTGGGCATTTCGTCTACCCGGTGATCTTTACCAGTAACGGGCTGTGCTGTCTGGATTTCCATCACACAGCCTCCAAAGAGAAGCATGACAATACCTGAAGCACGTCTGTATTGTTAGAGCAGGGTCAGTGAGCTCCCAGGGGGGTTGGTGAAGGCACTTCTTGCCTTCTTTACTTCCTAATCCACCACTTTCCTGCCAATCTGGTCTGGCTTGGAAGCTGCTGCGGTGGGATCACAGAGTTCTGACCATATATATGTATTTATAAATACAATTTTTTTTTTTTTTAGAAATATAGATATGGCTCAGGATAAAGTCACAAGTTCGCAGGGGACTATGCCTTAGAATATTCCTGGTTGGAGTGAAGCTCAGTCAGTATTCAGGAAGAAGGCTGGACAGAGCAAGAACTTCCTTCCTGCTGACCTTCAGGAATGGAGAAGTGGCCCTGGACTCCCTCTTTCCCTCCTCCTATGGCATTCACCCATCCCCATTCTGACACTGCTTGGATAATACATCCATGCCCCGTGGCACTGCTTCACTTGATGGGATAAATGCTTCCTGACAGCACCAAAGAGCCATCCTGCCCCTCAGAAGTGGGATGCAGAGCCAGCTGGAGATGGCCGAGGGCTGGCACCAATGTCACAGAGACAGCAGGTGAAGAGGAGACCAGAGCTTTCTCTTCCCCTAGTCCGGATACCTATTTCAGAGAGCCACGGCCACAGCAGAACCAGTTACTGGCTGGTACTTCAAACTGAGCACAAACACGAATTTCATGTGCAAGGGTTACCCAAGCAAACACCTCTCAACAGCAAAGCCACGTGGCTGGACTGCAGATAACTGAACACAGTAGTGATCTGGCTCTAAACACAACAGCTGTGGGCAGGTGACCACGTTCCATCCCCACTGCAGTGAGAAAGTGCCTGGATCTGCAAAGACCATCAGTTTAACAAGATCAATCTGTTTAGCTTAATAAATAGGAGGTGAAGAAATGACTTGAGCACTATCCAAAATATTGAAAGGCGGAAAAGATGTTGGCTAAAAGCGCTGTTGAGCTGGAGAGACAAGGGTATGCAGTCGCAATGAAGGGAAGAGTCCAACTAAAAGCGCTTGTGAGAAGCCTTACCACTGCAGTAATACAGAAATGGCTCTGACAAGTTCACCCTCACTTGTAACTGTACATCAGATTGATGTACAGTTTTTTCCCTTAACAAATTGAACAGGAATAAATTAAGGGATGTGCTACAGCCTGTATTTTGCCGTGGGTTAGATCGATGGTCCAAATGTTCTTTGCTGGCTTTGCAGTCAATGAATCACTAAATGTGGATCCACATCCTCACCAGATGGATCAGAACCAGAAACCGAGGTACTGCTGCCCCCAGGGTTTAATGGAGTTTCTGTCTGGTTCTGAAGCAGACCTGGGATTTTTACTGAAAGTTTTATATCTGGTTTCCCCCTCAAAGGCCAATTGCAAGGTTCAAATAACTTTCTAAGCATCTCAGTTTTCATTAAATCCTTGTTGATTTTTCAAAGAAAAGCTTGAATGGTTCTAAAAGTTTCAAGACTGGCAGATAAATAAAATGAACCTTAAAAATGAGGGGTTTCCTGAATAATGATTTTCTCAATACGGCCAGGGGGCGTGGACTTTCTCCCTGACTCTTGCACAGCCAGGGCTGGTGACGCTGAGACAGACTTCCTGAAAGCATATTCTGGCAGAGGGATTTTTACAGTGGGCACAGATATCTGGCTTCTTCCATCTTTTCAGTAACAGGCTCTGAGTGTGTTTCTCTGGCTGTTTGGCATTCTCTGGGAAAGATTACGATGGGAAGGGGAAATCAATAAATTCCATCACAGATGACAAACATGGAGGGAAAACATTGCTCGGGGTTGCTAATCAACATCTGCAGTGGGGATGGATGGAGCATCCCAGGGTCAGACCCCCTCACCCGAAATGCTCCCACATGTGTTGGCACAGCTCCTGCCAAGAGCTCCTCCTCCATCTGCAGTGGTGCTTTGCCAGGTTCCAGGTCCCATTTCAGCAGTCTCCTGTCTCCTCGCCTTGGAAGCCTGATTGCAAATCCTAAACAAGTGCTCTATGATGGGCTGGCTCCCTGCCCAGAGACTGCATCAGAAATTCTGCTTGATGTATCAAACCCTCAGCAAGCGGGAGGAGGGAGAAGAGTCAGAGGGGGCAAGGAAGGGGACCACCCCAACTTCCCTCCTTCCCTCTTCCCAGGAGACCAGGGAAGCACCAGGAGGTTCCCTTCCCTTTGACCTGTCCCTATCCAGGAGGGCTTTTCACCACATGCTGATGGATTTGAACCACAGGAAAAGAGCAGTGAGAGGGATGCCAGCTGCAGCAGTCATGCCATGCCCTTCCTGTGTACACAAGACCCCAGTTCTCCTGGGACCTGTCGAGATTCACCAGCCCCACACTCCCCAGCCAGGCTCTTTCCTCCACCAGCAGGGCAGGTATTACAGCAGCAGCTACTGAGATACTCGGAGCTTCTGACTGCAATCTTAAATATCAGCCCAAGGCCACTCACAGCAGAGATCTGCTCTGTGGGGTGACACAAGTCCTGCTGTGCAAGCTCTGACAAGAGAGGCTGAGGGCACCTTGGCCAGTCCCACCAGTCTGTGCCATCTATTTGGAGGAAGCAGTGGAGCTCTTTAGAGGCTGCCAGATCTATGGAACTAGTTCTTCACACAATTTGACTATTTAATTTCATGGCAGGCAGAGAAGAGGGGTGGGTGTAGTGCATCTGGGGAAGGAAGGAAGGAAGGAAGACTTCAGAAACCCCCTAAATTGTTCCCAGACACCAAATTTGAGCACAGGAGACCTGGAGAGGCAGGCAGTGGTGCAGGGCTCTCCCAACCACCACTCGATACTCAAAGTTCCAACACAACCCCAAAGTGGCTTTGCATTTGGCCTCCTCATACGGCAACGGAACAGTGAGAAAACCTTCCTCATTTTTAAGCCAAAGAAGGCATTAGCTCTTTATAAGGATCTCAGATATTTTGGAGACAAAGAGGTCAGTTTTCAGGCTCCAACGCCATCAAAGGCTCTTGGGTCAAGAGACATCTGGAAACTGTGGTGGTTGATGTTAGTCACCTACTATTTCATCCTCGTGCCCTTTTAAATGGATCTTCTCTCAGCGAGGGGTTGACCCCGCGCACCGAGGAGCCCCTGGAAGAACTGCTGACGCTGGCGGGCTCTGCATCACGCTGGTGCTATTCTGGCTCCTTCCCTGCAACGGCCTCCCCCCATTAGATGTCACAGCACGGGGACAGTCTCCTCCAAAGGCAGAGGGGAGAAAAGGCAGCTACCGCTGTGCTTTTCAAGCCAGTTCTGTGCAATCTTCACCCTCTCTGGAGGATGAACGAAAAGAAAAACAACCTGGGGCCACGTTGCAGAGCCTGTATCGTGTCTCAGTTGGCTCCTGTGGACAGGACGTCCCTTTCCTGCGGTGCCTGTGAAATAAAGTGTCCCTACGTCGCCTCAAAACGCTCCCTGAGAAGAAGCGGTCTAAATACAATGTTCTCAGTTTCTCTTACCAAACAAAAGAGGGATTGTTGGGTTTTTTTGGGGAGGGTGAAACACCAGGGTGCATCACAGCCAAATGAGAGGGTAATTAGTCACAAGGAAAAATAGGATAACTGGGCCCTGTACCAAAGGCAGAAGAGCAAGAAGAGCAAGGTCCTCAGGTAGACATGGCCAGGGCAGATTGGGGCCAGGATCTAAGGCAAGTCATGCCTAGAGCTCAGCCTGGTCACTGGTGCGACATCAGTCCACATGGATGGGTGGGATGGGCCCTGCTCAGCAGAGAAACCAAACCCTTTAATACATCCCAACCTTTAGAAACGGGGACACCGACCACCGCGCAAGGAAGAACCAGGAGAAGAGCCAGAGGGATTCCAGCCTGCCTACATGGCCTCTGGGTCAAATTAGCACATGGAAATGGGGACAGCAGCCACAAAGGTACTCAGGGGAAGGAGGATGAAAGAACAAATTGCAGCAGGGAAGGAGACAGGACTCCATTACACAGCAGCTGAGATGTGGAGCCAAGGTCTGGTCGAGAAAGTGGTGAGGGGATGGAAATCTCTTTTTTATTCCTCAAGAATATCCTCAGGAATTGATCCAAATATCAAAGACTAAACTCTGCATCTTTTCCTCACATGCCAAACCACCAACACAGATGACCACAGACCAAATAAAATACACCATTGCTGGTATCCATCTGCCCATCACAGACACTCCCCCTTGATCTGACTGGACAATCCCACCCCACACAGGACCAGGGACCTGCCCCCACTCCATAGGTGTCACCAGCTACCAGGATTACTCCATCCCTCTTAGACAACTTCTTGCTACATCCATCACCCACAGTACATGGGACTGAGATGGCCAAAAAGTGCAGCATTCACCCTAAAGTTCACTCCCTGCTGCCCGACCACATCGGATTCTGGGAGCAGCCAGAGGAGGAGTCCCAGTGCCACTGTCCCTTGTGACTAGGGCTGGCCTTTCCCAGCAGGCAGGGAGGTTTGCTACTCACCTAGCAGCAGGTTCATGAGGACTTCTTGGCCTGCCAGCGTGCTGCTCTTCACCAGGCAGATGAGTGTACCCGCAATCCAGGGGATCCCATGCCCTGTTATCCCCAGGAGGTTGATCATGGAGCGGGCACCACCCCAGGAGGAGGCTCTGTTGGCACACACCCCCAGCCTCTTGGACATGCAGATATCGATGGCCAGCAGCGAGTTGAAGGCGATTCCCTTGAAGGAGGGGTTGAGCTGCATGCAATCCTCCTCGGGCAGCTGCTGCGACTGCCTCCGCTCCTTGGGGTTGGCATTCTGGGCGCCGGCTGCCCCGGCCTGGCCGCTCTGCTTTCTTCCGGAGCTCCTGCTCTCCTGATTCCCCTTCAAGGGCTGATTCAGGGAGAGGAACTCAGCCCTGTTGAGGACATTGTTCCTGTCCCTTGCCCTGGACCGTGGCTGGGATGCTGGCATTGCAGTCTCTCTTTAACGCAACCTGCTTTGCGAATACCGGGAAGGAGAGAAATCCCTCTTCTCCCTGCAGAAAGCTTCCCCCACTCCCACCCTCACAAGCTGTGAATTTGGGAAGCTGCAAAGGTTCCCCTCTGTTGCAGTTGCCCCCAGCACAGACTGCAGCTGTTAAATATAGAGTAAGGAATGCACATGGCTGTTTACTTCATGGGCCTAGCAAGCTTGGAAGGAAAATTAATGCCAGGCTTGGCAGCCACTCCAGTGCCAGGGAAAAAGGTTAAACAGCCAATAGATTGGAAGAAGAGGAGGGAAAAACGTTGTGCCAAAGGTTGGTTGCTTCTGGCCTGGTCTATTTAAATCTTCCAATTGCTTATTCCCCTGGGCTGCAAGGGAAACTGGGAAATGTAGTTTTTTGTGCTGCAATTCATACATCAATATCAAGAGTCAGAGCTGGAGGAGATGACAGCATCCCCCTCCCCACAGCAGCCGGTGTTGCTCCCACGGGGGGCTGTGCTGCCTGGCTTTGCAACACCAAGGCTGAGTGTTGCTTGGGGGCTTCCCCCCAAGGAGGTGTCCCCAGAATCTTCTTGATTAGTCTGTTCTGCAACATCTCCCCCCCAAGCTAGAGCACCCCAAACACCACCCTTCTCCCCCTGGCAGAGATAACCTTTCAAGCCCCACTGGCCCCATCCTCCCTCCCCGCTCGAGGTGCGCCCCTGCAGCGACTTCATCACTCACCCTGTTCCTGGACGAAGGAGAAGCATCACCTGCCTCCTGATTACAGGAGACACGGCGCCGCTAATGAATTCCCATCCTCCTGCCCCTGGCGCTGCGTGTGGCCTCGTTACCGCACGTGTCCCTGCCGTGTCACCCAGCACCGCGCAGCCTGTGCCGAGAGCAGGTGACAGGCAGTGCCCGTGTCCCTGAGCTGCAGGTGCAATCAGCAGCACAGGCACCAGCCCAGCAGCACGGGCAGCATGGGACAGGGAGGAGGAAAGCTCATGCCAGGCCCTGGGGAGTCCTCCAGCAGAGGACAGAGAATACCTGCCGTCCCTCCTGCCACGGCACACTGTGCTGCTGTCAGCCTCCTGCCTCCCCGCTCCCCACCTCAGCTGGGGAGAACCCCTCTGAGACATCAAGGGATGGTCCCTGTGGGTGCCTTCCAACTCAGAATATTCTGTGATTCTGTGATCTCCCACCTGCTGATCCCAGCACCGATCAGCCCCTGGGAACACCCCATCGGTGTCTGCAGCTCCAGTTTACAGATCTGAATGATCCTTCTACAGTCCCTGAATTGCAGCTGTATGGATCTAAGCTGGGAGAAGCCATCCAAAGGATGACAGCCCATGGCAGCAACAACTTGAGCCAGGACCACCCTGGCATCAACCCAGTTACCTTCCCTGGGTAATGGGCTGTCACAGCTCCACACCACCCACACGCTCCATGAACAAGATTATTCCTATGCAAACAGGCTGGAAATCCCCCGTGGATAGAGAATTGGAGAAGATGAATATTACACTGAGGAGCAGAACAGCCACGCCTTGTGGTGCCAGCGACATTTGCTTACACAAAAGTCCAGTTACAGAGGTCAGTGTCTGTACAGGTTACCCTGGGAACTGGACACCCAGGCATCTCAAAGTCTAGTCCAAAATGCACTTGAGAGCTTCAGTGCTAAAGGAAAGGTGGTTCTTGGCTTCTGTAAATAGTAAGAAAAATTTTGTTATTGAAACAGTTGAAGAAAAAGTTGAAGAAAAAGTTGAAAAAAATTTGCATTTTCTTCATGCTTTTTATCCATAGTTCTCAAAATCCTCTCAGTGAACTGTGCACCCAGGCTGTGCCCATCTGACCAACCAGAGGCAACAGCAATTTCTGGACAAGCAAGTGCTTGAGGTCCCGAGGTTTTGTTCCTATTTTCCTCCCTCAAAGGAAAATAATATACATCAATTTATTTCTGAATCATACCTACCCCTAGTCAAGGGAGGTGATGCTGCCCCTCTACTCCACCCTGGTGAGACCTTACCTGGAGCACTGTGTCCAGCTCTGGGGCCTCCAGCACAGGAAAGACATGGACCTGTTGGAATGAGTCCACAGGAGGCCATGGAGCTGCTCTGAGGGCTGGAGCCCCTCTGCTATGGAGACCTTAACCCAAACCCTCCTGTGATTCTATGATTCCAGCTGGAGGAATAGCTCATCCTCTCCTCAGGCACCCCCACCCAGCCCATAAAACACAACCCTGCTCAGCTCAGGTACCACGTGGGGCTGTGGCAGCCCTGGAGCTTGCACAGAAAGTGCCACATCACCAACACCCACCAGCTCCCGTCCGGTCACCGGCTTTGCAGCCGCATTCTCATGCTATCAGGGCAGTCAGCACCCTGTCCCTAGCTGCCTGCCCTCATCCCACTGCCCAGCTCCCAGGCATGTGGAAAATCTCAGCCCACCTGACACCAGCTGAGAAGATAACTGTCATCATCACTGCTTTCACTTGCCTGTAGCCATCACCTCCCTGGATGGCCCCCCGGATTCTCCTGCTCCGTGCAGGGCTGCTGCAGTGTGGGGCTCTTTGCAAACATCAGTGGGCAGAGGGTTAAAGGTGCTGGTGGCCAGGAGACTGCAGAAATAGGGAGACTCCTGACCAGTCTGGTGCTGGGGATGCTGAGCTACAACCGAGCATGTTCCTCGGGAGCTGTCATGAGTTAAAAAATACCTTGAAAGCTCTGAGAGTGAATTTAATTTGGTGCCTGTCTCTTCTGCTGACACTGATATGAGGGAATTTCTCTGCCCAAGCCGCCCAGTGAGACTCCAACCTCACAGCCCAGCACTGGTCCCTGGCGGGAAGGGCACGGGGGATGAAGGGCAGCGCATGATGGACCCGGCGCCAGCAAACCCCTGTCAAAAGTGGAGTGGAAAAGGAAAGCTGTTTGGTCTCTCCCGCAGCCAGGTGGGCTGTCACTGCCAGTCCCAGCCAAAGAAACTGAGCTTTGGGAAGGAAATGTCCCTGACCCTGCTGGGGCCATGACAAGCTCCGTCCTGCTGTGCTGCTCGCAAAACAGCCACAAACCCAGGGGTTTATAAATATCCCTGCTAAACCTGTAGACAAGCTCCCTGCTCTGGTGGGGCTATTCCAGGCCTGACACATGATCCACGGGGGTCATCAAGCACCTGGGAGAATGCCCAGACGGATAAATCTGGCATGCTCTCTTCACCCATGCCCTGGCTGTGCTCCTTGCCATCCTGCCCACCCTCCCTGGCCCAGGGGCTGGGGGCTGCTGGCCACAATTCCTTGCACAGCTGTGGCCACACACAGTGTCAGTGGCCAGCAGGGCCACGCAAACCTCGCTGGAATGAGGGTGGGACAAGAGTGACAGCTCTGACCCCTTTCTCTGCAGTTCACTGGCAGCATTGGTGAACCCCAGCCTGTGGCAGCAACTGGCCAAGAAGCAGCACTTGCAACCAAAGTGCTTCCAGCATACCCGGTGCTCCTGGGTGGGATTCTTCTAGGGACAAAAAGGAAAGCTTGGCCAAACTAAAATATAATACCCTGCAGTATTTACTGCACACGCAGCGGTGCGTCAGCAGCGCCAGCATAGCCTCTGGTGGGCGGCTTTTATTGTCATTGCTCAGACAGTGCACTGAGACCCTGCCCTTTAATAAACCTGGAAAACATGCTGGAAGGACATGGAGACACTGCACAGGCCATGATGCTGGGGGCAACCCCCACAGGAACGGAGCGTGGCCGTGCTACTGTGAGACACGGACGGGTGCATCAAACAGGCAGTAGAAGGAAACATAACTCCCAGCATCACCAGACACTCCTAATTCTTACTGACCACAGCCTGGCCTCGCATCTCCAGCAATCCCATCAGGGAGCACCACGCACTCGGGCACAGGAGCCCTTCTGCCCATGGCTTAATGCAGCCACTCCGGGGTGGGGTGTGCTAATGCCTTAATCACTCACAGCAGCCTGATGGAGACAGGCAGGACCAAAACCCAACGAAAACTCCTGCTGAAGACGAAAAGCTGATTTAATTAGAATGAGATAATGCAATTTCCTAGTTGACCAGAACACCAGAGACAGCCAAGTTGAAGCAAGACCTGGCTGAAGCTTGAGGGAAACTAAAGTCGCAGAATATGCAGTTTCACCAGATCCATGATGCTCTGAGAAACTGTGACAAGCTTGTTTGAAAAGTGTGAAAGAGTCTTGGAGATGTCAAAGGATTTCAGCACCTTCTGGAGGCTGCTGGATATTTCATTCGAAAGATGCTAATTTCATTCTTTCTTGTACTACACAGTAGTAAGTTGCTCGTAACTTGAGCAGGTTCTTAGTGTCTCTCTCTGTCACAGGGCTAGTCACTGTAATTGCGCCCTTCACAGAGACTGTGAAGTTTAAAATAAATACTTCCCCAATGCTTTGAGAAGCACAAGCGGAAGAAAAACATAACAATATACTGTGTTTTTTTCCACTTGCTGTGGGTGGAAAGGAGCAAATTTGCCTCTCCTCGTTCTGTGACATTCACTTGTCAGGATCACCCAGTAGCTCCAGTCTCTCCTACCTGCCGAGGGCTAATCCAGCCTGCCAAGACTGCGGGGTGGGAAGAACTAAAAGACATTTACTCAGCTCTGTGCTGCTGTACTGCATCACAAGCAGCGCTAGCAAAGCAATTTTTACCTCTCTGTTCCCCAGGTTTCCTCTTCAGAAACAAGTGACAGAGGACACGCTCACCCCACATTCAATGCCCACCAGTTATTAGCGAAAAAGGAGAGCCATATTCTGTGAAGAGCTGGACGCATGCACCTCACCTGGTGTTCAGATCCTCAGATGGCCAGCAGGACCAGCCAGCAGTGGTACTCCCAAAACCATCTGTAATAGGAGTTTATGACTTTCCACAGGCCGCTGCTGCCTCAGGTTCTTCTTACTCCCTGTTCCAGCTACTCCTTAGTCCCGCTGCTGCTATGGAGAGCTTTGCACTTCTCACTGCTGAAACCACAGCCCATCCACCCTAGGGCTACAGGTTCTGCAAATAAGGAGCCCATCGCCTTTGGTGCCCTTGGGTTGGTCCCAAATCTACCTGCAGATCTTCAGCCAGTAGAGGAAAATCTTAATCTGAAATCCCAAGAGCAAATATACACTGTGTCCAAATTAGAAAATAATAATAATAAAGGGAGGCGGGGGGGGGGGGGGGGGGGGTCTTTAAAA